>JAMFQS010000018.1:213894-340919 GCA_025503055.1 Sordariomycetes sp. B11D1
GCCCCCCCGCCGGGGGGGGGGCGGGCCCCAAATAGGCACCGTGAGACGGGTGGTGGCACTCAAGGTGATTCGAGAATCGTCGTGGGAAGTTGCGTAACGTCCATGAAGGAGAAGCATGAGACGAATGGATGGATTCCACAAGAGTTGATGGTGGGATGAAGGCTTCCCCGGAAGGGGCTACCGACTCGGAGGTTCCAGCAAGAGGAACGATCTCGTAGGTCCCTGTGGGAGGAGCCGTCTCAGAGTCTCCCATAGTAGTAACCACCCTCTTGGAGGAGACCAATGTCAGCGGAATGCTTAAATACATCTCGGGAAGGTGGTTGCATGGTGGGTTCGGTGGCGGATGCGATTGTCGGGGGCACTTGTGGATGGTGGAATCCAGGGACTCTCGGGGCAGCGGCGCGGGATACGTATAGCGGCGATCAGGTCGCGGGAAAAGGTCGTCGAGCTCCCACTCCTCCCTCTTCCTCCCCTTTCGCGCGAAGAAGGAATTAGACTACAATGCGATCTCGCCTCTTGCGTGACCGCGTCTTCCGAGGAGCACCTGGCCGCAGCAGCAGATTAGGAAGCACTACACGCGTTAGCACCCGAGTTTTAGACCTCCGCCTGAGGCGATATATGGGCGGAGATTTGGGAGGCGTACTGCGTAGATGACGATGGCCACTATGATATTCCAGACGATCTCGGGCGCGGACTCCGGCGGAGGGTCCTCGGTACCCCCAACGAGAGACTCGTGCTTCATGGAGAAGAGCGCGGCGAGGACACCGAGGATGACCATGGCGGCTATGGACACGACGATGCTGTAGTTGACCTCAACTTAGTCGCTTCTGTCATCTAATTCGCCCGCGGCGGGAACCAAGCGAAGCGAGCTTGGGTAGAGGGGATTGGAGTGTCGCATACCAGAACCACGCCGTCATGGGCGAGACAAGAAGGAGCTTCATCTTTGCGGTCGACGAGATACCGTCGGGATAAGAGGTACAAAAGAGCGCCTGTTGATAGATAAGAACGCAATGTTTGATGGTTGAATGGTGAGCTGCGTCTGGTTGCAGGGAGCTCCGGCTGACGTGGGTGAGCTTCCCGAGTTGCATACTTCGGCCTCAGGCAACAACTAAATAAAACCTGAGCTTCCAAGGTTCCAGCATCACCCCAGGGGGCGATGCCTGCTGGCAGCTGCTGCCAGCTGAAGACTACGTGAGCGACGCGCCGATATGCATAGATATCTGAAGAGCCTCTGCGCGCGAAGATGTTGCCTGATGCTTTCAAAAGTCCATTTTTCATGAGCAAGGAGGTACCCGGACTTCTCGAGAGCCTCCGCACGAGAAAGGTTTATCCAAATTTCGCAACCGGAGAGGATGCCCGAACTTCGAGAGCATGAGACGAACTTACACCGCCCTGAAGGACCTCCCGCGGCCTGGCCGATGGTCGAATGGCGGGCCCATTCCTGCGCGATTTTGACTCGAGTCCGTGGCACCTCGTTCCTTGAATTACGTGAATGAAAGATTCAAAAACTTAGCTCGACTCATTACTTGTATTTGGTTGCGATGCATTACTACTTTCTACTATATGCGTTCTCGACATGAAGCTGAACATTTCCGACAGCTGGGTGTATCTCAGCCCCCATCCGGCTGACCAACACAAGACATTAAAGATTAGGTTTAAGTATGAGTAGTGCGATGCCGTCTCGCGCCCCGTCCTGCCCCGTCCTAGAGGGCACCGTTCCTCTTCGTTGGGACAGCCACGGCCTCTCCGCCCACCTCGAGCCCCGTGCTCGCCCCGCCGGTAATCTCGTCATCTACGACCTCCTCTTCCTCCTCACTTTCGGACTCAGACCGGTCATCCTTGGCAATGTTGAGCACCACAAGCCTATACGCGACGCGAAGCAGGCAATACAGCCAGAACAGGTTGAGGGCCTGCAGGGACGCGAGCAGCGCGAAGGTGATGACGTTGGAGAGGACGCCCTTATATTGTCCCGCCTCCCAGTCCATCCCGTAGGGCCCGACAATGCGGTACTCGAAGAGGAGCGAGTAGAGGATGCGCAAGTTAAGGTAGTGGCGGAGGTAGGTCCACATGCCGACGCAGAGGGCGAAGTAGGGGGCGACGAAGCGGCTGTTGACGTAGTGAAGCGACTTGGACGTCTGAGACGGGCTTGAGTTAGCGTCATGAGCTATGGAACCCACGTCCAGTGAAAGATGAAAGTGAGACTTACCGCAAGGAAGAAGTCACTGATATCGTGCGTCAGATACACCGCGATCCCGATGTAGGCAAAATGGAACCTGTAGCTCAGCGCGATAAGTGCCAGCGCCACGATGTGATGCCCCACAAGCTCCTTGAAGTCTTTCCTCCGCTTCTCCAGCCCGAGGAGCATGACAATGGCCTGCTGTGCCCAGTACGCGGCTTGGATCAGGTAATACATCTTGAACTCCGCCTCGTGCGTCTTGTGGGGGTAGTGCTCGTACATCCCCCGCGTGTTGAAGTACCAGACAGGTGTGCGGCGCATCACCCAGATGCCCGCGGGGCCCATGACGCCGAAGTACACGGCCGTGTACATCTGCTCCATGAAGCGCTGCTGTTTACCCCGCGAGTGGATCCCCGAGAAGCGCGCGAGGGGGTGGAGGAGCTCCTGCATGATGAACTCGCGCGTGAAGGACAGAACGATGGTGTAGAAGGAGACGAGCGCAATGTCCCAGAGGCCCTTGCCGTACTGCGCCGGCGCGCCGTCCTCTGAGTCGAGTTTGTAAGAGGGGAAGATGAAGCGGCACACAGGGTTCGAGTCTGTCGGGTCGAGGGCGTAGGAAGCACCGAAGGGGACCATGAGGAGAAGCGGGATGGCCCAGGTGTGCTTGAGCGCAAAGGACTTGAAGCGACGCAGGGCGGAAGGCGCCTTGCTGTGCTTGGAGGGCCGGCTGTGCTCGCTCAGCCTGCGCATCGTGCTGGAGCCGGACTTGGTCCGCCGGTGTGCTGTGCCATTTTCCGACGTTGTCGACGATAGCCGGTGGGCCGGGTTGTCGAGAATGGGCGCGATTTCGGCGGTGCCCATCTTGGTGTAGCTCGGTCTGGTGGCCAAGGAAAGGTGGTGGTGCGCGGGTGTCGTTGGCTGTGCTGACTCTCCGATTTTGGGCTCGAAGTCCCCTTTCGGTCCCGTGCACTGAAAGGAAAAGGCGAGAGACGAACTCGGACGAGCAAACGCCCTTGAAATTTGCTTCCGAAGAGAGGGGGTCATTAAAGGGGCGGGCCGAGAGTTCTCGCTTCAAGGATATTGGAGACCTCGCCACGGATCCCAATGCGGAAAGCGCGTTGCCGTTCCTGCCCCGTCCCGCTCGTTCAACGGCCTTGATTGTTCAACGGTCCCTGGGCCTGGGCGGCGGCCTCTGGGCCGGGTCCTACAGGGGTCCTTGTCCCGGGACTTGGGTGATCCACCCTTTCCGTTGTTACACTGTTGCCTGTTGTAGGATCTCCTCGAATCGTCCATATTTGGTTAGGCAGGGGGAAAAGACGACGGGGCTGCCTCCTCAGCCGCCGTTTTCCTTTCCTCGGCTCCCTGGTCTCTCCGTTACACTCATTGTGTACGCCGTATCCTCACGAGACCCGCGTAATTCGTCGCCCTGCAGCCCCTGCGCTGAATCTGGTGCCAGCATGACGTCGCGATGCAGCACGGATAGCAGGAGCCAAGCCTCCGAATGCCGTGCCTCGTGACCGCGATGTTACCGCGTTGGGTGCATACCCTTTAAGCACGTCTCGGACCATCTCGAACAGCCAGTTCCGCGTCCAAATACTTCGTAATAGAAGCAGATCGAAGGCACAAGAGTGGTGGGAGACCCTTCATCAGCCTCCAACCCCTGTCCGGATTTGGCTTATCTTGGCGTGACGGCGCTAAAGCCTAGCCTATGCGCTAATCAGCAGTGCAATCTCTCGCATGTACCTCGAGATACGCGTATATCCGTATTCCTCGTACAGGAGTGCGATAGGCTGTTCCGCTGAGCTCGACCCGCCACCTGACCGTATAGCTCCGCATCTTTCCCGTGGATATATCAGCAGCTTCGCCATTGGAAGTTTAAGGCTCGGCGTGTGTTAGTTGATCGGAGATTAACCTCAAAGCAGCGAGCCCTTGTAGCCAAGAAGTCATGGGGCTCCACAGCAAAACAAGCTTCCCCGTGGGCCGCCGCCTCGTTTCTTCACGCCATCTGCAGGGTCTATCGAGCATTGCGGCTGTCCTTAGGATGGAGGAGCTAAGCTTACAAATCCCGCATCCTCATCCTCCCAGACTCCTCTGAGCACTTCCAACGTTTGAAGTATCAAGTATCGCCAAGTTTACTAATGTGACGAATAATCCCTCACCAAGTCCCACTGTCTTGATCTAATGCCAAGGATTACAAATTCCGCATCCATCGAGCTACACTGACAAATGTATCGTTGGTATTACCAACTCACGAACGATAACATGATAAAGTGCCAATGACGTTGCCAGTCCTGGTCTTGGAGGAAGCTCAGAGGATATATAATGGCGAGATAGAATGCCACCAATAGGCAGTATGTTAAGATTGATATAGCAGCAGCCACCACCTCCCGCAGCCCGACGCATCTTCACTCCCATCAACTGTATCATCAATACCTCCCAGAGGTATGTATCATCGTCATCACATACATAAAACGAAGAGCGCCCCGGTCCACGACTCCTCAAATTATCAACCCTAAGACACCAGCCAACGCCGCCATGTCCGCCATCCCGAGCACTCACAAGGCCGTCGCCATGCCTGGTCCCCGCCAGCCCCTAACCGTAATCGACGTCCCTACCGTCCCCCCAAAAGAAGACGAAGTTCTAGTCCAGGTAAAATGGACCGGCTCCTCCCCTCTCGACCTCCACCAAGCCGATGGTGGCCTCGGCACCACGCCCAACCAGACGCCCGGCGACACCTTCGCCGGTCTTGTTGCGATGCTAGGGCCCAACGCCACGTCCTTGAAGGTAGGCGACTGCGTATTCGGCTTCGCGCACGAGGAGCCGCATCATAGGGCGCAGCAGGAGTATGTCACCGTCCCGGCGTACCGCGTGTCGCGGGTTCCGAGCGAGATATCGCTGAGTGCGGCTGCAACAGTGAGCAGCTCGCTTGTAACGGTATTTCATGCCGTCACGGCCGATTTGGGTCTTGAGCTGCCGTGGCCTATCCCACAGGACTGGAGGCCCAAGAACGCCGATGCGCCGATGCTGATCTGGGGCGGCGCGGGGAGCGTGGGGATGTTTGCGCTGCAGGTGTTACGGCACTGGGGCTACAAGAACCTGATCGCCGTCGCGAGCGGTAGACATCACGCACACCTCAAGGATCTCGGCGCCACGGCAACGTTTGATTACGGCGACGGCGATGTGACGGATAAAATCCTCGCGTACGTCGGCGATAAGGGAGCCGGTCCGCGAGTCCCGTTCATCCTCGACTGCATCGGCATTCTCGACGGGACGCTTGAGCCCATATCAAGGGTAGCGGAGTCGGGAAGCAGAGTGGCGATCCTGTTGCCCGTCATCGTGCGCGACGCGACGGAGACGGAGGCGCCGATCTACGAGGGAGACGTGAACAAGTGCCTCGGGGGGAAGTGGGCCGAGGGCGTCGCTCTTCGGGGTGTCAGGACGCATTTCTACGCACGGGTGAGATTTATCAACCCCGGACTTGAATGTGGGAGTTATTGCTAACGAGACTGTTGGTGGTAGAACGAGTTCTTGAAGGAGCGCCTACAGCCCGAGATCATTCCTGCGCTGCTTGAGCAGGGCATCGTGCAGCCTTTGAAGCAACGGGTTGTTGAGGGGGGTACACTGCTCGAGCGAGCGACGAATGCGCTTGATCTCCTTCGGCGTCGGGCTCCTAGCGGGGAGAGGCTCGTGTGGATGGTCGTGCCTTAGCAATGGGACGCGTTAGGAGTTGTTTACAGTAGTTTGGGCATTTCATAGCGTTGGGCTGATATGGGCTAGCAGTTTTGATATCTTAGAAAATACATCGAGGTTTTGCTTGCGATCTGGCGGTAAACCGCGGGGCGCATATCGAACGTTCTTCGCTCGGGAGGTTCCAGACCCGCCGAGCTAAGGGTGGGGCGGGATGGCAGGTATGACGCTTCTCCCCACATGATTCCCCATTTAGTGCACCTCCAAGAGGGGCTACATTCCTCGTGACCCACGATTGACTCCCAGATGCTCAGAAGACACGGTTCCACTCTAGAGGCCACTCGGTATATGAACCGAGGGAGTGTCACACTGGGTAAGCTGACATTATACATGCACGAATTGGTCGCTGAAACACGAATGCTACTTTAATGTTCATCGCGATAATGCTTAAATGAGACTAATATCAAGACACGCGGGGCTCGCAGTGTCACTAGGAGAGCGGCTAGGGTAACATGGGATTTACCTGCAGTTATTGTTCTTGTATCAATGGCACATCCATGTATCTTTTTCACCAGCCTTCTTTTGCGTTGCTCTTTGCACAGCCAACATACGCTTTGTACGAGACTGAACCGGCCCCAGCTGTGTGCAGCTCGATTCGGCCTCCCGTTACACGTGCAAAGTAAACAGCAGTTAGCGAGGTCACAATCAGCCTAACCTCTGCCCCTGCACAAGACCCGGAGTCCAATAGAGCATACACCGGCCCATAACAAGGACGGTGTCATTGCGCCATGGCATTGTCGGCCTTAGCTCGATCAGGAAAGCCGGTCATCTCATTCGTCCACAGCACAAGAAGTCTCCATTCGGGCGGCCGCCCCCCGATCATCCTTCCCAGCTCGTGCATGTGTACCTCTTCTGCACTTTTCGCAGGCGGTGTACTTACGACGGGGTCTCGGCTCCCACATGCCAGACAAAGCCCTGTTCCGTCGGGGCCCGCTAGCAGGGGTCCAGGTGGCCCCAACCCGGGATCGAGCGGTGCCCTTATCTTGGGATTTATGGGGTATGGGGAAGGTCGGATTGTGTGCTTGCCTCCACTTTGTCCCCTCCGCCAAACCGCCATCTTCCGGAACCTTCCCGCCTTCCCTCACACTCCAGGAGTTAATTTTTTTTTATCGTTGTTGCGATAGGATCACGGCACCATCCTTCGTTCAGAGAGGCGGCGCACGATTGAAGAAAAGACCTGTAAATAGGCGATCGCAGGCGTCATAGCCGCCGAACTTGCCCGTCCAGCCAACGTCCAAACCGCGACGTGAGCTTAATTCCCAGCACGCCAACCGCGATTCCACCCAACGATCGGCACGCCTCCACGAACTCTATCCCCGTGGGGAAAATTCGCGCTACCCGACCGTCCACACGATCGCCTCTTCCCCACCGCCCTCTCCGAGCTCGCCCGCCCCCGGGCATGCGCCCCGCCGCCGTGACCGGCGTGTGGTTTTATCGCGCCTGAACCGACCTGACAACCATCACCCACGACACTCCACTCCCAACACCGAGCCCCTTACCCGCGAATGCCCACTCCACGAGCGCCATGTCCCCGCCCGGACGCGTGCCCACCTTCGAGATGTCCCCCATCAAGACCCGCGAGGACTCGGTAGCCCATGGCAGCAACTACACCATGCGCGAGCCCGTATACGACGACGAGGCCACCGAGAGCATCGCCTCGCGCGTCCTCGACAGCTTCCGCCGCGACCCCGGCCGCCGCGTGACGCCGCTCGATCCAAAGGACGAGGCCGCAATCCGTGCCGAGGCTGGGAGGTTGGAGCACGATGGGATGCGGTACTACGATATACACCAGGCGACGCTGCAGACGGCACACTCTGGCCTCGCGAGAAAGCTGAAGGGGAGGCATCTGCAGATGATTGCCATCGGCGGCTCTATCGGTATGCTTCCGCGTCTTCCCTTTTTCTTGCTTTACATGGTCTCGCGTGGTTTCCCCGTCTTCCCCTAGCGCCACATGCGCCGCATTTCGTATTTCACTTTGCGATGGTCAAATCTTCCATTTCCCTTCTCGTGAAACCCGTCAGGGGTTTCCCACGTGGCGTATGCCGCCGCTCAAGCTCCTCGGGTGTACACTTGTCTGACGCGATATTCCTCGTTGCAAGGCACCGGATTGTTCGTTGCGTCGGGCCAGTCGCTGAACCACGGTGGCCCCGCGTCGCTCCTCGTCGCGTTTTCGCTCATCGGCGTCATGATATACTGTACGATGCAGGCCCTCGGCGAACTTGCCGTCGCGTTCCCCGTCGCCGGATCATTTGCGTCGTACTCAACGCGCTTCCTGGACCCCTCGTGGGGCTTCGCCATGGGCTGGAAGTAAGTTCCGAGCGCTTTGTGTGATGTGCTATCTCTTTTAGGGCCTGACATGTTAACGTCGAGACCTAGCTATGCCCTCCAATGGCTCATAATATTACCGCTCGAGATCGTCGCCGCTTCCATCACCTTGACCTACTGGAATAGAGACCTGGTAAAGGCCGGCTTTGTCACCCTATTCCTCGCCGTCATCATGGGCTCCAACCTGGCCGGAGTACGAATCTACGGAGAGGTAGAGTTCACCTTTGCTATGGTCAAGGTCGTTGCCGTAGTGGCCTTCATGTAAGTAACGAGCTCCCAATTAACTTGCGCCGCAGCCAGCAACGAAGCTTACCAGTGCCGCAGTTTCCTCGGGATCGTTATAAACTGCGGCGGCTATCCCGGCAGTGGCTACATCGGCGGCAAATACTGGGAGGACCCGGGCGCCTTCAACAACGGCTTCAAAGGCCTCTGCAGCGTCTTCGTGACCGCCGCATTCGCCTTCATCGGCACCGAGTTGGTCGGCTTGGCCGCCGCCGAGACGGCAAACCCGCGCAAGTCGCTCCCCACCGCCATCAAGCAAGTGTTCTGGCGGATCACGCTGTTTTACATTGTGGCGCTCAGCATCATTGGGCTACTGATTCCCTACAATGAGAGCCGCCTGCTATCGGACCCAACGCAGAAGTCGACCGATACCTTTTCGGCCAACGCGTCGCCCTTCGTCATCGCCATCGAAAACGCAAAAATCACGGTCCTACCATCAGTGATGAATGCCGTCATCCTCGTCGCCGTCCTATCCGTCGGCAACTCGGCCGTCTACGGCTCCTCACGTACCCTCGCAGCGCTAGCTGACCAGAACCTCGCGCCGCGCTTCTTCGCGTACATCGACCGCAAGGGTCGGCCGCTAGTAGCCATCCTCATCGCAGGGACCATCGGGCTCCTCTCGTACATCGCCGACGTGGAGGACCAGGACGCAGTGCTAGACTGGCTACTCGCGGCCTCGGGCCTTTCGTCTATCTTCACGTGGGGCTCCATATGCCTGTGCCACATCCGCTTCCGCAAGGCGTGGGCGCGCAAGGGGAGGCGGGTCGAGGACCTTGCGTTCCGGAGTCAGGCGGGCGTGCTGGGCTCATATATCGGGCTAGGCATGAACGTGCTGGTGCTCGTCGCGCAGTTCTGGGTTGGGGCGTTCCCTATTGGCTGGCGAGAGATGTCGTCCAGGGACCTAGCCGAGAGCTTCTTCCTCAAGTACATGGCGGCGCCCATCGTGGCGAGCTTCTACCTGTGTCACAAGTTTTACTACTGGACGACGGTGGTCAAGATTGGAGACATGGACGTTGATACGGGGAGGAGGGAGTTTAGCCTGCCAATATTGATGGCGAGGGAGAGGGAGGAAAGAAGATCTTGGCCGAGGTGGAAGAGGATTTATAAGCTGCTCTGCTGATGGGGTCTTTTGGGTATCCGGGCTTGGGTTTGGATTGGCATAATTGAGTATAGCCACCGGAATGTGGCGCCTGGCGTTGGGATTGGATCTGGGTGGCGCGGCCAGGACGTCGTACGAGGTTTGCATACAAGTTTGGGCGGATGTGTTGGGCTTCTTGTCGCGTATCTTCGCCCCTATTCGGGATATCGGTAATACCCACAACCCTTGCTGATGTTGGCGTGGCCCTGGACATCTTTGCACAAACCCTTGTGCGGTTTATCTTGGCTCATCATCGCTGGAATGAGGGTGAGCGCTGCATTCATGGTTCTGGGGGTTAGTACGTCTTCTTTCTCGATAACCTAATAACGCTCCCCGCATATACATTAATGGAAGCGTCTTTCGAAGAATATCTTGATCTGCCTACGAGGGTAGGCACGGTGCATCTGGGTGCTGGGTGCTGGTGGCAACGGGGCAAGGTGCACTACGAGCTTCGTCGATTATATAATCAAGTACCGAACGGGGCCAATCGGCAGGGGCAGAACAGACATCTCCTTGGGCTAGCCTAACCGGGTTAAGCATGAAACAAGAGGCGTCGACCCGGAATATTCGGGACATTCATGCGATCGGCAGCGATGACAACTAGCGTTCATTAACATCATCTTCCTGTCTCTTGGAATACTTGGGTAGGCTGGTTGTAACTGTCGACGGTGTGAACATGACATGTGCACAAGGCAAACCGTCCTGTGCCTTTCTCCCCGGCGGCGCATGGATTCATCCAATAGTAGTGGGGCTAAGTAAATATTTTGGTTTGGGTAGGTGGGGCGGTCAGGTTGTCAGGGACACGAGGGCGGATGATTGGGTTTGCGTCGGCTTTTATACACACGGGAGAGGGGAGTTTTCAGTTTCTATAAGTAAATAGAGAGGCTGCCTTACGGAATCATATCTTCGTGAGAGCGCAGTGAAACGTGGAATATCCCTCGTCGTCTCGTCCAAAGAACGGAGACTAGAAGCACTGATGCGCTTCCCCTGCAGCAGCTCGAGGTGGCACCTTTTTGGCAGTGCAAGAGACGTATGCAGGCCCCACCCTCCAGTAACACTCCGACGCACATTAGGCGTGTCGCGCCTCCTTCTCCAGGGCGCAGAGACCCACTCGGCGCCTTTGTATTTTGTACTAGCTCTCCACAAGGCCCTTTCATATCGCATTCGTTTTACCCACTGGAGCGTCCGTCCCCTCCCCTCTTCTCTCCTCCCTCTTGCACCCTTCGCGTCGCGCGACTTTCCCCATCTGAACCTTCCCTGTTGTTTGTCTTGACAGGCATATATCCCTTGCGCCGTATACCCGCCACTGTCACTCTTTTAGAACGTTTCGTGCTCCCCGCCTCGTGCATCGTCATCCTCCCCGGTTGACCAAACCAAGGCGTAAACAAAACGACAACCCCCTACGTCCGCCACGCGATATCCTCCGAACTCGAGCAGCAATGGCGTCGACGTACCAGCAGTTCTTGGCCTCGCCAAACTCGTCGCTGCTCGCCGAGGGCGCCACGCTACACTACATCACCACCACCACGACCGTCCGCGGCGCCACCGAGATCATCAAGCACTTCACCGCCCTGCGCAACCAGGTGAACAAGTCCAGCGAGCAGATCCTCGAGACCATTGACGGAAAGAATGTCGCTGCCTTCCAGATCAAGACATCGCTCACCTTCATAACGAGCGGCGGGCCCTACCTTCCCGGCTTGGATGACAACTTCCTGGCCGATCTGGAGGTCCACCTCCCGATTGTAAGACACCATCGCGCCACTTTTCTCATGTCACGTCTTGTTTCTCCGTGGCCCTTGTGGCATCCTTACACCTTCACACACTTGTGCTGCGGGGTCGCGCTTCTTTAAGCCTTTTACTGACTGACTGTCCCCGCAGATGCACATTGTGTCCTTCGACAGCCAAGACAAGATCGCGCAGATCCGACAGAGTTGGGACCAGGGCGCCCTCCTCAAGCAGGTCGACGTCATTGGCAGGACTGGCCGCAACTGGCCTATCCGCGACCACAGCGAGCAGCTTCGCGTCATCACGACTTGTATCAAGTCCCCCGAGGTCGCTCCCGGGACGGCCGAAGCCGTCGATAGCCGCTCCCGAGGGAGCTCCAATGCCCTTCGCGACCCCCATGCGTCGCTAGAGCTTTTCGCGCCCCGCGAGGAGCTTGAGAAGCCGCCGGCGCGAGTTGTGTCGCCCTATGCGGGCACCCGACCGCGTGAGCGATCAATCACCCAGATCCTGGGCGACGAGCCGTCTGATGACGAGAGCGACCCCCACAGCCGGGTGCACTCGCAGTCTCCGAGCAGGGCCATTGCCCCCAAGGCTGGCGCCGGCAAGAACTACATGCCGAACCGCCTCTGGGGCGAGGAGGAGGAGGACGAGGAGACTCCTGGACGCGGCCGCACGAGGCCCGTCGCGCCCAAGATTGGTGCCGGAAAGAACTTCCAGCCCAGCCGTCTCTTCGATGCCGAGACCGAGGCCGCCGAGCAGGATACTGCCCCTGGAAAGACCAAGGTCGACCGCTTCGTCCGGCCCCACCCCAGCAGGTACAGCCACTTTGACCTCGGTGACCATGAGGAGCAAGCCAAGGCCGAGGCCTCGGTCTCTAGGAGCCGGTCGAGGTCGAAGCACGACAGCTCGTGGTCGTTTGACGACTTCGTCACCCCGCAGAAGCCGCGTCCCAGCAAGACCATCCGCCCCCAGGACGTCCGCCACTGGGACCCTGAGGCCGACGCCGCCTCGGACACTCCCGGCCCGTACAGGACCATGGCGAAGCCCCGCCGCGATGCCGAGACTCACTTTGACTTTGTCGATGATGGTCCCCAGGATACTGGGCCTCGCCGCACTGGTAAGCCTAGGGGCGCCATGCACAACAAGGGCCTCGGCCTGTACGACAACAATGTGTACAGCGAGGACGGCAACAACGCCGGCGCGGACCCTGACGCTCTCGGAAACATCACCAACCTGAAGGATCGCAGGAAGGACTTCGATTCACATTGGCACATGACCGACGAGCCGCAGGACCCCGTGACGCCTCAGCCCAGCAAGGTGTCCGAGGACCGCAAGAAGGCCGTGAAGATGATGGAGGCCAACTGGGCCGCCACAGACGAGTCACCGGCCAGCGAGAAGGAGAATGCCCGCGCCGCCATCCCCAGCCGGCAGCCTGCCGCCGAGAAGAAGATCGCCATCGCCGGTGACGGCATGGGCTCGAGGAAGTTTGACCCGCACGGCGGGTCGGACAGGTCGGACCATAGAGGCATTGCGATTGCGGGCGACGGTATGGGCAACAAGAAGGGCACCAACCGTGACTGGCTGTACCCCGATGCCGACTAAGCTGTCGCTGCTGTGAGAAGGGGAACCCATGAAGTAGACATTCGGGGCTGTGGGGATGAGGAGAGCGTGTACGAATTGCGTGTTTTACGATGGGAACGTTGGAGATAATGGTGAATGGGAGTTATTTTCGACCAGTGGGGCTAGGACGCTCTTTCCCTCGAGTCGAGTTCCGTGGGCTGACGATTACATGTCTACTTTTGTTCCTGAGACTGAGTTTCTAAACTGTTGATATCCACTTCTGCCATGAGAATGGTTTCCAAGGATTAGTGTATTACTTGCGAGATAGCTCGCATGCTGGACTCTTGTGGCAGGATTTGCGGTGTTATTTGATACTTGTTTCCGTTATGAATTCAATCCTGTACGCATCATTATTTTGCTCCGGTTCTAGTATTGGGGGCGTTGGTTCTCCCTGACCTGCGAGGAAGGCGTCTGTGTTTTGAATGTTTGGCGAAAGTCGCACGTTTCACACATTCCAAGTTTAGCTCCCCATCTCTCCGCACCGGAATCATAGTCCCAACGGAAGACAAATGAGGATAAGAGAAGGGGACAACGCAAAAGAAAAAAAAAGGCAATAAGACGATCAAAGATTGGACGAACTCTTAACAGATATAGGACCTCCCGCGTAGCTCCGATCCAGGTTAGTACCCGGGCGGTTGTTAACACGGTGTTGCCTCGTAGGGCGCGGGGCCGACGCCCTGATGCCGAGGTGGATCCCTTAAACAGGGATCGGGTGGGCGTGGCGAAGGTGCTATTAATAGCTTAGTCACCCTCCACAGCGGACTCGTACCTGGCACAGCTCGCAAGCGGACCCAAGGCTTGTTACAGCTGCCTCGACTGACGTTGCTCTCAGCCTGCTCGGATCTAGATCATCTTCACCAAAACAACTCTTCTTCGGCTGGACCGTCATACACCATTCGATCATTGTCTACCCGATTAGACACCCGTATCGACTCACGGCGATCCACCGACGCCCGCCTTTAACATCGTTAATGAGCGGCTTCCATCACACGCGCGCGACGTGATGTGGTTCCGGGGCAGCGCGGCCTCATGGCGGCGCATCCTCATCTCCGCCCTGCTATGGGCCGGCGTGGCCGAGTCCGCCGAGCCGAGCATGGGCGTCACAACCTTCGACAACTCACCCGGCGCCCTCAAGTACTTCCGCGGCTCCGACGACGTCCTGTACCACGATCCGGTCGAGAAGGTGCTCTATAGGTGGTCCGGCGACGCCGACCGGAACTGGAAGAAGGTGGACCAGATTCCCGACGGCAAGGCGTACATGCTTGTGATGCACGAGTTCGCCCCGGACAGGGCGTATGTTCTCGGCGAGCGGAGCGACCACTACTACACGCACGACAACGGTAAAACGTGGAAGGAGTTCAACAGTTATGCAGATACTAGTGTCTTCCAGGACGAGATCCTCCGCTTCCACGCCGACGACCCGGACCGCATCCTGTTCAACGGCATGCTCTGCAAGGGCATATTCTGCGAAGAGGCGACGACGCACACGACAGACGGCTTCACGACACCGATTGTCGACCTGACGCGGCGCGATACCTCCGGGTGCTGGTGGGCCAAGTCCTCGCCCCAGTTCACGACCGGCGATGAGCACAAGGACAAGAACAGGATACTCTGCGTCGTCAAGGACTCAATCTCCATATTCAAGGAGGACCAGCGTCTCATCATGTCAGATAACTACTTCCGCGAGGAGGACGGCTCGGTCCAAGAGATCGAGCCGGACATGGAGTCGTCGAAGAGCGTTCTGGGTGTCGTGAACATGGCCGTGGTGACAAAGTACCTTCTGGTCGCGGCGTCGGCGCCGGGGACTGACGAGATGGCCCTCTACGTCACGACGGACACGATCAACTGGCACAGGGCCATGTTCCCCCTCAGCCACGGTCACACTGTGAACCAAGGCGCTTACACGGTCCTCGAGAGCACGAACTACAGCATCCAGATCGACGTCATGAACACGCGGCCGTCGAACCCCATGGGCGTCATGTTCACGAGCAACTCGGACGGCACGTACTTTATCGAGAACCTGGAGCACACGAACCGCGACGACCGTGGCCTCGTCGACTTTGAGAAGATTACCGAAATTCAGGGCATCTTCCTTCTCAACAAAGTGAAGAACGGCGAGGAGGTTGAGGATGATTTCTTTGCAACGAAGGAAATCGTTACCGAGATCACGTTCGATGACGGGCGCACCTTTGAAGAAGTCACCGCGGGTGACGAGAGGATTCATCTACACTCAGTCACTGAAGTCATCAACATCGGCCGCGTCTTCTCCAGTCCCGCTCCCGGACTCTTGATGGCAAATGGAAACACGGGCAGCCAGCTCAAGAGCCTGGAGGATGCCGATCTCTACGTCTCTGACAATGCCGGTGTCTCCTGGAGGAAGGCGCTTGACGGCCCTCATAAGTACAGCGTGGGTGACCATGGCTCCATCCTCGTGGCCATCAAGGAGTCCAAGGAAGAGGACGTCGGCGAGTTCAGCTACTCCACGGACCATGGCGAGAATTGGAAGAAGGTCTCGCTCCCCGACAAGCTCCAAATCAGGCCGATCTGGCTCACAACCACGCAAGACTCATCGACCCTGGTGTTCCTCCTGTTTGGCAAGGCCGGAGATAAGTACCAGATGATCAGCATTGATTTCGATGGCCTGGACGAGAGGACCTGCGGGGACAAGGATATTGAGCTCTGGCATGCCCGTACAGACGACGATGACAAGCCTACCTGTATCATGGGCCACAAGCAGTCGTTCCGTAGGCGCAAGAAGGACGCCCAATGCTTCGTTAGGAAGGTCTTCACCGACCCTGTCGCGGAGACCGAGGACTGCGAATGCTCAGACAGTGATTTCGAGTGCGACTTCAACTTTGTCCGGAACGACGAGGGAGAGTGCGTGCAGGATGGTCCATTGATCGACTCCGGCGGCGCCTGCAAGAACGCCGGGCCTGACGACACTTTCAAGGCGTCTTCGGGGTGGCGCCTGATTCCGGGAAACACCTGTAAGCGCACTGGTGGCTCCCAGAAGGACGACCTCGTGGACAGGAAGTGCAGTGATACTGCCGGTGGCCCGCCGTCGAGCGGTGACGGCAACGTCGAGCATAACCAGTTCGTATTCGAGTCAGAGTACAAAGACTTCCAAAAGTTCTACCTCGAGAGGGGCGACGTGAGCGAGCAGAACGACGAAACGATCATTGTGCGGCCGGTTAAGTACTCGGGCGATAGCATGATACCCGAGGACAAGCTCTGGCGCACGACGGATCACGGAAAGAGCTGGGAGAGGATCCTCGAAGGCGAGGATATCCTGGGCATCTACCCGCACCCTACCTACAACGACGTGATGTTCTTCACCACGAAGACGGAGAAGGTCATCTACACCGTCGACCGGGGCGCCCACTTCCACTCGTTCAAGGCGCCCGGACTCCCCGTCCGGGATGCCTACCCGTTCTCGTTCCACCCGGATAAGAAGGACTGGATGATCCTGCTGGCCGATGTGTGCGATGACAATGGCAAAAACTGCAATCGCGAGGCCCACATGTCTCGGAACAGAGGCGACAAGTGGACGAGGATCGTGCGGCACGCGGAAAAGTGCGAGTTCACTGGCAGCGAGGCCTACAAGTTCCGTCCCCTTAAGCAGATTGTGTGCCTCGGCACGGCCGAGGACGAGGAGGAAAAGGGCCGGCAGCTGTTCGTGAGCAACGACTTCTTCGACGAGCAAATCCTCCATCCTACCCTCAACATAACCGACTCGGACAAGGTGGCTGGGGTGCGCAACTTTGCCATCATGTCGGAATTCATCATCGCCGCGGCGGAAGAGGAGGATGAGGCCGGTCTGATTGCGTTTGCGAGCATGGACGGCAAGGAGTTCGCCCAGGTCAAGTTCCCGCCCAACCTCAAAGCCGACCGCAGCCGCGAGTACACGATCCTCGACAGCTCGACTCACGCCATCAACATGTTTGTGCCGATGGAGGACAAGAGCGGGCACCGCTTCGGGAACATCCTCAAGAGTAACTCCAACGGGACGTCGTATGTTCTCAGTGCGAGCAACGTCAACTGCGACGATGCGTTCTACGTCGACTTTGAGAAGATCCCCGGTCTCGAGGGCGTCTCAATCATCAACACGGTGGCGAACGGAAAGGAGACGGACGAGGCCAAGAGGCTCCAGACCAAAATCACCCACAACGACGGCGCTGAGTGGTTCTACCTCGCGCCGCCCGAGAAGGACGCCGACGACAAGGCCTTCTCGTGCAGGAGCGACAAGGGGGATTCCTCATGCGCTCTCCACCTCCACGGGTACACGGAGCGGACCGACCGGCGCAAGAGCTACGCGGCAGAGACGGCCGTGGGCCTCATGTTCGGCGTGGGCAACGTGGGCGCCCACCTCGAGGACGTCGACAAGGCGGACACGTACATGACGACGGACGGCGGCATGACGTGGAAGCAGGTGCAGAAGGGAGTTTGGACGTGGCAGTACGGCGACCAGGGGTCCCTCACGGTGCTGGTGAAGCAGTGGCGGGCGGACAACGAGGTGCGGACGAACCACGTGCTGTACTCGACGGACGAGGGCAAGACGTGGAGCAAGTACGAGTTTGCAAAGGAAGACATGCCGGTGTATGATATTACGTCGCAGCGGGCGGGGAGCTCGCGGAACTTTGTGCTGTGGTGCGGCAACGAGGAGGGGGATATCGTCGCGGTGAACGTCGACTTTACGGGTTTGGCGTCCAAGCAGTGCGAGCTGGAGGACTACTACACTTGGACGCCCAAGGGCCCGACGGGCGATGACGAGTGCCTCTTTGGGCACAAGTCGAGGTACCTGCGGAAGATCCCCGACAGGCAGTGCTACAACGGCGGGCGGATGAAGCACGACCGAATGGCGGAGACCTGCGCCTGTACCCGCGCCGACTTTGAGTGGTGAGTCTGACCCCCTTCCCTTTGGTTTGCACTTTGCGCCATACTAACATGACAAGTGCCTACAATTATGAACTCGACAGTAGCGGCCAGTGCAGCCTCGTCCCAGGCCTCTCCCCCCTCTCGGCAGAGGAGTGGTGCGCCCTCCACCCCGACGAAGTGGAGTACTTCGAGCCAACCGGCTACCGCCGCATCCCGCTGACAACCTGCCGCGGCGGCGCAAATCTCGACACAGCGCTCCGCAGCGTCCCCTGCGGGGGCCATGAGGAGGAGTACGAGCGGCGGCACCGCGTCTCGGGCTGGGCCATATTCTTCGCCGTCACGGTGCCATTCGCGCTGGCGGGCGCGGCCGGGTGGTGGGTGTGGCGGAACTGGAGGTCGCAGTTCGGGCAGATCAGGCTGGGCGAGGGTGGTGGGCTGGGGATTGACAGCGAGGCGCCGTGGGTGAAGTATCCGGTCATTGTGGTGTCGGCGGTCGTGGCGGTCGTGTCGGCGCTGCCGCTTGTTGCGACGAGTCTGTGGAGGGCTGCCACGAGCGCGTACAGGGGGGTTTCGACGGGGAGCGGAGGGCGTGGGTGGTTCTCGCGGGGCGGGGGCAGGTATACGACGAGGGACAGCTTTGCGAGGAGTATGGGGGATTATGATGATGTGGAGGGGGAGTTGCTGGGGGAGGAGAGTGACGAGGAGGTGTAAGCTGCGGGCCGGACTGGAAATGGGTTGGTTGGTTGTACACTGGGTTTGGGCGGAGTAGGAGGTTTTGCGCTGTAGACCGTTGACTGTATCTTGCTTGCTTGTTAGGATGTATAAACGCTGTACCGAAGGCTTCCCGGGACTCTGGATTTGGATGAATCGGGGGCGCCTGGGGAACTTTGTTTTTGTTCCCAAGCAGTGACCAGGGAGTCGAGAGGCCCGTGGCCCGCAACCCTCCCGTGTTCCAACCCACCCCCCTTCCCCTTGCATGTCTCATGGCCGAGCTTGCAGGTCCAAGGCCTATCGAACGCTTGAGCCCCCCGAGGTGCTCAGGCGGACGTCGTCACATCATATCGCACAGCTCGCACTTACACCTACATCTTGGCTTCACCCTGCGTATTGCGGCGCGAGCCTCGCCACAGATAGGGGCTCCCCTCCACAAAGCTGGTTCCCGCATACTGGGCCGTCGGACATGACCCCCGGCACGCATGGATTTGATTGCTTCGAACTTTCTCGGAGTGGGCACGCCCACTGAGGGCAGCACCACTGACACACATACTAAGCCTCGACTAACAATACCAAGACACAAAACAACCACAGCCATCCGCCCCAGACCTACGCAGCAGCATTCTCCTCGGGAGTAACAATCTCCCATTCCTCGAAACCGGCATCCAAGAGGTCATCCCCAGCCTCCGCCTTCCCGCCTCCATACGCCCCAAGATCCCACTTCTCCACCCCCGGCACGCCATCCAAGTCGTCGGCGTACTGCCTAAACACCTCGGCACTGAGCCGCTCATACTCGGCGTAGTCCTTGGGCCAGCTCCCCAGGCGCTCGAGCGCGAGCTTCATGTAGCGCATGTGCCTGCGGACGTACTTGCCGTCGGGAAGAGCATTCTGCTCCTGGAAGCTCCCGACAGAACCAGCGCCAATGCTCGAGGCGCTCTCCATGCCGTCGAGTGCGGGCTCCAGGTCGTACGAGGGGTCGGTGAAGGCGCGGAGGACGTGCTCGTGCACGGCCGCGCTCTTCCGGTAGTACTTTTCGGGGACCCCCTTGGCACCCGCGCTCTGGCCCTGGTAGCGCTGCGCGACGCTCGTGTAGAGCCGCGTCAGGAACATGGACATCTCGAGGGTGGCGGGGTGCCGCGCCCCGTGGACCCGTCGGCAGTTGTAGATGATGTCCTCGGCCAGGCGGACAGCGGCCGCCGACTCGCCCACGAGGTACCGCGCCATGATGTGCCGCTGCCCAAGGGGAAGCGTGACGCTCAGACCCCAGTGCTGGTCGTCGCGGGTGTTCCAGAGGGAGGTGAGGAGCCACGACAGGGCGCGGTACTCCTTCTGCTCGCCGAGGATCCCGATGACCTTGTTCAGGTGGCCGAGGCTGATCTTCCTGAGGTTGACCTTGAGACCGTCGAGGACGGGCAGGACGTCCCGCATGATGGTGGCCGAGGCATCGAGCATCCTCCTGCGCGTGGGGTCGTCGGGCCGGGGGCTGAGGTCCCGGCCGGCGATGCTCATGCCGAGGGTCAGGACGAGCTTCGCCATGACGGGAGTGCGGTACGAGTCCTGGGCCGAGACGTACGCGAAGGTCGCGAGGGCGAGGTCGCAAGCTTCGTCGCACCGGCCCTCGCCGAGGAGGCGAGCGACGCCGCTGTTGCCGCTGATGCCGACGGAGCGGGCAAAGTCGCGGGACTTGTGGGTGGCGAAGTGCCGCAGCAGAGACCGGAGGAAGGCGTCCACCTGTGGAGGCTTGGTGAGTTGGAGCCGCCTGCCCTCCGTCTCGATGAAGTAGGCGACGAAGTCCCTGAAGACGGCGTCCGCGACGGGCTGCCGGCGGCTCGCGGCGAGGTGGCACTCGAGGCGAGCAGCAGCCACGGTGACCTTGTGGAGGGAGCTCGACTTGGACGCCATGAGCTCCCTCATCTCCCGGAAGTAGACGAACTGGGTCGTCAGCGAGGCCAGCGTCTCGGTCATGGCGACGGTATTGCGGCGGAGGCTACACTCTAGCTGGGCCAGGAACACGAGCCCGTCGCGCCCGCACGACGAGACGTCGAACCCGGCGGAACTGACGTTCTTGGTGTCCTTCATGACGATCTGGCGGTAGAGCTCATGCCGTAGCTCCGCGGCCTTTTGGACCTGGTCAGAGGAGATGTAACCCGCCGCAACGGTCGACGCGGCGGCTATCAGCCGGGAGGGAGAGGCCTCGGTGCCGAGGACATTGGCGGATACCTCCACGAGCTCATCGCACAGCTTCCCCGTCTGGCTCTGCCGGCTGCGGAGCCTCACCATCTCGGAGAGCTTGGACAGGGACTCCTCGTGGGCCCACCCGTGCGCCTCGCGGATGGAAGCCAGGCGCTTCTCGAGGACCTTTGTCGCTCGGTCGACCTGAGTCTTGGAGGCGGTCTTGGCCTCGCCCCAGGCGGCAGCTTCGACTTGGTCCTCGTAGAGGGACTCGAGGGTGGCCGAGATCTCCGCGTGGTTGACCTCCTTGGAGTCGGTCTTGAGGAGCTCCTCGTAGAGCTTGATGGCCTCCGCCTCGTGGCTCTCCGAGTCCTCGCACAGCCTGGCGAGGGCGAGCGTTGACTGGGCTGTGATCGGTGCGTTCCGCCCGAACACGGCCTTGCACTGGTCGCGGTAGGTTGCCATGAGCTTGTGGATGGCCGAGAAGTCGGTGCCGGCGTTCCGGAGGTGGTGGGTGTACCGAGTAAAGGCCTTCTTCACGAACGCCTGGTTCTGTAACTCGGCACTGACCTTGGGCGACGTGAAGAACGTGTCAACCAGCATCTTGTAGTATTTCGAGGCGTCGGGGTCCCCCCTCTCCCAGAGCTCTTCGGCAACAATGACGATAGGCTCAAACGTCTCGGGCTTGGGAGTCTCGGAGTCCTTGTTCAGCAACCGGATGATGTCCTGGTAGTACTGGACGAATACGGCGCGCGGGCGCGTCAACTCTGCCAGCTTCCAGAGCTTCTCGAGGACTAGCGGGTGGTCCTCGCTGTAGTGGGCCTTGTAGTCCTCGAGTATCTCCTGTCGAACCTTGATGAGCTTGTCGGTCTGGCTCTGCTCCTCGAGCAGGTCGACGAGCTGCGTGGTGACGCGCCCCCTGAGCTTGTCGTCCACCCTGCGGGAGCTCCTCATCGCGCTGTAGACGCGCTCGCGCACGTCTCCTTCCTTCGAAAGCCGGCGGCGCGTATGGTAGCACGACGCAAGGCGCTGCGCGAGCTCCACGCAGCTGTGGACATTCTTCTTCGGCGCTGTGACGTCCTGGACGTTGGCGGCGAGGAGGGAGGGCCAGAGGACCCGGAGCACACGCTTGGCCAGGCGACTGGCATCGTGCCAGCGGCGCTGGGACGTATACAAGGAAACGAGGTTGGAGGCCGCCGCGACGGTCGTCTGGTCCACGTTCCCGGACCTCAAGGCCTGCATGATCACCTCGTCGAGGGTTGACTCGGACGTCACCCTGGCGTTGGCCGAGCTCATCATCTGCATAAGCTCGCTCGAGGTGGTCTGGATGCTCTGCTGGATCTCGCGGTACGTTGAGCTCTGGGTTTGGCTGTCGCTCTGGTAATACTCGGCAGTGTGCTTGAGGATGGATAGGGACTCCGAGTAAAGGCCAGCCTCCTTCATGGTCTTGGACAGCTCGAAGAAGAGAGTAGCAAACGACCCGGTCGTGGCCATCGGGCTGCTCTTCTTGTAGTCCTCCCAAACACTGGAGAGCACGGCCGAAGAGTCGTCCTCTCTTTTTTGGCTCTGGAGGAACTTGGTGTACCCAAGGATAGCCCTCAACTTCCTCTCCTCCCAGACATCAGAGCGGTGGGCGTGATGCTCTCGGCTCGCGCGCTGCCAGAGCTCAACGTACGCGTTCTCGGCAGCCTCCAGGCGTCCGCTGCCCGCGTCCTTCTCCGCCTTCTTGAGGGACATCTCGAAATCCTTTGAGCCGGATCCCTCTGTCGACTCGTCTTGCTCCTCCGAGTCTAGGAAGAGGTCGATGCCGTCCTCGGTAGGGGCCTTCTCGCGCCGACCCTTGAGACGTACAGCACGGTCACTTTCGCGGGCATTGGTCTCGTTTCCGCTGGTGGAACTGATGCTCTCGCTGATTTCCTTTGCCTTCTTCTCCTGGTTCGTAGTCTTGTAATGATCGACTAGCATCTTCATAGTAGAGACAACGTACTCGGATTTCTCGCCGTATTGGGTCTTGTAGCATTCAATCAAGAGCAGCATGGCCTCTTCTCTGCGGCCCGTGATGTCCGTAACACTAGCGTCCGTCTCGGAAGTTATCTCAAGGAAAGTACTAGCCAGCTGCATGGTGATGCGATCCCGAGGGCCGAGCAGCGACTTGGCCTTGGTGGCTGCCTCGTAGAACAAGGGGATGGCCTCTGAAGTGAGGTTGGTGCGGAGGTACAGCGTAGCTTCCGTGATGATGGCCTGTAGCGTGACGGGGTGCTTTGGCTTCAAAAGATGGCGGTAGATGTCGGTGACCATGGCCTGGTGAGCTAGGAGCACCGGGCTGGGCAGGCGCTGCCACACAGCCCCCTGGAGGAGCAAGACCAAGGTTGACGTCGGGATGACATTTGAGAAAGTCTTGGCCACACTAGCAGTGCCCCCCTTGGAGAAGGTCGACGATTTCTTGACATGGACTGGCCAGTGGCGGATGGCGAAGTCAAGGAGGGGATGCTTGCCTATGATCTGGTTCGCATCATAATCGTCCAGTGGAGTCAGAGATGTCTCCTGCTGCTGAGTGACGTTGCTCTTGATGTAGGAAAGGAGTCTGGAGGCGAGGTCCTGGTGGCGGTCCTTGATGTCAGGAACCAACTTGCCCTCGGTGAAGATATCCACTATCGCCGCGCAGATGAGGCCGTGGCGGAGATATGTCAGACCGTCCTGGGAAAACACGAGCGACTGGACGGGCCGAAGGGACTTGAGCAGGTCACTGTCCGTCTGGTCGAACACAGCACCCCCATCGACCTCGACCGAGGCGAGGGCGTTCAGCTCCTTGAGTGAGAGCGGGCGTTCGGCCGTGGCGAGCCAGAGCAGCATATGCCTAGTCCCCCCCTTGACATCCGGGGACAGCACGCAGTTCGCCACGAGGTCTTTGACGGACGGCTTCGAGTCGGCCAGCTTGTCGGTGGCCTTGCGGAGGTCATCGGCGCTGGTCGCTTGGCACGCTTCCTTTGCCGCAAGCTTGGCCCATAGAAACAGACCATCCGAGGCTTCGGCGATGCGGGTGACCATGGTCTCCTGGTCCAGTTCTTGCATGGAACGGAAAGCTTTGGCGCCCTCGAGCTGGTGGCGGGTAACCGCCACGATGTCGTCGGATATCAAGTCGTTGGAAATGACGATAGACCCGTCAGAAGGTGCGTTCGACGGCTTCTCGCTCCCAAGCGTGATGAGTCTGACGTTCGGCCCGGCCTCCGCCGCCTTGTTCAGCCTCTGGACCAGCGGCGCCTCTCCACAAGACGCCTCGTCCAGGCCGTCAACGACGAGTACCAGCTCCTTCGCGCCAGGAAGCGGGGCGGCGAGGGCATCCGAGAGGGCATCCCAGACAATGTCGTCGTGCTCCGCCTCCTTTGTGACCGTTAAGCTACGCTCATAGGCGTCGGTGAGGATCTGAAGCAACTGCGTGTTGCCAATGCGCTTCCCGAAGAGCTGGCCCAGGATAGACTTGGCGACGGCGCGGGGGCTGGTCTCCATTGCGGTCCTGCTGTCTTGTTTGCCGCATCTCGTTAGTTTCTAGCGCTAACCCGTACGTGAGAGCGCCACTCACTGATAGGAACAAAGATTGAGCTATAAGGGACGCCGCCGATGGGATTCTGGAGGCAGTCCACAATGACCGATGCCAGGATTGTTTTCCCTGACCCCGGCTTGCCGCTGATGGACAGCGACTTCTGCTCGCTCCTAAGGAAGCGGCGCAAGCGCGGGCCGATCCAGAGACAAGTCAGCTCTTCTCGGTTTTGGGCGATTTGAGAGGGAGAGTTGACGGCGTTCTCGAGGACTGGGTCCTCCGGCCGTAGCCAGGCTCTGATAGCGCTGACGTCGGATACTATAATGGCAGTGTCAGCACTGGCGAGCTTCTCCCTTTATCGCTCCGACCATCACCCGAGGAGAAGATTGACCTTTGTCGGGCTCCATGCCCTCCTTCATGATCTGGTGCTTCCACATGGCCTCGGCCGTCTCCTCGCAGCGGTCCACAAACGCCTTGATCTGTTTGGGGAAGATGCTATAAATGCTCAGCGAGACGGATGAGGATGTAAGTCCGCCAATGGCCTTGTGGAAATGCGTCGAAACGCTGGCGACCAGCGTAACTAGGTCGGAGAGGGCCATCACGAGCTTCTCCCTGATCTCCTGGGACACGCTGAACATCTCTGCCCGCTCTAAGAGGTTCGCCAGGGAGCCGGACATGTTGTAGAAGAGGCCGAAGGAGATCATAAGCGCAGAAGCGTTCTCGCCACCCAGCTATCATTTCTCGTGTAAGTAAGCGTAGCGATATCAGCGGGGTCATGGGGACGGGGGCGGACCTCTAGTAAAAGAACACAGTAACCATACGCGAGCTGGGCAGCAAGGTAACTGTCCCCGGCAAACCCCTCGACCGCCGTCTCAAAAGAATGCAGCCTCTCAACAAACAGCTGCGCCCATGACAGGACCTTGTCATAACTGCTCCCCTCTGCAGGAAGCAAACTCATACGCTGCGTCCTGATCCACTCCAGGATGGAGTCATGCGTCGTGCTCAGGAGCCTTGCCGACGTGTCGGAGCCGATCTCGACAGAGGTCCGCCGCTTGAGCGAGTTGACGACGTTGGATATTCCCGACGTGTCTACGGCGCTGAGCTTGCCGGAGGACATCCTCCTGTGGGCTGACTGGCGGGAGAAGACATTGTTGGAAAAGCTCTCGTCGGCAAAGGTAGAGGGTCGTCGGGCGTGGGGTTGGAAGGTACTGGGTCCGGGAGGAGGTTGAGATGCTACTGCCGAGGCGGGCGCCATCGTGGATACAAACAAGTAGGTTTGATGTGAAGAGTATCTTTTGGCTCTCGAGTAGGAGCTCGGTGACCGGTGAATGAAGCTATCAACAGTTATTAGATGATTAGAGACCAGCGACTCGTCATGGCGCGGCGTCCAAGCGCGGCTCACTAGGGTATAGTTAACTACTTATATATATGGCTACTACTACTACACTGGGGTGTATAACCTGTCAAACCGATCTCCCATTCTGTCTGCGGACTGATCGACGGTTTATACTGGAGCTGCTTTTCGAGAAACGACTGTCATGGGCTAGGGATATGAACTCTCGCAAGCGATCGGCAACCTCGTGTTGCCTATCTAGGTATCGCTGCGCCTCGCCAACCGGCTACTCAGACAAGCTAAGGTGATCAACTTTTCGAGAAAAGTATGATGATGTTAACGTGATATCCATCGGCGCACTGTTAAACGATATCCGGACATGTGTGTGATGGAACCAGTCAGCTACATGGACAAACAGAAGCCGGCCGCATATCTCTTACCAACGAATTGGCTACTCCGGATTGATGAGTCGCATGAATCTCGTCTGGTATGTTCAACCCTGAAGCTTCCACAATAGCCCTTACTATAGTTTGAGATGTCCGAACCCATCTCCCAGAATATCATAATGGCCGCAGCAGGGCTTGACAAGGTCGTCTTCTACTTCAACTGTGCCGCTAAGTGCACTAGTCCAAGGTGGGTCCCCAGGACTATAGCTTCGGATATGGCTAAAGCTATCCCTTGACAGCCAGCCCATTCTTTCCCACCATGCCGAGTCCATCCATCTGCAGTACGTCATTCCTCTGTATCCATGCTATCACTCGGCTAAGAAATAGCAATTACGGTCCATCCTTATGGGACGGATGAAGGGCTGGGATAGGAAGCTCCAACCCTTTTTAAACTATGTGGCTACTGCGTCCACTCAAGAGCATCCCTTGTATATGGTGTACGAGGACAACGCTTACATTGGTCATCCTCACCCCCCCATCTTTTTACAGAGTGGAGAGTATCCGAGACGCCTCGTTGGTGTGAATGAGCTTACCAGAGGTTAGGCTTCGTGGGTGTTGAGCTTACGGCAACTATTGGTTCGTTGGCTCTGCCTCCGCCAACCAACTCTCAGCACTCCAGCATACACAAGCGCGCCTCTTCCCAGAATGCATCCGCTTGAACCGCACACTCAATCAACGTGAAACAGCTACTACCGTTACATGCCTTACGTGGTGGGTTGTCTCGCATGTACCAATATGTCTCGCCTACGGCGGAAGATCACCCCGGCAGGGATAACTCAGAACCTAGACTAGAATCGAGCTGATGTCACATGTGCAGGAGCTTCGAGTTGACGTATAAGAGGACACGAGGGGGCTGATACGGCTGAGAAGATCAGCATCTAGTTAGGTTCGGTCCGAGAGCTAGGGCGGGGTAACTACGTAAGTGTAGGAATGTTGCTGGCAAGAACTTAGCGCCCCCCCCCCCCCCCCGGGTTCAGACCGATACTTCTGGCACACACGTTCATTACCGTGGAAGCAATCAGGTATAAGGTATCAGTTGTAGATGCCGGCCTGGACGCACCTTCAAAGGTAGGTGATATGATATGACATTGTCATGTGCACACTCTCTGCCACTCGGTTCTCCAATACTAACCCCATAGCTCCCAGTACTAGGTAATCAGTGCCCTACCGGTGCGAAGTGCCCCATACGAATCGAAACTAATCGCCTGTTCATCCACGCAAAGCGCCATGCGAATATCCAAAAGATGCATTAAGCTGTATATAGCAAGACGATCCTTGTAAAAACACATGGGGGACACTCAAATGAGAGGCTGGAGCCTGTACCGCCTTTGTAAAGGGGGAGAAAGGTTAGTAGAGGTGCTGAAAGCTGTCCAGACAAGAAGGGTAGCCGAAACGGCAGGGCACTGAGTTACGGCAAAAGAACGCAAGAGAATGAAAGGAGACGTGTGAAGTACAACATGACTAGATTTCAGAGAACGAAGAGCGAATGAAACTCCTACCAATGAACATGAGCCCTTCTGCTGTGCAAAAAACGTGGAACAAAGACTAGTCATTCCCACGCCCTCATATTTCCGCGCAAACATACACCCAAACCCAACGCTAAAACGCGAAGAAAACGAGATGGCCAAAGCTGCCCCAGTCAATATCATCTTGAAGCTAGACGAAAGAAGAGAACTGTAAGAGATTAAAGATAGTGTTACAAATGGCAAAGAGGGTATATACCGACAAAACGAACGACATTAAAAGAGAATAAAGTGAGGGAATAGCTTTTCCCTGCCTCCATCGTCGAGAAGGGGCGGAATGGTAGAAGCAGCAACACGCGCTGCAAATCAGCAATCGCCACCGATACCAATTACCCCCTTCTGACTCTGTCCCAGAATCTCTTCACAACCCCCCTCTCCGGCTCTGCCCACTGTTCCAGCGCGGCGAACTGCCTCTCAATACTCGTGCTGTCCTTGGTGCTCCCCTCGCAAACATACATCACCTCGGGCGACTTTGCGCGCGTCTCCTCTCCCGGCCCGCTCCTCTGCCATCCGTAAATTTGGTCATCGCACGCGCGGAGATCCGGTCTCGTGAGTGTCATCCGGAGCGTCATCTCCCTCGAGGCCTGCGAGCTTGCGTACACATGGTGATGATGCGGCGAGGGCGTCGTGTCGGATGTTGCGCGGAAGGGTCGCGTGGGTGGCTTCTCAAGGGGCTCTGGCGTCCTCGGGGAGTCTGATTCCGGAACCGAGAGCTCGTCGCTGTACACGGACGACTTGTCGTCCGCAGTGACCTCCTGCCGTCTCCGCTCATCCGAGAGCGCGACGCCCGACTGCTGCTTCCGGAGGGGATGCTCACTGGTGTGGCGCCCGGGCGCGACCTCTGCCGACGGGAATCCAAACTCGACTGCCTCGTCAAATTTTTGCGGCGACGCGAGGTAGAGCCGGAGCTTCAGGCGGGCCTCGGGGTCCTGGTAGTGTGCGGCTTCCGGGTCTATCGAGGCCGGAGTGGTGGGGCTAGCTATGATCGTCTCTGCTATGCTCGGCCGCCCTGTCCGAAGGGAAAGTGCCCCAGATTTCCGACGCGAGTGGCCGAGGCTGACAGGGCTAGGGAGTGTCGGAGGGGGCGACGTGGGTGTTTCCGACTTATCCTTCGTACCTGGGCGACTCGAGGACGGGGACTGCGATGACCGGTTGAGGTTGATTTTAGATATTGAAAGATGCTTCTTGAACGACGGGTTCCTGTATTTCGAGCGTTTTGACTTCGTCTCCTGCGGGTCCTCGTTGAAGCTGTCGAGCTGTAACCGGAGGTCGAGGTCTTCGGCGTCATCCTCGAGGCACTTGAAGCTCTCAAAGAAGGAGTCGGGTACGGTGCTCTGGCGCTCCTGGCCCGCCGAATTAGATCGCGGCGTGTCCATTTTCCTCGGTGTCGGCAATGGCGGCGCTGGGGAGTCTAGGTTGACGTCGTCAGGTGTGTCGACGATGACACTCAGTGCCTTCTTCCTCGCCGCCTCCCGATCCAGGTGGGGGCTCGCGCGCCGTACAGGCTGGACTCTTCTCGGCTGGACCCTTCTTGGCTGAGCCCTGCTCTGTTGGACCTTGCTTGGCTGGACTTGTAGGGCGGCGGAGTCGACAGAGAGCGTCCGCTGACGATGTGTGGGTCGGTGGACCGGCGCAAGGCAGCCGTGTTCTGAACCGGGACGCGCGCGACGGGATTTCCGGGGCTTCGGGGGCGTTGTAGAGGTATCGTGGAAGTCGTTGGTCGCTTGTGAAGGGTCAGGGGTGAAGTAGGGGGTTTGTGTAAGTCGGAGGCGCTCGAGGGTTGAAAAATACTGAAAGCCGGGGCGAACTATTTAGCAAACTTATCCGACGTGACAATAGAAGTATTTTCGAAAACAAGTCTCGAGAGTAAGACAATTATGAGACAATGGGCCATAAAATCGTGAACTCAACATCCGGGGGAAGAAATCAATCGCGACTGACGTCGATCGATAATAAAACCAGAGACCAGGGGGGAAATTATCAGGCGTGGTTCAGTCTCGGCCGGATCAAGTCTCGAGCAATATTACTGCTCTGTCAAAGACAAGACAATTGAAACCGACTCAAAGCTGGCGTCTCCCGGCAATGACGGGGAAAGGGGTGGGGAGCCCAGCCGATGGCGTTGAAAGAGTGTCGGTGGAGAAAGCGGAGGTGTTCGTCCACCTTCCGGTGACGGGCAGATCGCGGAGTTTTGTGCAGGCGGGAATCCGGACAGTCCCACGACCCATCCAGTCTCCGTGTTCGCTGCATTGGCTCAGGGTCCACCGCAGGTGCTCACGGACGCTAAAGCCCAGGGGAGATGGGGACGTCCCTCGAGCCGGAGCATCGGCTGAGGTGACATACTGGAATTGGTGATGCAGGGGACCAGTCAGGGACGCCGCAGGGGGTCTGGGGATGAGCAGACGACCTAGCAACGGTGACAGGTACCCACGCTGCGGGGGGGAGTGGCAAGCAAGCTTGGCGCTCTTGGAATCTGGACTCGGTCGAGATGCAAATGAGGGAACAATCGGCAGGGGTTTTCACCGCCAATGTTTGGTGCTGGGACCAACCAGAACTTTCTGGGCGCAGGATGTGTGCTCTTGGGATCCGGTTCATTGTCTTGGTTCCGACGGTGGAGACGCTGAGGATGGTCATGGACGACTTCGCCTGGTTGGGATAAGAGCAAGGCATCTCGCCATGAGCAGCGACACCACACTGCATGCACGGGCCAGGGCACAGACCGGCACACGTCCCCTGCATGAAGTCCACAGCGCCCGCTCCTCCGTCACCGTTCCGTGCAAGAGACCAGAGGCTCCCAGGCTCAATCCCGCTCGTGTCTCGCGTCCGGCCAGTCGCCAATGGCCTCGTCGCGCCGACCCCGTGTTCCCCTGGAGATTTGGACCGCTGAATTGACGAAGATCGTCACATCCGATGCCCGAAGCGGTTACCCAGCCGCAAGGGTTAGAATTAGGCCTGTCAAAAGTGGGGAACGGACTCAGCGCAGAGTGCCTCCTCGTGGCGAAGCGAGCCAGGTTAACGCGGGAGGAGATTGGTCAGGTGGGTCCGCTGCGGTAGGAGCCCCACCCCGCCCATTCCCCGCAGAGAGCTCCGGCGCGTCACCTGTCAAATTCAGGAGCTGTCACATCTCACAAAAGATGTTCGTGCCCCTGAGCAAACCCGTCCGTGGTCATCTGAGATTTTCTTGCAAGAACGCGACGATGAGGAATTGGCCACATTCGTGCAGATGAGGCAATGGAGGGCGACAGGAGACGAGCCGGACAGCGACTTGCCGGTTCGACTCGGATGCGGAAGAAAGCTTCGGGTACACGCCCCCTTTGTCTCCCGTCCATTCGTGTTGCACGGAGAATTCTCCGGCCAGCGGCCGTTCCTGCATCCGCGCAGGATGCAGCTCCGTTCTTGTTCCGGAACGGAGCCCCAAGCCCATTGGTTCAGAGCGCTGCAAAAACCATCGCTTGATAGTTCGCCGTTCACGGGGCCTTGGCCAACCTGAAGTCCGTCGTCATCCGATTGAGACCATAAACCTCGTATCGAAAGGACCGATATAAGAAAAATGAAAAGGAACAGATTTGAGGGCGTAGGCGCCCTAACGCGACGAATGAAACTTTCCGTAGCTCACCTTGCGTTGTATCGCCGGCGGTAACGCCTCGAACTCCTCCTTCGTCATAAATGACGGCGATGATCTCGGCATCCGATACGTCATCTTCTCCCCGAGTGCCCTCATTGCCACCGTCTCGCCGCTCACGACGCCCGATCCCTCCCGCTGGCCGCTCCGCTGGTTGTCCGATCCGCTCCGGCGATGCCGGCCGCTCGGGACTCTCCCAATACAGCCTCCACCGACTCCCGCGCAGGAATCGGCTCTGGGCACTGGAGCCGTGGGTGGAGGGTCGCCTCGTCGCTGGGAGCGGTAGCGCTGGTATTCCCTTGCGGTAAGGGGCCGTGTTGAGACGGCGTATGTGTAAGTTGGTCCTGCCATGTTCCGCGGTTTCGATTCGTCGTCAGCCGCCCACGTCGGGTTGGTGCGTGTATTCTTGACGAGGACGTTCTGAGCCTTGTCGTGCCAGCCGGCGGTAATGATGAGGGCGTCGCTGGGCCTGTCGCACGCCGCAGCGGGGAAGTCGTCGTTTTCGTCGTCAGGTATCTCGGGTTGTGTATCGGTGAAGTCGAACCAGGAGGAAAGTCGGTAGACGGGAGGCAGCGCGGGCGTGGTTTTGTCGGTGGAGCCTTCGCCCTCGGGAAGGTGATTGCGACCGTCAGGGGTCAAGGGCCCCGCTGAGGTCGCCGAGGATGGGGTCGAAAGCCCCGTCGGGTGATACCCACCGAACCCGCTCGCAGCGGAGAGCGCCAAACTTGGGTGCATCCATTGTTGCTGGCGGACCACGTCTGCGGCGAAACCCATTGCGGAAACGCGTCGTGGGGCTCGTGATGGGGGATGCCGGGTAGTGGGGAGGGAGCTGATGGGGCTTCGCGACGAATTTGCGGTCCGAACTAGGATGAACTCGGTAGACTGGCGTTGATTCGAGATGAAATGGAAACCAACGTCTTGTAAACGCCAGGGGATGGCTCGAATGGGACCGCCTTGGGTTTCGCGTTTCTTATGAAGCTCCTCTGAATGTTTGCTTGAGGGAGGCACGGGTGGCATGAACCGAGCGAGAAGATGAGGGAGGTGCGATTGACAAGGGCAAACCGGGTATCCAGACAACGCCAACGTCGATGACGGACCACGGGCGGGACCAAGCTATTTAGGGGGCCCATGCCCGGCGACTTTCCAACCTCAGAGCGTTAGATATCACCGTGTAATATCCAAGCCTTGTCCCGGGCCGTTCGACATCTCAGCCTCCGCGCATTTGTTCTCGGCGCTCCCCACCCGGTTCGAGAATTAATTGCGAGCTGATCGCATATCACTCTCTGGCCCGTGTGCCTGGGGTGCCTCAACCACACGGCAGGCGCCAACCTCCCATCGCAGCTTCCCAATTGGTTTCCAATCTTCCTCGATGGGGAGCTTGCAGGAAGGTGCCCCTGTCTGCTCTTTCCCCTTGCAGATGAGGGTTGTATTCGCCTCGCGTGAGATAGAACGGCTTGAGGCGGTAATTACGAGGTACTGACCTGCCACCTAACCAGAGACACCAAGCGATTTGCGATGTGAGACCGCAGTGCCCAGGGCGATACCTATACCAGGCAGTGATGGTCGAGATCACCACATCCACATCCACATCCACGCCAACTGAGGCGATGCTTCGCCATGCCCAAAATAGCACCCAGCAGCCTCCACAATCCTTGCAACAGCAGACCCCGTCAACTCAACCCGCCAGGATCCATCAACTGCCCCGTCACTAAGTCCCGCACCTCGCTTACAGGGCAGAAGATCTTCGCCGCCGATCGCCGCAAAATCACACCTTGTTCTCGAAGCGCCCTGGAAGAAAGATCCATACCCACTCCGGCCCCGCGGATCACCTTGGTTCCACGCGGTGAGATCTTCCCACGTGGGGTCGGGATGCAGCCCCTCGGCTTTTCTTCGTCATCGGTCAACGGTCGGTACATGGAGGCCGTTGGAGACGCGGGTGAGAGGAGGGGGTCCGAGTCCGGCTGTCATCATCCATGCTGGTCTGTGTAAAGTCGCATGATCTGTGACGACGGCGGAGTCTGGTATTGACCCGTTCGTCACATGTGCCCATCCTCCTCCTACCCACCCTAACCCGTACGGCCTCTCCCGCGGTGTTTTCGAGAAGGATGGAGGAGTTGCGGGACTGAACCGGACATCTGTGCCGTCGATTTCTGCGGGCGGCTGCCAAGACGGCGAACCATGGTTCCGCAAGCGCCGTACCTACCCAGAAAAAGGAGAGACGAGGGCTCGGAGGCGCCCTTGGACCCGGACTTGATGGTACATGGCGTAACGGTGTGGCGTCACACGTTGACAAGGTCTCGCTATGTGAAGATCGTCAACGGTGCTGGATCGTCGTGACGCTCGGCTATATGACAAGTCGCACTCGCTAGACCTAAGCTAGAGTCCGGAGGACGGTCCGAACCAACACTGGCAGCCCACCTGACTACTGGGTGTACTCGCAATTCTAGGAAACACATGTATACACAACTTGACGGGCCCGCGAGCATGCAGGCGGAACGCCATACCACTCCTACCCTGTCCATAAGACGCCCGATACCGACCATTAATTGCCCGCACTTAGCACACGGATTGGGGGAAGGACAGTCTGGCCACTCGGAGCCCAACCAGACCGCATCGACGGTGGTTGTGCCGGATAACGCCCCGCCAGCCAAGACCCGCATGCAACGAACCGACGTAGAGCTGGGATCCCCGGACATCTTCGTTGACGCTCACTGACAAGAATTAGACATCGTTTCACCCGCACTGCATCGAACGCTCGTCGCACCAACGTGCTTCCCGCAGCCGTGTAACCCGCAGATTCGGAACCACTGCCTGGCACCAAAGGGCACTTATACGGAGGCCGGGACATGCGGGCCGGGGGGCTGAGGCGTGATCTGTGTGTCGCGGGATAGCAGGCATTTACGCAAGCTGTCGACTAGGTAATTGAGAATTTTTCTCGCCGTATTGCTCACGTCCAGGTACGATATGGAGTGTTCAAAACTTATGTCGCATCCAAAGTAAGGTCGAGTGATGGGAAGACTGTTAGAGCCGCTATATTGAGCGGCCCTGAGAATGGATGGCGCTAACTGACATGCTCGCTCGATTCACGCAGCTTTGGCTCCCAGTAACACTCCGCAAGGAGCATCCAACCAACGGAAGATACGTCACACAGACCCAGGCTATCAACACCACCAGGGCTCAACGCAAGGTTACACCCTGCCGGTCCCACGGCCTCCCTGCCGACCCGTCAAAATATCCGAGATGAGACAACGGCACGGGAGGGTCGCCCTCTACAATAATATCCCGTGCGGCCGCCGAGGGGTTCCTGCGGACCAGGAACCCTGCGTTACATCTCACCCCTCACCCAAGACTTTCAACCATCGGGGATCGCTTCTGCTCAGTCGGGGCATTACAACAGTGTTTTCCGTTCCTTCTGCGGACCGGAAATATCACAGTATCCTGTTATCAGCAATGAGTGATGTTTGACTGTGATGGTATGGGATGGACGACGTCCCGGCTCCCCGGAATGGGTGACCCCTGCTACTCCTGGTCAGAAGTTCACAAGCTTTACCTCTGCGCAATGAGCCCTTTGTCATAATTTCATGTGAGAAAGCTACCATCACCCCATCTTAATCCATTTACCATACGAACGAGCCTAAAATACTCGTGGATCTCCCCTGAGCAAGGTGTCCGGGGAAACCGGGGCGAGTCATCCCTTGCGTCGACCCTGCAGCCGCCCTGAGGAAGGCGCCCGGACGGGCTGACAGAAGGTTCCGGGGAATATCCTCTCATCCTTCCATTGGTAAAGCCTCCGCTGCAAGGGACGCTTCTTTGATTGTTGGTGGAAAGGGAAGAAGGGTGGCTGGGGCGTTACAGGGTCATCCCGACAAGGAACCTCGTCTCGCTGAACCCCTTCCGCCCACCCTAATTCGCGCACGAAACAGTCAGTAACGTACGAGTTCCGAGTTTGTATATTTCCCAGTCCACCCAGAAACGCTAGATGAGATACCTGGGATAACGCGCCTGGCCGTATAAAGGAGAGGTCTAAGTAGAAATGAGGTGAAGACAGGAGATCACGGGCCGTGTCTAGCCTGCTAGTCCCGTCCCACGGGCCGAATCCTGGCCGCGAGACGTGTTTATCTAATCCGAGCCCCTCTGTCAACCTCACTACATCTCACTTCTAAGCTATCAAGTGTCACTTTACATGTTTCCGTTGCTTCATTGAGGTTTCGTCAATTGGTGACATTCCCAGGCCTCGTATCACGCGTCTCTTCCTCTATCGGCTTTTCATTACCAGTCGTAGGCTTTTGAATCGCAATACTGGCTTTCCAGAGTCTTGCCCGGGAAACCAAATCCGGGACGTCAACCAGAAAACCACCCGCAACTCGCGGGCTATCCCTTTTTTGGCCTCTGCGAATCAAGCGCGCTCGGAAGGTCCGCGATCTGGGAGTGACTGAATCGGATCCCAGTACTCGTACACCTTGTTCTCCTTGTCCCTGCCCTTGACCGCAGGGGCTTCGTAGGTCGACAGACCCGTCTTCCGGTCGTACGACTTGAAGGAGCAGGCCAGACGCTTCCCTCCCCCACCGGGGAGGTCGACCACGAACTGGGGCATCATAAATCCGGCAATAGATCCGCGAATTTGGGTCTCGATGTCCAAAATGGTCTGCACGGGGGTCCGAAGGTGTTCAACCTTCTCAACCATGTCGCATTGATAGACGTAGTACTGCAGCCATGTCAGTATCTGCTCCGAAAGGGTACTTCGTAGGTTGTTGACTCCTAACTGACCGGGCACACCGACATATCAGCGAGCTTCCGGATGATGCGCGACATGGTGTCAACGTCATCGTTCACGCCCCTGAGCAGAACCGACTGGTTCCGGACAATGACGCCAGCCTCGAAGAGCTTCTGACAAGCCATTTCAGAGATCCAGGAAATCTCATTGGGGTGGTTGAAATGCGTGTGCAGCGCCACGGCCTTTCCCGCCTTCTTGGCCTTGTTCGAGACACTGATGAGGGCGTTGACCCAAGGATCATTTGGGTCGAGGATCCGGTTGGGGCTAACGGCCAGTCCCTTGGATGCAAAGCGGAAACGCTTGATGTTGTCCATGGAGATGAGTCTGTCGCCAATCATCATGATGTGCTCAGGCTGCAGGTAGTACGAGTCTCCGCCCGAGATGACAATGTCATGAAGGCCCTTCTTGCTCTCGATGTAAGCGAAGGCTTCCTCCCATCGCTTGCGAGTTGGCTTTAACGATGCTTTGGTGACCGAGTCGGTATCAGCACCAACAGCATACGAGCGGGTGCAGAACATGCAATAGGTCGGGCAGACAGAGGTCGCTATTGTCCTTCGCTGTTAGCTGATACAACGTCGTCAGCTAGGTCATGGAGGGACTCACGAAGGAAGAGAGCCTTGTCGGGGTATCGATGGACAAGGCCTTTCACCGGCGAGTCGGCCGTCTCCTCGAGGGAGTCCAGAGTGAGCTTGGGGTGGTCGGGCTCCATGTTAGACTTGGTTGGGATGAACTGGCGGAAGATCGGGTCATTCAGAGGATCCTTCCAGTCGATGCGGCTCAAGATGTAGGGGCTATTTTGCGGCAGGACTCATAAGCTTACGTCTTCTAGGGAACTAGATATGAGGGCAGGTGGACTCACGTCATCCGAATTGCCATGGTCGCAGCAGCGACTCCGTCGAAGATGTCCTTCATGACCTCGTCTCGGCTAAGAGTGTACGCGGGAGTACGCGAAGGAATCTCATCGGGGAGCACGGCGGAGAGAAACTTGTAGAATTTCTCCCTTCCTTGAACGAGGTTGGCAACCTGAACGATGAACGTTAGCAAGATTGGTATATTCCACGCTGAAGGGCTTAACTTACACTCCACCTGTAGCTCATGAAAGACTCGGTGCTGACATTCTTCCAGATTGGAAGCTTGCGCCAGAACTCCTTCTCAGACGACGTAGTAGCCTTCTCAGCAGTATTGGGAATGCCCTTGATGAGGTCCAACCTCTCGGTAGAACATTGCATGGGACCATTCACAGACTTGTTCGTGGTCACGGCATCCCCAGTCCTCTCGACCTCGTGTGCTTTATCATGTACAGCACGGTAGTGCTGGCAGCGGTCACGTATCTTGGGGGAAATAGCCAGGGCTCGAGTGAGAGGAGCCCTTCCGGCGGGAGCCATGACGGCGTTCCGAGTTATCTGTAAGCCCAACATGCTTTATGTTGTTCTGCTTTCAAGTTGAAACGATGGGTGTAATTTCAAAGAATGTTGAGAGTGAGGATTCTCGAAGGAAGGAGGATGTGCGTACGATTGTGCGACTAGGATGGAGGCAAGATGGATGCCTGAGTGAGGGCTTTATACTCCGAGCGAGTAGAGAAAAGAATCACCTAAAGGGTCAGAAGCTGAGGCCCGGCACGTCCCTTTCCTCACTGAGTGAATTGCCTCCAGAGCCCAGTCCAAGATGAACCTAGCACACATCACTCGGTCCTAGTAAGTGAATCTGGCCGGCATCTTGAGGCACAACACCTTGAGCCCTGTCGGTTCGCACCCTTGAGGCGCCTTCTAGAAACATTCTCCCGCTATTTTCCGGGGCCGGATGCATCATGTTGCTTTTCAGTATGCGCCTCCGAGCTTCGCCCGGTCTCCCTTGCATCGGATTGTGGATTCACTAGCATACTTGCCGCACGCCGAGTGGCTCCTGCCCTCAGAGCTCAGGTCGGACGGCAATCAGGAAAGTCTATATAGGCGGGGTGAGAAGGAGCGAGCCTTGACCAGAGTGAGGTCTGTGAAGAGGAAGGCGCGGCCGGGAAATCCGCGATTGCCATCCAACCAACGATCCCACCACCTCTTTGTCTCCCTCCACCTTGGACCTTGTTCACCCCCCAGATTCCATCTTTCAGAATCAGTATACAGTCTTCCGAAAACATGACAGACATTCTGCAATTGGCCAAAGAAAAAAATAACTGTATCTCGTCTGTCCACTATCTGAACCGGGGCACTCATTTTGCCCTCTTCTGGTGCCTTTTCAATGCTTCTGCAAACTCGGGAAACTCGGCCAAAGCGATCACTTAACACCCACACAGATGAAGCCTGTTCAAAACAATCCTGAAAACGCGTATCTCAACGTTTTCCGGTTTTCGCTTCCCCGGGCAGACTACCCTCAAGACAATTGGCACCTGGTTGTTTCACAGATCACGATATCCATAAGATGGTTTTTGACCGGCATACGCAGTGAATTCGCAGTGTCGCCAGAGCCCCCCCATGACTCCTCGACATCTCCGGCCCCTACCCTTCGACATTCAAGCCCGTTAACATGTAACACAGCCAGAATGAAACTATTTACTCATGGATCAGTAGTGTCGAGTTGAGCAGGATGCTCCTTCACCAAGGGTGCGATCCGACCTCCTTCGTCCTGTCATCGGCTGTGGCCCTTGCCTCGACCCCGCGGTACGACGCCGCGACTAGTACTCGGGCAGCTATCATTGGGAGACGATAAGCTGTTTGGTCAGAAGTGGGAACCCGGCTTAGCCCAGGCGCCCTCCCGGCTCATTCTCACGCGTGTGGTTCGTGTCCGGGAGTGACCTGCCCAAGATACCCTTCTGGTCGAGTGAATGACAATTGGCGAGTAAGGAAGCACCTCCCGGGTGACTTCTTGCCTTACTGCTATCAAGGGTCTACTACACACGGGTAAAGTTTCAAGTCCATGATCCGCGCCTTCTATTCTTATACTTCTTTCGCCAGCTGGACCTGCACACCCTGATTCCTGGCCGAATCCATCTCCCGCGCAACTAGCATTCTTGGTGCAAAACAGCCCATACTCGCAATCGTCCTTATGAGGTTTCACTTACAAGATGCGACAAGTACACGAAGCTAGCACAGAACCTCATACAGACGAGACTTCGGTAGAGTAAGGACGGGCCCTTATCCCAGCCATTATGGATTGTAATTCAGCTACAGCTTGCTCTTACTACAGTACGGTGGCTTACATTATCATAAATCTCTAGAATGAAATCGCAGGCTCAGACTCCGTCAACGTCTCGCCGCACCAGCTATGGCGGACCGTGTAGCGGCGCCACAACCCCGTCAGTCATACCGGGACCGGTGCTGGCGGTACCGGTGCCCCCAATTGAAGAAGACGATGGAACCCATCCTGATGGGAGAACGCGAGCCTGGGTGGTTATATTTGGTGCTACGATCAGCATGGCGGCGACCTACGGCCTCATGACGGGCGTGGGCATTTTCCAGGTGTATTGGAAGGAGAACCAGCTCAAGCTGTATTCGACTACGGATATTGCATGGATCACTTCAGTTTTTGGATTCTTGGCTGTCCTTCTTGCCGGGCCCGTTGGTGTTCTTTTCGACCGTTGGGGAGCTAGGAAACTTCTCTTTCTGTCCGGGGCCGTCTACGTCTCGGCATTCCTTGGACTCGCCTTTAGTTGGAAATATGAGCACTTCCTGGGGTGTTTTATTGTGGCCGGAGTCAGCGTTGGTAAGTTTGTGTCCTTGCCCATATTTCTATGCTTTGACTTCGGTGTCAGTCGCCCATATCGTTTCATTAACACCCTCACGACGTCCAGCCTTCATCACAACCATATCAACTGCGGTTGTGAACCACTGGTTCCTCAGGCGAAAAGGCCTGGCCATGGGCATCACAACTATGGGCTCTGGAATTGGAGGCATCTTCTTCAGCATTGCCCTCAAGCCGCTCTTGGAAAAGTTGCCATGGCGGGAGGCTATGCTGGTCTTGAGTTGCATAGTAGGTGTCGTCGTCGCCGTTGGGGCTGTCTGCATCAAGACGAGGGTATCGCCGAGAACCGACTCGTTCTTCGATTTTTCGTGTTTCAAGTCGCTGAGGTTCCTCTTGACGACCCTCACTGTTTCCGGTACGTGTCACACGGCTGCCCAGCTGGTGTACGGTCTTCCCCACTAGACTGTCTGGCGGTACGTTGATGGGTTAATGCAGCAACGCGCTACACAATCTGAATGTATGCTTGATCGTGGGGTCTATGACCCGACATTTTCTGTTCCGCGAGCTGACAACACTGGCGAAACTCATAGGTTTTGAACTGGTCTTGTTTGCTAGCTGGGGCGTCATTCCCACCTTTGGCAAAAAAGTAGCCTTGGGGACCGAGTTCTACCTCATGCTTGCTTTAAATATGTAAGTTCCCCAAGATTTTCCGCATCATGGAAATTCGAGTTAACTCTTGCCCGTCCATGTAGCGGATCTACACTCGGCCGTCTCGTACCTGGCTATCTCACCGACAAACTCGGGAGCTTCAATGTCACCCTTGTCATGTCGTTCTTCACGCTGGCTACGATGCTCGGCATATGGCTTCCTGTCGGTGCTTCATCAGAAGTGGCACTCTACGTGGTCAGTGTTTGCCTCGGGGTCGGGACCGGCTCATTCGTGGCCACTTCGGCAATCTGCCTCGGCCACCTGTGCGACGCGCGCGACGCGGGGAAGTATCTCGGAAGCTGCTACACAATCGCTAGCCTGGCAACTCTTACCAGCAACCCAATATGCCAAGCGATACTCAGCGGCAGCGGCGAGAAGGCGCTTGTGTGGTTCCTGTCAGGGGTGTTGGCGGTGGCGGGCCTGAGCTGCGCCATTGTTAGGTGGTTACTCATGGGCCGCCAGTGGAAATGGATTGAAAAGGTGTGAGCTTGTGAGAGACGCAGTCTCGTGACTGGAGTAGAAGGTCAAGGGATCCTATGGCTGGGTTGCACCGCAGGACTGAGGTTGCGCCCAAGCTGGTATCTGGGGCAAGAGGAGGGAGAGGTCGTGCGAGGATTTCCAAGTTCGGGAAGGGTTAACCGTCTTAATGGGCACATTTGGGAAGGTGTTGCGTCTCGATTCATCAGTCGGGAGTTCGTATCATGCGGGTATGGGAGTTATTGATCAGGATAGTCTGGTGTACTCTAGGTAAGGAGACTTTCCGACTCTTATGGCGTTCCCCATCTTAAACCAAACAAAACAACCTATCTCTTCTTCAATTCCACCTCCGCTCCACAGCTTTATGTTATCTTATTACAAGGGACATATCCACCTTGACAAGCCTCTTACACCAGCTCGATGTCTAATTTGGAAACAATCCAAACTCGGATTGGGCCAGCATCCATTAGCCTGCAGCTGTTGTGCTAGTGCGGATCGGGAAATAAGCCGCGAAGGACAGGTTAGGCTACGCCCGTTCAATCGACATGCAGTAGCGGTTGTGATTCATGGGCAGGTAACACGGCTGCGTCGATGCGAGGGTCTTCTCTTGCTCGCACTTGACTGCTTTCATCTGCCTGCCTGGCGCTTGGAAGTATTGGAGCCACTTTAGTGGCCGGATTAGAATATCCGGAGTCAGGAGGCAACCCGCGCTACGGGTGTTCTTCGTGCTGTTCGCGCCCCTGGACACAGATGGCGCAAGGGGGGATGATACCGAGCTTGGATTTGAGGGGAGTCATCGCCCGAGTATCCGAAGTGTGGGCGGTCATGCCAGCGGCAGCTGGTGCAGCTCGTGTCCCATCACGGGAGCAAGCCTGTGTGTAACAACGGGCTCTTGACATCCGGTTGCCGCGAGAGGGGGGCTGGAGGCTTGCCGAGTTTCCTCGGGCCGGTGTGTCGTGCCCGGAGCTGACCCGGGAAGCCTATTTCGTGCTTGTTCCTTTTCTTTTCAGCCCCGCTGCGGTGCTCGCGGGGTTGGCGTCAGCCGTCAAGCAAGGGAGGATTATTGGGGTGTCGGGCGCTTCAGGGGTTGAGGATTGTTTGCCTGCCGAGATAATCGCGTTGAGCCGCGGTGATGCGGGCCTATGGAACGTCCGAATTTAGGAGCATGCATGCTCAAAAGCTCTGCATGGTACGGCGCATACTTGTTCAAAGTATGGGTTTGAAGTTCGGATTTGAAGACAAGCTCCGCTCATAGTAGTGACGAGGTGAGGGTTTAACGGTGGCGTGTATGCATGCGCCCTGCGGAGATTGTTGCGGGATCCCCTCTTTCGTTAGGAATACTCAGTAGTTTGAGCTGAAGGTTTGAACCGGGGTTGAATCGCTCAGCCGCCCGGGGAGCGTCGGTGAGCTATGCCGAGCCCGGGGATAAGGAGAAGGCGACCTCAACGAGGAGACACCCGGGGCGTGAGGAGGGGCTAGAGAATAGATCTGGCGCATCTCTATCGCGATCAATGGGTTCTGGCTGCCGAGGATTCGTGGACGAATGGGCGGCAAGACCGGTGCCGGATCCAGACATGACCAGTCTATCTCCACTTGGAGGTTTCGAGCCTCGCTCCATCTTCATCCAAGGGAATGTGAAATATCCCAGGGTAGATGCGCCTCAATTCTATGGTCTATTATACAAACTCAGATGTACATGCGGGAAACGGCAAAGCGTGGGTGGAGAGGGAAGGGCAGCGGGGGTATCGGTTCCCTCGTCAAGCCAGACGGTGCACGCTGGTCTCATCCAAGAACGGGGTCCTTGCGGGGTTCTGACGAGGATAAAGCTGCCCTTTAGACTCTCGCCTAGACGTGCTTCGTGCCCCACAGATCAAGCGACCCCTTCCGCTCCGCCTTCTCGCCTCCCTCAACCTGCTCATCCCCGCTCGCCTCAGTCTCCGCACCCCCACTCTCCATGCGCACCGTGATTCTCTCCTTCACCCGCTTGATCGTCTCCAGCCCATCCCGCAGAAGGTGCACCATTCCCATACCCGTGACCAGCCCTCCGATGTGCGAGATGGCGTCCGCGCCCGCAACCTGGGCCGGCGCGAACAGCGCGACGGCGTTCCACGCCAGCACGGCGAGCAGGAACGCGAAGCCATCCACGCCCTCAGCCGGCGGGGCAGGGAAGCCCATGATGCGGAACTTGTCCCACGCGTGCAGGTAGAAGTACGCCGACGTGACGCCTAGCACGGCGCCCGAGGCGCCGAGCGACGCGACGGATATGCCATGGAGCATCAGGCCCGCGACGTAGCCCATGATGCCCGAGGACAAGTACATTGCGAGGAAGTTCGCGCGGCCAATGTCGTCGTGGAGCCGGGAGCCAACGTAGTAGAGGACCGCCATGTTAAGGGCGAGGTGGCCGAGCTTCTGGTGGGAGAACATGGCGGTGACGACGGTGATGGGCCGCGGCATGCCGACGACGAGCATGAAATAGTTGTTCATGACGCGCCACAGAGGCGGGATCTTCCAGCAGGCGTACACGGCGAGGTTGAGGCCGATGAGGGTCGCGACGGTGGCGAACTCGGGCGTCAGGTCAGAGAAGACGCGGTCGAAGTCGTCGGGCGCCTCGTACATGGCCGCCCAGCCCACCAGCCCCGCGATGACGAGCGCCCCCAACGTCACAGACGGCGCGAGGCGGTCGAACGTCGAGAGCGGCGGCGGCGCCTCGAGGCCAGAGGACCCCTGAGCCTGCCACTTCTCCATCTGGGGGCTCATGGCGCCGCGGTCGATGTAGGCCTCGAGCGTGCCGGCCACGGGCTCGCCCTTGGTCTTCTCCTCCTCCTCAATGCGCTTTTCCTCGGCCTTTATCCGCGCGATGTTGCGCGCCCGGATGCGGTCCAGCGCGCTGATGCCATAGGCCGCGTTGCCCCTGGGAGCCACCTCGGGCTCGGGGACGGGCTCCTCCTTTGGCGCCTCAGGCTCCTTCGCGTCCGCCTCCGAGGTCTGCGCGGCGGCAATCTCGGCAGCGGCCTCGGGGACTTGCGCCTGTTTCCCGCCGTCCTCCATGCCCGCGATCTCCTTCTCGAGTTGCTCGAGCTCATCCTGGGCCCTTAGCCCCTTGTTCATCGTCTCGTCGACCGGTATCGTCTCCCTTAGGTACCTGAGCGCAGTCTCCCTCTGTTCACTCGTGAAATGCGCAGTGTTCGGCGTATACGCCGGGTCCTCCAGTGTTCCAGCAACCCTGCGCCCATGCATGATCCTGAGTAGGCTATTCGCAAAGTCGGGCTTGATCTTGGGGCCAAAGATCTTCAGCACCTCAGCAGCCGTGAGGTCGCGCTTCGCGAACGCGAGGCCCTCGCGGTCGCGGTATGTCGGCGGCAACTCCTCGTACATGGTCAGCGGCGCACCGAGGGCGCGTTCCCGGGGCGCTTCGCCCTCCTTGTACCATTTTATGCGGGAGAGGAAGCCGGGGCGCTTCGGGGGGTTCGGGGAGGCACTGTGGAGGAACGGCGAGGTGGCGAAGGTGCGGCGGGCGGCGGCCCTGCATAGCTGCGTCGCGGGACGCGACGGGAGGGCGCGGAGGCAGAGCCTCGGGGCGAGGAGGCTCATCGTCGCGGAGGGTCGGCGCGGGACTCCCGGCGGCGGCTCGCCCGGCGGGCTGCTCGGGGGGGGGGGGGGGGAAACCAGCGGGGTTGTCGGATTAGGGTCCCGAATAGTCTCTGGGGAGGAAGAGGGGTCGAGACTATTATCTCACGGTCGGATTGGGCGGAGTGGGCGGTGATGGACGGTTCAGGCCGAGGTTCCGTCGCATCTCGGATCAGGAGAGAAAAAAAGTGAGGGTCCGGTCCGCTGGCATCCGACCCGGTAGGTTCACGGCCGGGGTATGACTAACGGGACCCTGACCCCACCAAACCCCGTCCCTCGATCGTCACCTAGAAAGAGCAAACAGGCAGCTCCAAGCATACGACGACGTCGAAATACCCACAAAGCCACCCACGCCTTTCGCCAGCCGTCTTGTTGCCGAAACCACCCACGCGAACCGAATACACAGCCGAGCCCCTCGAGAACCCCGCCGAGCTACGCGAACATACCACCAACTGCCCCCACGCAAACACGACCCCTCGCCAACACAAGCAGCGGACTCCAACTCCCGACCCCCAGCGATGTCCTCTGAATCCGAGCCCATATCCCCTGAGCGCTTTGCCGCCGCCATAGCCGAGCTCCCCCTCTCCGCCCTCCGCCTCAAGGTCCTTGAGATCCGCAACTCAATGTCCCACCTGCTTTACTCCAACGCCGAGCTCAAGCCCTTCGCCGACGCGGACCCTCCCGACGAGGTGTGCGCCGAGGCGATACGCGAGAACGAGGCCGTCATGGAGCGCATGCTGGGGCGCATCGCGGCGCTGAAGGAGGAGGTTGAGAACAGGGGGGCGAGGTGGGATGAGTTTGAGGCCGCGACGGCGGATGAGGGGGAGGCGGCTGCTGTGGAACAGGACGCGAGTGGGGAGACGGCGGGAGGCGAGGGGGCGGGAGTCGAGGGGGCGCATCCGGCTTGGAGCGACGGGACGTTCCGCACCGGGACGATACGCCTCGAGCCGAGCGGGGGCGAGCAGACGGGCGGGACGCTGAGCGACGAGGAGCTGGCGAGGCAGCTTGCCGAGAGGATGAGGGCGCTCGAGGAGGATGGCGACGGGGATAGCACCGCGCAGAACGGAGTGCATCTCTAATGTGGCGGCGGGCAAGGGAGTCGGTTTCATGTTGCATCATTTCGGCGCCGGGACGGTTTGGGATTCAGGACAGGGGATACACCTCAAGGGATGAAACGGGAGGCCGCACATGCCATGGCTTCATTGCTGCGGGAACATTGATAATAGTCGAGTTTGATATAGGTCAATAGCCTCCCCATCTAATACCGACTTCCCCGTTGCACTCCAGGGTGCGGTCGCGAGAAGTACATTAGCTGTTCTTACGTTGATACTCAATGTCCAGCTTGAACAAAACAAGTCAATTTGAGGCTACCTTGACCCGTCATCCACATCCCACCCAGGCACAGGGCTACGAGCCACCACGTCCGGACGCACAGCACGAAGATCACACATTCCGAACCTCCGGCGTTTCGACCCCCAGCCGCCTCAATTAGCTGCCTCGTGTACCAGGCCCATCATACCCCCCCGCCCCACCCAAAGCTCCCAGGGCGCCGTCTGCCTCTTTTCTTTCCCTCTAAACGCCACTTTTCGGGTTCGCGACGAGGTGAATCGCCGCAAACGTCCAGATATGGAAGAAAAAAAGAAATATACTACCCTCCACCCCCCCACGCGTGCGAGGCCCATGCCCTTCGAAAGCCAAGTCCTCGTACAAGCACCTCCGCCTGCCAATCTGTGAAGAGCCGAATTGGGGAACGAGTTTATAAGAACACAAAAAAGCGTCGCGAGGTAATAGAGTATAAAGACAAAACGATATCAGCTCGCGGTTTGTTCGCTGCCGTAAACTCGTCGACGGAATAGTTGCTGGGGTTGTATTGTACATGCTTGTTGTGACATGAGAAGGAAAGAAACAACGACTCAAAGAGGAATCAAGGTGATATAGGTGAACCCATCACCTCCGAGACGGAATAGACGAAGCCTTAGTATCCCGGGTGCAGAGTTCGCTGTGGGAGCTACTGACTCAGACATCCCACTCAACCTCCTCTTCCTCCTCGGGGTCCTCGGTAGTGAGGGCAGAGAACGCGCCGTAGCCGCTCGCCACGGCGGGCTTGCCGTTGGCGACGGGCGCGGCCTTAGCCTTGGGCTGGGCCGCTTGAGGAGCCTGGGGCGCCTTGGCAAGGGCGGCCGCCTCGGTCTTCTCCTCGGTCGGGGTCGCAGCCTTTTTGGACTTCTTGGTCGTAACCGTGTTCCACTCATCGGCCTCGGTCTCGGACTTCAACCGCTCCATCTGCTCCTCCTCCGAGGGGGCCGATTTCCAGCCCTCACTCTGCGCGGCCGCGGGTGCCTTCTTGGCGGCCGGGGCGGGTGCCGGCTTCTCGAAAGTGTCGAGAAGGGGAGCGGCCGCGACATCAGCGGCGGCCTCCTCGGCGGCGATGCCGTTGAGCTGGCCAGACTTCCAGGCATTCTTGCCGTTAGCAGCCATGAACTGAGAGCCGTCTTTGGCAGCACGCCCCTCCGAGATGCGGGCAAGACGGCGCTGCTTCTCCATGAGAGCCTTCCTCTCAGTCTCTGCCTCGTCGGCCTCGGCCCTGGAGGCCTCAGCCTTCTTCCTTCGCTGTCGCTGCTTCTTGGTCAGCGCCGGCTCAGCAGCCTGCTTCTGCTTCTTGGCCTTCTGGGGCTGGGTGAACTCCGAGGGGACGATGCGCAGGCTACTCGCGCCAGGGGCAGAGGCCTCGAGCATGTCGCTAACGCCGCTAGCGTCGGCAGAAGCCACCTCAGGCGACCGAGGGGGGGACTGATCGTCGTCGGCGTCGTTGTTATCATCGGTGGAGGGCGGGGGGGAGGCCTTGGCCAAAGCGGGCTCGACAGCCTTCGCCTGGGACTGCTTGACCGACTTCTGCTTCTTCTTCTTCTTTTCGTTGCCGCTCTTGGTCGTGAACTTCTTGCCCTCCTTCAGGCTCGCAAGCTGCCGCGCGAACTCCTTGTTATTGAGTTCGTCGTCGCCATCGTCATCGGCAGTTTCCGGCTTGGTAGACTCTGTAGCCTTCGGCTGAGTCTTCGCAGGCGCCTGCTTTTGAGGGGCAGCGTCTTGAGCGTACTGCTGAACACGTTGCTTCTTGGCACTCTTTTCGCTACGCGTCTCGGTTTCGGGAGCGGCCCGGGCGGGCTCCGGAGCTTGGCGGGCATTGCTCTTTTGGCGGGTGTAGTAGATGCCGTAGCCAACTGCAGCTATAGTGGCATACTGCAGGGCCGTGGTGAGAGCACCACTGGTGGTGTTGTTGGAATTCATCTCCATTTGAGCTGCGTGAACCCTAATCTAGAGGACTTGTACAGAAACTTCAGTTGTCGCGTCGGCTGCTCTTGTTATACGCAAAGAAGCACGGGAATTGAAGTATACGTGTCGGAACGACGTCGCAAAAAGGGGGACCGGCGCGCGTTTGTTGCTGGGACAAGATGGGCCACTGTTGAGAGGCGGTTCGAAAGATATGGGCTTCGTGGATGCTAGGCGATCACCAGGAGTGATGCGATGCTAGACACGCAAGTCGAAAACTGTCGACGTTGTTGATCAACCGATTGATGCGTTCTCAACTGATGATGTGGGTGCCCTCGATTAACTTCGCGTGACGCTTTCGACTCGTTCTGCTCGAGCGGCGATGCGCCTGTCTAGGAGAACGCGAGCGGCGTTGGAAAGAGCCCTCCAAGCGCAGAGTCGGAAGGTCCGGGTCGCGAGGGAAGCTGTGGCGGTGACAGACGAGAGGATCGGCCACAGGAGAAGTCTGTGGGAGGAGGAAGGGAGGCGTCGATGGAGGATGGAACAATTTGGAAGGCCGTGTTGAGGACGTGTTCAGAAAGTGCTTGGCGCTAAGGGGCTGACTATGAGGACGCCCCAGGCGTTGGGATTAAGAGGGTTGTTGCAGCGTACTAGGGTGTGTTTTTTCTCGGAAAAATATCGGTAACGGAACAAGGGGTGTGCACATAAAAATTCCCATTGTGGCAAGTGCGAACTTTTGGCAGGATGCTGCGCGTGCAGGAATTCCGCATCCATGCTGGTGCTTCAAAACTTGTATCCATGCGATATATTGAAGCTCACCTATCGAAGACTAGCTAAGACTGCCTATCATTTGACACATCCCTTTGCGTTGGACGATCAAAAGTGATGGAGACGAGCGGGCAGTGTATGGTGACTAAGCAAAGCTCTCCATGTGAAGTTTGCTGGACTTCTGACGAGATTGGGAATGCACATATCCTGCGGACATATCCGAGTGCCCTTCATGGGGAGACGAATCCTGCCATATCAACGCCCTCAATGTAGACAGGATGCTCCCACAAAGGGTATAGAGCCGCTGCCTGGTTTCCTATCTGAGCCGCCTTCTTCCCCAGTGCAATGAGCCTTTGATCACGTGAAATCTAGAACTCCCCGCCCATTGGACCCCTCCCAGTGATGTGGGCATCCAGAGCCTCCGCCCCAGCGGCATTAGCGTGCTACTTAGCACCACTCGCCCGTGGGTGGGGGAGGCGACAACGTGCCAACCAAGCCCTGCGGAACGAGCCTAAAACGCGAACAAGGCAGACGGCCGGCGCCGCCCTGGAATGTAGGTACCCCTTGCCTTTGTAATTGGCTGGCCGCAGCACCCAGTATGCACATACTGACTGCATGGGGGCATATAGCGCTCACTTCTTCTGCTGGGGCCTCAGCCTGGGCGGAGCCCTGAATGACGACGTCGGAGGGGCAAATTCTGGGGCCCCCACCAAGAGTCTCGCTAACTGAGGGGTCATGAGGGGCACTGACGGCGCCGAGGGGGGCACCTTCCGGCTTAGTCTTGGTGCTGATGGATCAGTCAGAGGACTTTTTTTCGTTTGGCACGCTTCCGCGGGCGTTGGATCCTGCTGGAGGCGACGTAGACTTGACAGGTCCTGCTCGTTCGTTTCGACTGAGATTGGTGGACGTCGCCGCGACTATATTTTGCTCCGTGCTCCCGCCTTATTTCCGGCCGCGCCTTTCTCGTGCCCTCCAGTCCACTCATAATTTCTCTCGACACACTTCACTACAAGACAATTTGGTTGACTCTTGCGGGTAGGGCACCCGCCCACTTGCCCCTTCTGGTCCCCAGATATCCGAGTGGCCGGCTGCTTGCGGGAAAAAGGGACGCTAACGGAGACAGCAGCCTTTGACTCGGCTACCTGCATCAGCTGTATCGCCGTCTGTGTCACTTGTCCAACTGCCCAACATTCCTGCGGCACGCACCCTTGACGGCCGAGTCCGGTAATTTCGCCCGCCATGGCGCTGAAGAACCGAATCATTATCGACACAGACCCAGGTACGTCATTGCTGTTCTGCGCCACTCGCAAGGGTCGCCGTTAGAGTTCGGTCGCTTTAGCCTTCCTAATGTCGCCCTGAACCCCGATGGAATCCGACGCTGACCGAGGTCATCAGGCGTGGATGATATCCTGGCCGTGCTGCTCGCGCTGTCCGCCTCGCCTGAGGAGCTCGATGTCTTGATGGTCTCCGTCACCTACGGCAATGTGCCCCAGCAAAGGTATGTAACGATGCCGTCGAAACAAAGGTTGGCGAGCTGTCTGTGACTGACGAGTACCCTCCCAAGCTGCCTGCGCAATGCCGTCTCCCTGTTTCACGTTATAGAAAAGGAGATGGCCTGGAGGAAGTCTGTCGGCCGGCCGGAGGGTTTCGACACGCTGCGCGCTGCCAAGCCCATCGTTGCCGTCGGCGCGGAGCACCCCCTCGAGGACGAGACACTCATGGCGGACTACTTCCGTAAGTCTCAATGCCTAGGCTTTCATCTGCCAGCCGATGTGCTAACACACCTCAGATGGTTTGGACGGACTCCACGGCGTCCATGAGGAGCACCCTCACCTATCCCCGGCTGATACGTGGAAGGCGCTCTTTAGCAATGACGCCGAAGTCAGCAACGAGGCCCTCTCGCACGCATGCCTCTTCACCCCCTCCAAGGTTCCCGCGCACAAGGAGATTCTCCGGGTGCTCAAGGAGAACCCCGTGAATACCATCAGCATCGCCGCTCTGGGTCCTCTGACCAACCTTGCCCTTGCCGCCGCCGAGGACCCCGTGACGTTCCTGCGCGTCAAGGAGGTGGTCATTATGGGCGGTGCGGTCGATGTTCCCGGAAACGTCACCCCGAAGGCCGAGTTCAACTGCTACGCCGACGCCGTGGCGGCCGCGCGTGTCTTCGCGCTGACCTCCCCTACGCCCAGCTCGACCATGCCACCCGTCCCGAAGGGAATGGCGTCGCTGCCGCCATACCCCGAGGACCTGCCCCGCACGCTCAAATTGACCATGTTCCCCCTCGATATCACGGAGCCGCACCTCATGAACAGGGTCCCCTTCGCGGAGAGCCTCAAGCCCACCATGGACCTGGGAAGTCCGCTGGCGCAGTGGACCAGCCACTTCCTCACCAGGACGTTCGACAACATTGAGCGCATGGTCGGCCCGGGCGTCGATCCGGGCCTGTCGCTCCACGACCCCATGACCATCTGGTACCTCCTGTCGCAGGATGACCCGGGCTGGAAGCCCGTCGCCGAACCTGAGGATATCCGGATCGAGACATGCGGTCAGTGGGCTCGTGGGATGCACGTCGTCGACAGGCGCGGCCGTAAGAAGGCCGTCGTGCCGCCCGCCGACCGGGAGCTGACGAGGCAGGCCCGCATGGAGAGGCCGACGTTGGGTGAGATTCCTGGGGACGATGACGGGTGGCTGAGCTTCTGGCGGGGGAACAGGATCAACAGGATGGTGGAGTCGCCCGGGGAGAAGGCGTTTGCTGGGTATCTCTTGAAGCGCGTTTTTGGATAGAGTAGAGGCGTTCTAGGGATAGGGGGTTATTTCTTCTCTTTCCCGCTGTGCGTGACTTCACGAGTAGAGAACATTCTTAGGTGGACTAGTGTGAATGTTTTGAAACGGGTATTAGAGAAGAAAGACTATTTCCCAATATAGGCATGTGAAAGAGACATGCAGAGACTTCTACCAACCTATGAGCCCAAACGCCGGTCCATGCAATATCAACGAGTCTGACCCTGCGACTCCCCCTCGCTCAACACCCCTCCCACGTCCACCTCAACCGCCACAACTCTCGTCTCACAGTAACCTCTCAGGAGCCCAGCATCAGCTCTACAGTCCCTATCCACCCCGCCGCCCACACCTCCCGCCGCAAACCGCGCTAGATATGCTTCACACCTCCAATCGCTGACCCCTTGACGGCCGTCCAGTCGATGCTATCGTCCAGCTTATCGTCCACCAGCCCCACGGTGCAGACGTTGTCCCCGCGCACGAGGTACAGGCCCAGCGGGACCTGCACCGAGGGCTCTTCGTCATCCGGGGTGCGGATTACCCGCTCGTGCGCATCTTGGAGGACCTGTTTCGCGTTTTTGTGGTTAGCGTCGTGTTTATAGTGAGTGGCAGGAGGGGGAGAGGGAAGGGGAGGAAGTACGTACAAGGTTGGTGCTCTGGTCCGCGGCCACTAGGGTCCCGAAGAGTGTCCGCGAATCGGCCGTGATTATCAGGACCCGTTCTATCCAGCGTGTTAGCGATCTTGTCCTGCGAAAGCTATGCGGCGCGGCCGCGGCTGCAAGGAGGAGGAAGAGACATACTGTTCAAGTAACCGCCTAGCGTAGCCATCGTGAAGTGCGGTATAAGAGAGCGTCGTCGGTTTATTTCAATCGGTGACCGCGACCAGTAGCATCAGGCGCATTCGAACGGGAGGAGGCTCTGGGACTTGTGGCGCGAGCGCGGGCAGGTTTCTCGGCTGGGGCAAAGCTTTGGAGCTGGAGGTCTGCAGCTTCGATATTCGGGGTGCAGCGGGTTTTGGGGCCCGTTGGGGTACGTACCTCCTGGCGGGCTGGCGAGGACCTCGCCAGCTGCCGGGCTGTCAGTCGTGAAACTGCGAATGTGGGCTGAGAGGAGGAGGAGTCACGCCAGGGATCAGAGGATCGGCGGGAAAGAGGTCTTGTATTATAAGTGCAGAGGCGAGCTTTATCGTCTCTCTAGAGACTACACCTCTCTGACTTCAGTTCGTCTCCTTGGTTTCGACCACATGTCCAGATCGACCGCGGAAAACGACTGCTTTGTCACTGAAGACTTCACGGAAAGCTCAAGCTGCTAAATCCATCGCTCGTTACAAACGGGAGGTCCTATCTAAAAGAGTGTGCTGGTGTAGATATAAGTACAAAAGAAGCGCCCTGTCCGAAATCGAAATGACTGACTACAGGCCCGGCCTAGTAGAAGTTCGGCCTTGACCGATCGCATTCTCGCAGGAATCGGTAGATGCCTTCCAAACCCTCATAATCCTGCGAATATTCGCCCGAGCTTAGATCCCGCGACATGGTCTCGTAGCCTTCGGGGTCCGAGAACGACGGGTTCTCTTCGAGTTCATAGAACGCCTCCCGAACGTCATCACTATCCATTGAATACACGGATCCTCCAGACGTCGGGGTAAGTGCTATCTCGCTCTGCGGCGCGAACGGGAATTTGAGGGCGACCTGGACGCCCATTGCCGCGCCAAACTCTGGGTCCTCGCCTAGACTGCCCCGGCGGATATCGAGGTCGTCGCAGAGTCTTTCGACCGTTTCCACGTCGACACCCGGGAATCTCACCCTTATAATGTTGGGTTTCTCTAGCGTGATGGGTAGATCGCCCAGAACCGACAGGCGTTTGATGTCTGTGAAGACTAGGCTCAGGTCCTTGAATGCCCTTGCAAAGTCGGTCGCGAGCTCGTCAAGAACCTCGGCGTTCAGGCTGGAGACGGGTCCTGAAGGCTCGGCACGCGCGTGGGTGGCGGGCGCGGTCGAAAAGGGAAGGGCGGCGGCGAGGGGGCTGAGCGCCGTGATGGTCGGGTTCAGCTGGAAATCCACAAAGGACCCCGGAACGAACTTGGACTGCGAGGACATCCGCTTCGTGGTCTCATCCTCGAGCACCGAGACGGCGCGGTACTTGGCATAGCCCATTGAGTCCACCCCGTCAAAGCGCGCCCGCTGCCCAGAGAGCCAGAAGGCCCTCACGGCCGCTGAGACATTGTTGACGACCTCGGCCGGCGTGGCGGGGGAGTGCGAAAAATACCTGGCGCCTCCGCCGCCGAGCGTGTACCCTCCTTGCGTGCGCGGGAGAGCGCCTCCCGTGAGGTTCGGTCGCAGGGCGCTGGCGAAGGGAGCCCTGCCGGTATGCTGCGCAACACGATGCGAAGTCTTCGACGCGGGGAACTTGCTCCTGTCGATGCGCGGTCCGGTGGTTCCGCCGCTCATGTACCGGCGGACGGTGCTCGAGAGGTACCTCTGCGCGTTGGTCGCGAACCACCTCGCTGAGCGTCGCTGCTGTCGGAGGGCCGCGATGGGGTGAACCGCCTGTCGCCCGGTTGGGACGGTATGGATCGTTGCGTTTTGGAGGCCTTGAACTGGTTTCGAGGCATTCGCCACCTTGTTCCTGAGGGCCTTGGTGGTCCGGGCCAGGCCTACCCGCAGGAGGCGCATGGCCGCCGGAGCCCATAAGGCCGTCATCCTGGACGTTCTCTCCGTCTCTTTAACCTACGGGTTTCAAGAGACGATCAACAACAGAGTCGATGACAATCACTGGGTCGTTTGGATTGAGACGGGGTAGGATGGGTTGCACCAGGGCCACTGGACGGTTATATATGGAAGGTCCGGCTTTCCCCGCAAATGTGGCGGATTACGCTGGCAGTGCCACAACTTTAATGCTCTGGTCCACATTTCCCAATGCCTGTCAGTTGGCGAAAGCTGTTTCACTCGCAAAGATGGTAGGAGCTCATGATGGGGATCCAGATGCCTATCAATCCTCGGATATGGGTTTCCAATAGCCTTTGATGACCCATCTGAGGGTATAGAGCGCCACTAGAGGCTGGCTTTGAGTGGTGTCTGGGCAACGGGAGACAAAAACGACTGATGACAGCGCTTGCGTGGCTTAGTCACCGAAGCCCACCGAAGCCCCGCTACGACGCGACGACAAAAAGGCAGAGCTTCGCGGCTCTGGCAAAAATTTCTCCTCCTCCCACACTCACATCACCAAAATCGCCTGCTTCCTCAAGATGGTAAGTTTTTGTCCTGGTGGCTTGAGCGCCATGGCTTCCTTGCTTGATGACTTTTTTATCCATGAACAATCCAAATCAGACCAAATCATGGTGATCTACTTTACACTGAACAACAATTGCTGTTCTGCTGCGCTGCCCTTCAACCAGGTGTTTTGAAGCTAACGCGAATGGTATATAGGACAGGAATAACGCCATGGTCGTAGAGGTATTTACGCGCCGCTTATATCTAAACACGTAAAAGGTTGGTATCCGTTCTTCTTACTCACTTCCCCGGTGCCTAATCGCACCACCGCTGGATGATGAACATTCTCGACACAGGGATTCCTCATGCCGAACATACTATGTGGAGCCAGTCGCTATAGTTTCAGCCTTGTCTGACCAGCCCAGAGATTCATACTCTGTTTACTCGCATTAGCTATGGTTGTGTGCCTTTGCTAACCGTCTACTTGACTAGGTAAATGCTTGACTTTCTTCACCGCCAGCACAATCCTTTGTGATGAACCTTGACGAACGGGCGGACATATCGAGTATCGTCGCTCTCGCCGTTACAAACAAGGCTTTACAACCCTTGTGGCGGGATGTCGACGGGGCCTCTGGATGAGAAGTCGTCTCCTGAATAGGATACTGTTGGCGATTTATGTGTCCTCACGGGCATTGGCGGACAAACGTGCTGACCTGTGCTTGCCGCCAGGTTTGTCAATACCAGCGTCTCTCCCAAGAGCACGAAGGCATATGATGCTTTAATATTCACACTGTTTGACCGGCAACAATTTCTGGTTGTCCGGCATGAAACCGAAATCTTTCACTGATATCCTTCGAGCGTATGTGTCCTTCCAAGGTCTCGCGGAACGTTTCTAAAAACTAACATCTTCTGGTAGTCTTTACACGTCATTGTTTTTAACCGTGCGTGTATTCTGGACTAATCATACTGCGTTCAGGTGAACGCGTAGCTTACATCTAGTTCGTGCTCGTAGACAGTGGTAAGTTTCGACAGTTGTTTTTACCCCCCGCTATCTGATGACCGTTTTAATTAGACTCTGAATTTTCATGTGTCGAAAAATTTGTTTCACCTTGGAGAACTGATGTAGCAAACTGCTTTACACGTTGAGCATGTCGAAATCCTTGGTTTGGACGATGTGCTAACTCGTGAATCCTAGTAACTGCAGGATGCCACTCAGTCTGGCACACCGATATTTCCCTAAGGCTTTGATGCCTTTCGAGGTTTCATGATTTGCCGGGCTGGCCCCGGCGGGACACCCGTTGGGTGGCACATCCCTTTGCGGAAGAGACATCTCGTCCTACTGTCGACACGGGATACTGTAACAACCGATACACAAAATTAACGAATCATATACTCTTCAGTACTCTGGCGCGTTTCGTCTCGTCTAAGTGGCATTGCTCAGATGAATTTGTACCGGGTGATTCATGATGTTGGGTGTTCACTGGCGATTGTACAGTGGAAGGCGAAATGGGTGTCGCTAAAATTTATAGTCAACTTTTTGGCGACGGATATTCCGACTGGGGCATCTGGATATTCCGACTGGGGTGACCCACATATAGTCATCAATTGACACCTGGCGTACCCGTTAGCGGCCGCGAAAAGCCGCGACCGCCCGTCAATCGTTCGAACCTCACATCAATCCCAAAAAGCCCGTTTTTAAGCGTTTTAGGCTCAGATCCTCAGAAAACGCATTTGAGCGCTTCAAGCGCTTAAAATCTCGAAGCGCTATATATCAATCAATTGATTCTAGGCCTCTAATTAGTCCTACGTACCTCGATTAAACTATTCCTCCGCCGCTAGCGCTGGCTCTGGCTCTAATAGTGCCGCCACCTCCTCGCAGCCCTATCGCTCTAAATCAGCCCTCACAATTCTCTCAAGTGTAGCTAATCCGTGATGTAAGAGCCCTGACCCGCCCGCTGTACCTTAAGAGGCGACTCGTACTGATTCTCGCTAACCAAAGCCTCTTGTAGTACCTCGAGCGTGTCCTCGACCTCCGGGTAGGTTTGAATGTGTTAAGATTCGAACGACTGACGGGCGCTTACGGCTTTTTACGGCCGCTAACGGATACGCCAGGTGTCAATCAATGACTAAATGTGGGTCACCCCAGTCGGAATATCCGTCGCCTAATGGAATGCTTTCTAAAGAGTGGTCTATGCCTGTTCATAATGAAACTGGCTTCAGTTTCCACCTGTGCATAGTGCATTCCAATGATTGGCTTTTGCTGCTGTGTTATAGCAATTAGGAATAGTACCTCTGGTGTACACATGGGCTAGGATCGAGGAACCAGCTTTCTGGAAATAGACCCCGCTTAAAATAATAAACTATCAAAACCCGCGACACCCATTTCGCCTTTTACTATACGATTAACGTCCTGTTTTATCCACCATCTCCCGCACCCGAATAGAGGCCAGTCGTACGTGTGTTTTCCGCCTATGCAGCCGGCACCCGAAAGCTGTACGCGTTTGGACAGACGCTCTTCGTATCCTCTTCCATCTGTCAAGCGAAACGATCAACCATGGCCCTAGTCGTACGCGTCTAGCGGGCTCCGGGATTGGACCGCCACTATTACTTGCATATCCCTGGACTCGGGTGCCGTGATCGGCTTTCTTGCTCCGATGCGCCATGTGGATATTACCACTGCAGCGGGACTCAAAAGGACAACTCATTGTGACTCGGCACGAGGTCGCTTCCGTTTTTTGGGCCTTTTGAGGTCGTTCGGAAAGGTAGCCTTGTCAGGCTTCGCCAAGACGGCACATGTACAAGTATGCCTGCTCGGGTTAAAGCCTGTCAGAAGGCATGAACGGGTGGATAACCGCAATGTTAGCTTGAGATCTAACCGATGGGATCGCTGGCTCTCGGCTGGCTTGAGCCTGTACCCCCTTGGTGCCGCAAGAAGGCACCTTCACGGTAGTGGATGACGGGCATGGAAACTCCGACCAAGAGATCCTTGTCCGCGTCGCTCTGCGTAATTTCCTTACTTTCTCCGGGCCCATCCGGCCGGCTTCCTCGACGAATCGAATCGCGCCATCTCCTTTTGTGCCTGTCCTAGCGCAACATGCCATGATTAGTGTACTCGGCAGGAAATTGAGCTCCCCTCGGTACAAGAGTGAAGGGCCCATCAGCACACGACTCTCGCGACAAAGGCCCCCTTTGTCGATGGACTCGGCTGTTGATCAATGCCCGACAGGTATGGTAACTCCGTAAAGTTTAATATGGGGTGGGGGTCGCGAACCCCGTGGAAGCATGGATGTACCGGGCAAGGGCCGCGCCTCCATGGACGTCGCAATACTTTGAATCGGGAAGGCGGACCTTCCAGGTTGCGATGGAGGCAGGAGCGGAGATGAAGACGATTAGTGGACGGAGATAATAATAATACCCTATTCGTCAACCTCATGCGTGACAGTAAGCAGTCCCCCTTGCTGTCATCGTCAACGGCAGGAGCCCTCTCTTTCCCCCTCGTCAACCACGAGCTTCTCTTATCGCTGTCGCTTTCAGAAGCCCCCCACCAACTCCCGAGACATCGACAAGCTGCCCCCCTTTTGCGGTCTCGCGCTACGGAGCACCCCACAACTGTGATTGGGCATTGAGTTCGACGGCCGGTCCGCTATCCTGGTTCCTGTCCTTCATCGCAAATCACGCCGCGCATCAGGAGCTTTGGATCCAACGTCGATCTTGGCTCCAGGCTCAAGAACATCAGGACCAAAAGTACATCTTCGCTCGTGAGACGGACATCCTGGGGGAGGTCTTGCAGAGACGAGCAGCATTGGCAGACTTGGAGCGGAGCTTTGCGCTGCACCGCGACTCTATCCGCGTGCGACATTCCGGCCCTGCCCCACTCGCTGCATACCTCCGAACAGTTGCTGGTGGCCAGTATCCTGCGCTGCGCTCGTTTGTGTACTTCGCATGCGCCTTGCGAAATAGTCGGTGTCGCCGTCGGTTTGCAGATCGCACGGGACGGGAACACCTGCAGCGTGAGCGGACGCACCTTGCCAGCTGGATCGACGACAGCCCGCTGACGGCCATCGCAATCCAATCTCTCTGCCGCCCGCTTGCGATATTTCGGCCAAATCCACTCGCTCGACCCCCTCGCCGCACTCCGGACCCGTTGGCGGACTGCACGACCGCGTGAGAACGATTCGGCCCCTTACGACTGGGATGCTTCGGACATATCGATACCTGCTGCCATCGACGTCGAGCCGCAACTACTAAAGCGACAGGCGCACCGTTTAGCCTTGCCGAACGGCTGCGCTCCGGCACTCTGCGAACCCCACGAATATCGTCGACCCCCTCGACTCGAGGCCACGGCGGACACAATTCGTCCATTGCCTTTTAGGAGGACGTGGCGCTTATCCGACGGCTCGCGAGCAAGCTAGATATCTCTCGCCCATCCCTTGCGCGCCTCCCCTTGCCCACCAGTGACGTATAACTTTCGTGCGACACGCAACGACACAAGCACCTGGTTCGCCGTCAAGGCTAAGTTTTTCCGATTCTTTCGACCAATACTACTTCCGCGCTCTCTTTCCGATCGATACTATCCGACACAGACGAGCCTATCCGAGTCTACAGGCGCTGAGACAACCTCGAGTTCTCAATCGCGGGCTGCTTTTCGACAATGGCAGCCGGGAATGGTCGCGCCGACAGTTACCCGCAGGGCTCTGGCCAGAGCCACGGCTCCATGATGCCGTACCCCCCTGCCCCCGGGTCGCCCACTCTCACGAACCCCGATATGATCTTGCCCGAAGATGAGCATCCGTCGTCGCCCGAGCGTTCGCAGTCCCCGCTGTTCATGTGGAAAGGGCCCGTCACGATCAACGACATGCAGTACCACATGCCCCTACAAAGCTCTTTCAACAGCGGTGCCCCGATCACGCCGACAACTCCCATCATCTACGGAAATGGGACCATGCTCTCGGACATTGGCGAGGTTACAGAGGTCGAGAGCAACGTCGGCGGACGCGCGCCTTCGCGCTTGTCCTCCCCCGCACCCGCTTTTTACAACAGCACAAACGATGCGGCGCTGGGATCGTCACCCACCATGGGCGCCCTTGGCGGTGGCGCCACTGCCGGGAAGAAGACGGTTGTCAAGATACGGTCTAGGGCAGCTACGCGCCAGCGGAGTGACTCCATAGACTCGAGTAGTACCGTCACCTCACGAGATCGCCCCGCTCCCTTTGCCGACTTCGATGATACTGTGAGCGTCGACGACAGCGTCTTCCAGGGAGATGATGAGGAGAGCATGGCGGAGTCTTATGCGGATGATGCATCCGTCCAGTCCGCACGTTTGCGCCCCAGGGGCAGCGGCAGTGCGCTGGACGAGGAGAATAGATATTCCACGTCTTCGATCAGTCGTCGCGCCGAGATTATTCTCGCCAATGCGAAGAGGAGATTGACTGTATGTTACGCTCCATCGATTTCCTGCCGGGCCCCTTTTACGTGGCGGTCTTGTTGATACTAACCACTGCCCATAGACTATGGAGGGCAATCTATCGAAGGCCAGAACCACTCTTTATGTCAACCCTGCCCTCTCTTCCAACGGCTCGACCTCGGCCCCATCCCCACCTATGCCCACGCCCGATGGCGCCTCGAGGGACACAAGCACATCTTCTGCGAAATTTGGCCACTCGAGGGTGCCGAGCGACAACCTGATACAAACTGACACAAACTCAAGTCCCCTGGCGGCTTTCCCTCAAAGATCCGCGAGTGCGCTTGGGGCCGCAGGAGGCTACCGGCAGCCGCTGTCCACCTCCAAAAGTGTCGATGCGCTCAAGCGCAGCCATGACAGAGGATCGTATAGGCCGTACGGAACGTCACTGCCGGGCCGGGAAAACGGCCTCGAGGCCTTGAGCGAAGATGAAATGAGCCATGAACATCAGGCGAGGGGCAGCGGGCAGCTCGTTGATTTCTTGAGTCCAACTTTCGGATACAACCCGGACGCGCCAGGCTCTCGTCCAGCTTCTGCTACCCAGATGCGAGAGCTAAAGGAGCAGGTACACGGTCTGAAGGGGAGAATATCAAGTCTGCGGGAGCAGGCGAAGGCCGATAGTCTGAAGCGCCGAAGTCTGCAGAACCTTCACACTGGTACGCCGTTTACAAATGCGGAGATTGACCAGTGGTCCCCTGACTCCCAGCCCAAAACTCCCCCGAGTGGAGAGCACGATAGGCTTGAAACTGGTGTTGAGCACATACCACAAGATGAAAGTCAGCCGAGTCCTATCCGGGATGACGACGAGACGAGCATAAGCGAGTATGAATTAGCCTCGGAAGGACTCCGGCCCCCTCCGGTCATCATTGCTGCAGACGAGATTGCCCAAAATGAAGCTCAGGCACACGAGCCTGCAGACGACGACGGTAATGATGATATGGCCACAGAGGATGGCAATGACTCCTTCGACGATGAGTTCGAGAGTGGCATAGAGTACGACGACAGTGCGAGTGAGAGCGGCGAGTCCCTGTACCATGACGCCTACCAAACTCCCGTCTCTCATGAGGACCGAGAAGACGCGTTCGACTATGAACACTTTTTCCTGCACAGCGCCATGGGCACCATTAGCCAGGAGCACCTCGGGCGAAGGGGGAGCTACAGCTCCGAGGACTCTGTCGAGACAACTCGGGGACCGATCATTACGCCTGAGAAGGAGAGGAACAGATACCATAGTCGCAACGCCAGCACTGACACCTCCTCTACCGAGGACACATTTGCCACTGCCAGGGAAGAGGAGGAGAAGAGGCGTTCCCAAGCGAGCGTCTCGGTTTACGAGGTCCCGAGCGAGGCGGTGACCAAGCGCGAGCCGGACGCGGAGTCGGACCCGACCCCGTATGCGAGCTTCACGTCCCCCAGCTACGACGAGTATGTGAAGGGCATCCGGGCCCGGCGCCGGCATAACTCCGTCATCTACCGCCCGACCTCGGTCCGAGCAACCTCCCTTCACCGACCTTCCGTCTCCTCCTTCGAGTCCACGGGCACTAACCGGAGCTTCCCCCTCGTCAACAGCAAGACACGTATGAGCCGCGGTGTGTTGACACCGCAGGGCTCACCGGACGAAGAGCTGCGGCACGTCACCGATGCGCTGATGAGCGGGGCGGCGGCCGCCTGCGGGAAGGATGGAGCCGAGCACGGGGGCACGACTGCCATCCAGGCTCTAAACAGGGACGACCAGATCCTCGTACAGAGGCTCGTGGCGGGGCTGGGGCGGTGCGTGCTGGGGTTGAGTGAGGCGGGGCAGGCGTCAGCTGAGGGGAGAATGTATAGGCGCCGGCTGTATGAGGCGAAGAAGCTCCTTGAGGGGCTGGGGCCGACGGGGGTGTGATGCGGTGTTTCCCCCTTTTTTTTTTCATCAGCGCGGAGTCGCTTACCGGATATTACCTTGTGCGGCGCTTGGTGCCCTCGAATGATCCCTCCTTTCCCTCTCGTTTTCGAGTCCGGCCTTTTATTTTTTTTCTTTTCAGACCTATTCTACTTCTTATCGTTTTCTTTGATTAGGACCTTATGTTCCCTTCTGGCGTCAGGCGAAGCAAAAGGAAAAAAGTGAAAGTTATAGAGCGGAATCTAATGTCTAGCTACGTCGGAGTACCGTGGGGTGGCCTTTCTTTGCGAGCTGGGTGTCGTTGGCCGAGCGTGGCCTTTACCTGTCTGGTGGTACCTTTCTTTTGTTTGTTATCTTCTTCTATACAATTCCCCTTCCGATTCTCTTCTTCTTTTCTTCGATACCCGCCTTTTCTGGCGGACATCTGTCTCTGGCGCTCGTGGCTCGGGTGTCGGAGAAGGTGGATGTCCGCTGTCATGATCTTCTTACATCTTCTTACATCTTGTCCTATAGGGGTGGTGGTGGTGTTTAGAATGATCTAAATTAATGCAGGATGTGAAGATGTGTTGTTTCTCACATGCCGATGACCAGCAGAGCCTCAAAAGGTCACTGAAACAAATGTGCTCATGCCCTGATCCAGTAGTCAACGTTCAAGGTCAATAGTATGAAAGAGAAGAAAAGGAAAAATAAAAGGCTCAGGTAGTCTTCGCAATAATGCTTCCCCGTGCCCTAGGCAGGGCGAGTTAATGCTTTCTGGCCGCGTGAGCGCTTTGGCCGTTTAACGGCTACGCCACCACGACAGGGCTGCTCGAGCTGCTCGACTGATGATTCGATTTGAGTTTGGGTATAAGGTATTGCAAGTTTTTCTTAGAATGGGGAGGTGAGATTGTGAGTTGTGCTTCCTCAAGAGCGAGGCAGTTTGACTAAGGGCGAAAATAAAAACCGTGGCTCGCTGTATGTTGGTACTATCTAACCTTGTCCTAGTACTGAGAAATCATGCACATTAGGTATTTCCTTCTTTAGAGTGACTCTGTATTCTTTCTATTCCATAGCCATGGTTTTCAAGCCGGTCATCTGTTGAGAGGGCCTTAGATTCACTTGCACGATTTCTTGCGTAGGCGTTGGCCAGCCTAGCCTAGCCCTAGGTACAAGCGCCATAGCACTTTTCACAATATCTCAAGAAGGTATTCGCTCACTCTACACTTTGGATAGTCTCAGTATCAAAAGTATTATAGTTCAAGCGGCTTTACCCGTAGGACTGGACTTGGACACTCATCTCACGAAGCGATGACGTTGAAGATGATTCTATATCATCACGTGATGACAGTAGCACCCAGCTGCTGGTGGCTGTGAGCTCAATGAGGGGATTCGAGGAGCCCCACTATTGAGGCTCCTGCGACCAACAGCTCCCGCCGACGTCGTCAGCAACAACACCGACGACCCCCATTCCCAATACCGCAAGCCTTCCCGACCAAAACCCAATCCCGGAGGCCGACAAGATGCTACTTCTAGACTACCAGAACGTCCTCATCCAGAATGTCCTCACCGAGAGGTTCTTCGGGTTCGATTTACCCCAACCGCCCCCGACTTCCCCCTATCACGAAGGCCCTCCAAGCTAACGTATCGAGGATGGCCACAGTGCTCCCCCCGTGACGATCGACCAGACGGTCTCCGACTTTGACGGCGTACTCTTCCACATATCGACCCCCGAGACGAAGAGCAAGATCGTGCTCTCGATCCACATAAGATGCTGGAAGGACCTAGTCCAGTACGGTGCCGAGCAGGTGCTGCAGCGGGAGTACGGCGACTACGTCATTGCGCCCGAGCCGGGTTTTGACTTCTCCGTCATGATTGACCTCGAGAACCTCCCTTCCGAGAAAGGCAAGGCGACGCCCTACCCCTGCACCGTGACCCAGGGGCGCCAGGTGATACGTGGCAGCACGGCTAACAGCTAGCTCGACAGAGGCCCGCGACGACCTCATAATGAAGATGGCGCTCCTCAAGCGCAACGCCATGGCCGCGCCCTTCGAGGCCGCCTACAGCGAGCACTACGCCCTCAAGGAGGAGGCGTCCAAGTACACCTCGGAGGACGCGCCGCAGGGTGTCCGCGAGGGCGGCGAGGTGATGGCGGTGCACTACCGCGAGGAGGAGGCGATATACGTCAAGGCGAGCCACGACCGCGTGACCGTCATCTTCAGCACCGTGTTCCGCGAGGAGACGGACCGCGTGTTCGGCAAGGTCTTTATCCAGGAGTTCGTCGACGCGAGGAGGAGGGCTATCCAGAACGCGCCGCAGGTGCTGTTCCGGAATGACCCACCGCTGGAGCTGCAGGGGGTTCCTGGCGTGGCGAAGCCGGGGTCCGGGGAGGTGGGCTACGTGACGTTTGGTAGGTCTAGCTGATGAAATCCTTGGTATGGGAAAGATGGTGTGCTGACGTGTGCTTGGCAGTGCTGTTCCCCCGCCACCTCACGCCGCAGCGCATGCCCGAGGTCATCTCGCACATCCAGACGTTCCGCGACTACTTCCACTACCACATCAAGGCCTCCAAGGCGTACATCCACTCGAGGATGAGGAAGAGGACCGCCGACTTCCTCCAGGGTACGGCGTCTCCACCGCCTGACAACACGGAATCATGTGTTTTGCTGACGCGACGTCTAGTTCTACGGAGGGCCCGGCCGGACAACAACGAGGACAAGGAGAGGAAGACGGCGAGCGGAAGGACCTTCAAGGTGGCGAGCTAGGCGTCTCTGGGGTTGCTCGAGGCTTGGAGCTTGAGGGATGGTCATGTTTGCGTGCGGGTCGGAGACCACGGGAGATTGCGTGTCTTGCCAAAAGGTGGGGGAGGGGACTCCGTTGGCTGTCGAATCACATCCTCTGTTCGTTCATTGCGTTGAACATGCCGTGGAGTTACCTAGATGAATGATGAAGATTTTACTGCGGGGGGTTCGCTCGGGGCGTGTTGTCTCCCTTGGTCCCTCACTGGTCAGGACTGTCGGGCGGCCGCCTCTCGGACTACGCCACTTTCACTCGAGAGATCAATACGGGTCCCGATAGTCAAGGGGGAATATCAAGACGGTAGCGACCATGCCGCAGGTGGGAAAGGCAACGGGTGTGTTGCTGGCCAACAACTGTCACTTGGTTCGGGACTGGCTGCCGGAGATATCCGGTCAAGGTTGGTACGCCGGGAACTCGGCAGATCAGTTGGGTCAGAAGCAGAAACCGTATACAAAAAAAAAACAAAAAACAAAAAAAACGAGGGTGTCCAGCGTAGGTGGAATACTGGCGCCAGTACATTGTAAGGCTTGTACATCCCTCTGGGTTCGCGGGTAACTCGGGGCCGAAAATCACAGGACTCGCGGCGGGAAACGGACTATCATGCCCTCGACACACGATTTGCGCTTTCCCGGACCTCTGGCTATGGGGCCCGAAATCCCGAGTGCATGACGGTCCCCGGGTCCGATCGACGTCACCAAGGAGGACCCTTTGCCATGTGTGGCTTGTGTTCTGCCTGACTGGGCAGGTTGGAGGCGTTTGGGTTCTGGGGGTGGGGCTTGGGGGCGAACGTGTTGGAACTGGGGATCGGGGTTTGAAACGGGATTTCTGTTTATATCGGAAGAGCTATTTCGGGGCTAAGATGTTCGAGTTGGGTGCGGGGACTATGTTTGCCGTGTTGGTGTATGTCGTTCTTCAGTTTCTACCTCTTGGAGTGCGAGTTTGCCGTTTTGGAGGCGGGATTCTAGCGATTACATGCAGGCGGACCCAGGAAGAACCCCGTACAGGCCGCCTCTTATGATGTGAGCATCTTCTAGAAGCAATGACGTGCGTGGGTGGAATGCCGTGATTGATAACCGCCACATCAAGACAGACTTCCAGCCAGGGGCTCCACGACTCCGCCAGTAGGGCTCGCCGGCAAAGACAAAGCGCGGTATGATCGACCGCCAAGGGAGCAGCCGATTGGAGTGCCGGAGCGCGGTGGCTGGTGCAGGGACGTGTTTAAAAACCAAGCATCGGAGGTAGAAACAGCGCAGAATCAAAGGAGATTGCGACTTGCTCTTGGGGGAATGCTTATTCCTCTGATGCGTTGGCCTCGAGCTGATGCGGGTCTCGGATGTACTGCCACATTCTCGGCTGACGTGGGCCTGAAAAGCAACACGCGTCCCCGTGCAAGTTTTCCCCTCGGCTATCTCGCGAAGCAGGGACGGCTCGAGGTGGAAGCGCTAGCATCGCCTTCGACGTGCCAGATCCGTCCGGCACACGAGAAGCCAGTGGAGGGCCACTGGTGCAACGGCACTATCCACGGTACCACCGTCCCATGGCCGGCCGGTGTCTGTGTGCAACGCTGCTCGGTCGAACAGGTGACTCGATGCCCTTGTACAAGTAGGGAATGGCTGGGCTCGGCGGGCCGGGCCACTAGCCTCCCAAGCTGTCGAGGACAAGGGGGGGTTGGCGCTCCGTCGTACGGTCGATAATTCGTGATACACAGCTGGCCCGCCCCCCCCCCCCTCCCGCGTGCGACCTGAACAGATGGGATGCAGAGTGGGAACGAAAATGTCCATTCGTATTGGCAGGCAAGGGAGCCACTTTTTTTCATGCCTGGCCGGCTGCGGCCCTGTTTCACACCGTCTTCCACGCAGGCTGGTCGGAGAGGCACCCCTGCCTCCCGCAGCGTGCAGCGGCCGCCCAGCTTGCGGGCATCTCCGTCGGGGCTGGGAGGCTTTTTCGAAATGTCGGCAGCTCGCGTGGAAGTGATGGGAATGTCCCGGGCAGAGCCGTCCAATCAATGTGCGGGTGGGGTGATGGACTGTGAAGGCGACGAGACAATCCAAGACTTTTGCGATAATTGTTATACGAGGATTTGACGGGCGGCCGAGGTGCGGTGGACAAGTTCGAGCTGTAGTCTGCAAGGGCAGAGAGGGGGGGCTTTCAGGGCCCGCGGACGTGGATTGGCCGGAACCCCTGGCTTAGTGGGTGCTAGAGCCTGTGGGCTTGCGGTGCTGCCATGCACAAGGGTCCCCCAACTTCACCAGATACTATGGGGCTCTCGGCCTCCTCCTAATTTCCGTGGGAATACGAGTCTCCCCTCCCGCCTCTCGCCGAACCTTCCATCTCGTCCGTCTCTGGCGCCCTTCTCCGCTTTGCACCGACATTGCCATTCTTTTCTCCCCTCCTCGGTCGAGGTTATTCGACAATCCCCGATTCCACCATCGAGGGCCTGGTTGTGTGTGCACGCGCTGTGTAGCCCCGGATCACTCCTTTTTCCGGCGGCCACTCTGTGTCACCCTTTTTTTTCTTCTTTCGCTCTTAACCCAGACATCGCGCTCGCTGATCGAGCTTCTTGGTGGGTTGAGACCCTCGGCCTTTGCTGGGAGAGAGCGCCCACCGTGGACCCGGTGTCTTGCATGGGGGCGACTATCGAGGATTAAGTCTGACTTTTGGCTCTGTTGATCCGGGGAATAGGTCTTTCAAGGCTCGACACATCCGTTCCTTTCCACTACTCCGACGCTCGTTCCGAAGACGAATCCGACGCCATCGACGACGATTACCATATCCCGATACGACGGCTTCCTACACACTCGTTATCCAAGGCTAGAGGGCACACGGCGACCGTTGATAGGCCCGGTGCCAGGTTGGCCCATCGGCGTTAACGTTTGACAGCTGGGCTCGTCGCCATCAGTGGTGTGGCCACGGGAGGTCCACCTCGTTTGTTCGATTGGCCGTCTCCGTGTGGCGCTGCCCAACGGTGGCCGCATTTCGCACCTGCGCCAAGTGCCACCACCGAAGCCCGCCAGCAAAGATTCAAACACGAAAACTGCCCCGCAATCAGGCACGGCACGGCACCTTTGCCCAAATTGAGGTGAGTGGGCTGCGTGCGTTGTTGTGTCTGGAACAGAGTGTCCTGCTTCTGTCCGCTTTTCGCCTCGTGCGCGAAGTGCCCCGTTGCCCCTGCCCAAAGCCCAACATCACTTCCCCCCTTCCAACCCTCGCCCCCCCTGCGTCGATCCGGCCCGAGGTCTGGAGAGACCCGCGCAGAACGTCAGAAGTCTGCCTGGGAGCTACGGACCGGGCTCGCCTCCGTTTGACGTTTCGAGAGCGACCGGATCCGAGACAGTTGGCCGGGGTCGGCAGCCGCTAAGGCCCGAGCCAACTTCACTGCCCCAGTGTCTCCACCTGCCCGCGACCATGTGCTGACGGGGCCTTTTCCTTGGCACAGGCTCTCTCCCGTCTGTCAAAATCCCCCTAGAGGTCTCTCTCGTTCCTGCGCCGTCCAAAGTCAATTTTAGCATCAGGACGACATCCCGCCAAAACATCCCGACTTGCGCCTCATCTCCACTCCCTTGCGGAACAAACACGCCCCATTTCTTCGGCCAAGAACCTAATTGCATCGCCACCTTTCAACAATTTCGCATCCCCGCGTCCGTCGCTCGTTTGCCTCTCGGAGAGGCCTTCCAACGTCGCCGGTCCTGTCACTCTCGCCGGTCCTCGCTCACCATCAGTCCTCGTCTCGACAACGCACTAGCGACGCGGCGCATTTTTCGACCTCTCACGATTCGCGGTTACCTTGATTTCTCATCCGCCCCGCCCTTCCAAGCGACCAATTTTCATACTCACCACGCGCCAACGCGACGACCATACTCTCCCGGCCCATGTTTCGCGCCCGCCGTTCTTGACCGACGCCTCCACCAATGCAATACGATCGTCCCGTTGCGAGATTAGACTCCCAACCCTGTTTCCGGTGAGCAATTGGCATTGTGGCCAGTGAACCCTCCCGCGCCAGTCACCGCGAGACAAACTGCGACCATGCCTTCTCCGCGTCGCCGCTCCCAGGCGGCGCGCCACACGTCGTTATTCTCGTCAATAGCGACGCTTTTAACCACAATAGCTCTGGCCCCCTCGCCATCCAGCGCCAGCGCCTTCGATGTTACCCCGGCACCTCCCGCGAACGTCGACTTCTCCCGCCTAGGAAAAGTGGGCATTGCCGGCGATTTCACCGGCATCTCACTCTACGAATATGAGGGACAAAACATCAACACATCTTTCAGCAATGGCAGCGATACGCTCCTCGCTCAGCTGCCCAATGGCGCGTTTGCGTCCCTCGCGTCATCTGACGCGTCCATACAGTCCATGTGTACCTACACGCGCAGCAATGGCGACGTTGCCGGCGTGATAATAGGAGGCAACTTTACCAGCCTAGATCGCGAGGAGGCGCAATCCGTCGCGCTTTTCGACCTCGACTCCGGCAACATCACGACCTTGGATGGCTTAGAAGGCCAGGTGAACGCCATGCTTTGCGACCAAGACACCGACAGGGTCTACCTTGGAGGCAAATTTAAGATGGATGACTCTACGAATGCCGTTGCTTGGAACTTCGATGACGGATGGGACAACCTCCCGTTCGCTGGGTTTAATGGTGCAGTATCCTCGATCACGCGGGCTTCGAACGGACACATCATTTTCGGAGGCAGCTTCACAGGCCTCGGAAACACCACCACGTCGAATTCGACTGACGAGCAGATGATCAACATCTTCGATGCCAGCATCACCGCCACCGGGAGTGCCACCACCGATGGTTTCAGCGACCCGAGAAACATTGTGTGCAACGTCGACGGCGCGGACGGAGCTGGCAACACCTGGCTCTTGGCTGACGGTACGCCCGGCTCATGGGAAGCGAACTTCGACTTCGGGTTCCGGCCGTCGAGACTCCGTTTAAGAAATGCTCGGGAGGACGACCGTGGCACCAAGACCTGGCGTTTCACCGTTATTCCCGACACGGGCATCCTCAACTTCACCTACACGGACCCGGGGACTGGTCAGAATCGGTCTTGCACTAGCGAGTGTCCGCTGAGCGACGACCCCGACGTGGATTTCCAGGACTTCTTCTTCGTCAACTCTGTTGGTATGAATGGTTTCAAGATCGACATCTCGGATTTCTACGGTTCCGGCGGCGGGCTGAGCAGCATCGAGCTGTTCACAAAGGACGTCTCCGCCTACGCGGTCAACCGCTTCAACGACCCGTCTTGTGCCGACCTCGACACTGCCTCCTCGGCCACGGCCACTGGACCGTGGCAGGAAGTCTCCTCGGCCGAGAGCAGCTCAAAATACCTATCGGCGCGGCTCACGAGCCCCATTGACGAGGACTCTGCGTCCGTTGTCTTCTTCCCGAACGTCAAGGAGTCGGGCAACTACTCGGTCAACATGTACACTCCTGGCTGTATTGGCGACAATACCTGCGCGAACAGGGGCCAGGTTAACGTGACTGGCAACATGTCTCGTAATGAGGATATCACCTTTTCGACATCCCTGTTCCAAACGAACAACTTCGACAAGTACGACCAGGTTTACATTGGCTTTATCGACGCGGCCTCACCTTCGTTCCGACCCACCATCACGGTCACTCCCCTGGGCGGGCAGTCCCTCGACGAGATGGTTTTCGTTGCGCAGCGCGTGGGCTTCTCTCTCATCAGCTCAAGCGGAGGGCTGAATGGGCTGTTCGACTATGACCCCAAGTCCGACGAGATCGACTCATCTAATTTTGAAGATTCGCCCATCAACCAGCTCGCGTCCGACTTTTCCACCGGCTCCAAAGTCTCATCCCTAGTTTCGTCGGGCGACATTCTTTATGTGGGCGGTGATTTTAGCTCATCTGATGACGAAAACATCATCTCCATCAACTCGGACGATGAGAGCGTTTCTTCCCTTGATGGCGGCCTAGACGGGGCTGTTGCGTCGATGCATCTCGAGGGCTCAAAGTTGTACGTGGGCGGCGAGTTTGACAAGGCCCGTGGCGGCGACGTGGATGGCCTGGGTAACGTCGCCGTGTACGATACCGAGGACAAGTCCTGGAGCGCTCTCGGCGCCGGGCTTAATGGTCACGTCCACCACGTCGTGGCGATGAAGCTCGAGTTGGAGGACGAGGAGGCCGAAACGGCTATTGCGTTTTCGGGTGTCTTCACCGAGTGTCTCGAGTTCAGTGATAACCCCGCCAGCGAAGTATCGGGCATCGCTGTCTGGGTTCCCTCGAAGAACAACTGGCTCCAGAACCTCGACCAGGCCACTCCGGCATACAGCGGCAGTCTCTCGGCGTCTATCCTCGAGCTCCCTGATGAAGAGGGGTCCTTGTACGCCGGCGCCTTGGCTGCGTCGCAGATCGGTGCTTCCGGAGCAGCTACCCTGACCGACGGCAAGCTCGGCCGGTTCCCCGTCAAGGTACTCGGGGATACGTCCGACTCAAATTCGCCATCAAGAGTCAACCGCAGGGAGCTTGTATCTGCGGCCGATGCGATTTCTGGCGTCGTTGCTGGCACATTCTACGACGAGGACGATAAGGACTTTACGATTCTTGCTGGTCGCTTTGCCGCCGAGACTTCTGACGGCTCAATCATCAACAACCTCGTCATCATTGACGGCAAGGACAATGACAAGGTTAGCGGCCTCAGCTCCGATATCGGCGACAACTCAACTTTTGCTGCGGTGGCCGTCAAGGACAATGTGCTCTACGCAGGCGGGCTTGTGAGCGGTACTGTGGACGGCGACTCCGTTCGCGGCCTCATCGCCTACGACCTCGACTCGAATAAGTATCCCGAGCAGCCGCCGCCGCTCTCGGGCGGCGAATCGAGCGTATCAGCCATCACTATCCAACCCGACTCGGGCGACATCTTCGTCGGGGGTTCCTTTGATCAGGCCGGATCTCTTTCGTGCCCCGGTATCTGCATCTACGAGGCGAAGCAGGCCCAGTGGAGGCAGCCGGGCGTCAACATCGAGGGCGACGTCCACCACATGGTGTGGACGAGCGACACCGTCCTGGCTGTCGGCGGGACCCTGACCGTCAACGGGAGTGATGACACGCCGCTCGCGACGTACGACACCGAGACACAGTCTTGGGACACGTACCCCGGCTCCGACAGCATTCCGGGCCCCGTGGAGGCCATGACGCTTGGTTCCAGCGACGGGAAGCAGCTATGGGTCGCGGGCCACGCCGACGACGACAACTCCGTCTTCATCATGAAGTACGACGGCTCCAAGTGGCAGTCGGCCCCCGATGACGTTCTCCCGGAGTCGGACATCCGGAGCATGCAGGTCTTTTCCCTTACCGAGGACCACGACGAGACGGATATGCTCCCCAAGAGCCAGTCCCTCATGCTCGCTGGGTCCATCGCGCTAAAGGATCAGGGCGGCGCCTCTGCTGTCATCTTCGACGGCAAGTCGTTCCAGCCCTACGCGCTGACGAGCGGGTCGGGCGGCTCCGAGGGCTCCATCGCGCGCTTCTTCTCTCAGAGGCAGGACTTCTTCACGACGGGGGGCGGCGACATGCCGCTCGGCTTCGTGGTGCTCATCGGTCTGGCCATCTCGCTGGGTCTGATGCTCATCATCGTCGTGGCGGGGCTGGTGTACGACCGGCTGAAGAAGAAGAGGGAGGGGTACGTGCCCGCGCCGTCGTCAATGATTGACCGGGGCAGCGGGATGAAGAGGGTGCCGCCGGGGCAGCTGTTTGAGGGGCTAGGGAGGGAGAGGCCTGATGCGCCGCATGTGTAGGCTCAGGCTCCTCTCTACCTCTCTGTTTTTCTATTTTTTTTCTTTCCTTTTCTACTATTGCATGGCGTTGCGGGCTTGGCAAACATAATCGTCGACCTTTCAAGGGGGTGGTGGTAGCTTGATACCAATGAGGAGGTAAAATCAGACATGGAAGAGGAGGAAACGGACCCGAACCGGCCGGACTTGTACATCTACACCACTACATTGCATCTTTCCTTTCCTTTCTTCGTCACACGTCTCTTTTTATTTTCGATTCTCTTCATGAGCTCATGAGCTTCTTTTGTTCCCTTCTGAGTCGGATCTTTTTTTTTGTTCTCGATACCATATCGCGATGGGGGTGCTTGGTGATGTTTGGAAGTTTAGTGAAGGGGGGAAATGGGATCTGTGGAAGGGAGGGTTATTTGTGGAAAGGGAGTGGGCTTAGTTCTGGTGTTAGATGTAGATTTAGGTAGCTCGTGGTAATGGGCGATGCTGGAACTTCTCTTCTATATCTGTCATTGTGCATCTGTCTTCGCGTGAGTGGGTCGGACGCCTTTGCGATTGCGGGTAAGCGTTGGAACGGGGAGGCAAGGTGAACCGGATGTTCGTAGTCACCACTCGTCCCTTCCGGTTAAGGCGAGTTGACTACGAACTCGTTTGGGACATGGCCGGGTGCCCACCCTCCTAGCACACTCTTGGGCTCCCGCTGGACGCAGGAGAAGTTTTGTTACACTTTCCTTGTTTCTGGAGAAAGGGGTCACCCCATGTGTGAGGGTGTTACGAGGACCTCGGACGAGGCAGGAGGGGATGTATCAGCGAGGGGGAAGGTGTGAAGCTAGAGGGTTATTACTACACCTTTCCGAGGTCGAAGACGGCAAAAAAAAAAAAAAAAAACATCGTGTTCGAGGAAAGAACCGGCGCCATATGGCGGATACTCCGGGGCGTTTTGGATGCTTTCCATATGCTTTCACTATGATTCCTAATAGGTATACGTTCCCGAGCCCAACGACATGTATCATGTCTAGATCCCAAAATACGTCCATGTTAATAGTTCAGTCAAGCGTATAAGCTTACCCGGTGTCTTTCCCAGTCGTCTCCACGGGACACTGGTGTACAGGCCTCTTGCTGCTGGGCGGCCACTCCGATCTACCTACTTCTTCCCACGCCAGTTTCCTTTCCCCTCTTCCCTCCGCTCGGGCGAGGGAGAACATCTCAGTTCTTTGCTTACCTCCTCGCGGCAGAAGCCCCGGCAGCCGCCTTCCGTTCAATCACGAATCGAGCCGCCACGGGGGCAAGGAGAGGTTTACAGGCCGCCTTCGATCCCCCGTACAAGAGGCACTCTAGTTATCACAACCGGCCACTGGTGCGTCTGGCCCCCTAGGTCTCATCCTCCGTCAGGGAACAGCACGCAGGCGTGGCCTCTCGAGTTCACGATAAAGGAGTGTCCCCGGGTGTTCGGAGGGCATTTCTCCACTTGGCCCAGAGGCACCTCCAGCGTGGGAAAGAACATGGCCGGTTTACGCTTGCCCAGTTCACGAGTCCAGCCTGGACCTTCCGAGCGATGGGTTACAATCCACCGTATATTCGGCACGGGACTTCACGGAGGAAAGGCCCCGTCCATGTCTTCTCGGGAAATCCGCTCCAGCACGTCCGATTTGACACCCGTCGGCGTAGCCATGGGATTCCGTCTCGAGCCGAACACCTCCAACAGGTATCTGGGCGCCGTCTGCAGAACCCAACACGGCCTTTATGGGCCTTCTTCCACCCTTGGTCTTGACCGGTGTCATTGAGGGCGGCAGCGTGTCTGCGGGTTCGGGGTCGAATATCATCAGGGAACCGCGAGCATATCGGTGGCCGGGCAGCGAGACCTAGAAGGTACACGTCTTCGGGGCTGTTCTTCCCTACAAAGCGAGAGTGGTTAGCACATCCCCGTGCCAAAGATGCTCATAGTAGTTTGGTATCACCTCGGCCACTCCACGGGAACGACGCATCACTCAGTCTCCCTCCTCCCGCGCGTCTCTTGTAGTACACGATAACACGCCCATGCAAGCTGAGGCGACAAAACAATCGTTCTCGACTTCCTACCCTCCACACTCGGCGGAAAGCGCGGCCAATATCGCAGTTCAACGCCCACGCCCCGCCGCCCCCAAAGCCCGCGGCGGACATGGCCAAGCCTGAACCGCCGGGGCAGCGCCGCTCGAGAAGCACAACGCCCCAAGTCGTCGAGACATGACCTCCTGACGAGCGGGGAAGCTGACGATAGGCCTCAGAACGACGACCAGGCGGTTCTGTCACCTGCCCCGGTCGCGAAGCGGCTGGCCTCGTCCAGGCTGGACACGGCGACCACAGCGACCACTTAGATGGAGTCAAGAAGGTCCCAAGCACACGGCCAAGGCCCAACCCCTCAACGCAAGGAACAGCATACGCACTCCACGATAGGAACACCCTCCACGAGACCACGAGAACCACGACTCCCCAGATCTGACAAACACACCACACGCACACACACACGCGAAGGAGAGACATACACCAAGACCAGTCCTCCCCCTTCCCCCGGGCCGCAATAATCGTCCGTTTCATCCCAACCACGCGGTCTCACCGATCATCGCCCCCAACCCCCGAACACACACGCTCACACGTGGTCCCCGTCTTCCCCTAGCAAGATCAGCCGCCCATCACCATAACCGCGCGACGCTCCGACCCGTACGAGCGAACACACAGACCAACCCCCCCCCCCCCCAAGCGGCAATCCGGAAGGCAACGTCCTCCCAGCACGCCGGAGTCGCGTCCGCCTCGCCGGTAGGGGGATCAGCGATGGGGGCCAAGGACCGTGATCGACGCCGGGGTTTATGTCCCGGGAGAGTAAAAAGGGCGGGAGATCGTCAGTCTCTCGTGGCAAGAAATCCAGCCTGCCCTGCTTCCCGCGGGGCTCTTACGCTACCCTGAGACATGCCCAATCTCGCCAGACCCTCCTGTCTCTCGGACGTCGCCTCCCCGCCTTGGAACGAGGCGCAAGAACCCCCACAACTGCCTCGGAGGGACCGGTTTCAGTCCAGACACCAAACCTGCTCGGTGATAGGAGGTGGCAACACCGCGACCAAGAACGCAAAGACGTAATACCACACGCCCGCCTGCCTGCGGCGTGCTGTATCCGGATAGGACAGGGCGGGACAGGATTTGCCCGAGGAGCCGGGGGGGGGGGGGGGGGGGGGCCCCCCCCCCCCCCACGGGACGCACCGTGCCTCCCCGGTTCACATATTCACATCCAAGCATTCACATCACAGTCTAGACCTTCACACCCCGAGGTAAAAAGTAAAGTGTACATCGGGAACCTTCCCGAGCCATGACGACTCCGTAGCCGTGACTTACCGTGACGAACAGCGCCCTTTTGCCCAACGCGCACGCCCGGTAAGCCACTCCGACCTCGCATAACCACTGGCCTCTAGCCGCAGCCGGTAGAGCCCTGCTTTGCCTGCGTTAGTCCCTTACCCGACCTCCACGCGGACGCACTGCGGCACTCCCGGCGCCCCGGGGGCTTGTGGCTGTGAGGGTGAGAAAAAAAAAAGGTCACCTCTGTCTCCTGCTTCGACGAGTTAGTGCGCTGCTTGCGATATGCGTCATGCCTCTGCGAACAGGCACACTGCTCGTCCCACCGCACAGGAGGGACCTTTGTCTCCCGCCGAGACTGCAAGTCCACGTCGTACGAGCACTCCTCCTTTCCAATGAAGGGAAAGTTGACCACGAAGTTTCCCCCCCCCCCCCCGCGGCTCTTCCCCCCCAGCCCATTTCGTCTCTCACCTCCCCACCATCTGGGCCAGCATACCCCACTTCTGCACTTCAATCGTAGCCGGTGCCAGTCCCCGTCACTCCACGAAGATGCCGTTTCTCGGACTGCACATCTCACTGAACGGGGCGAAGACTATGTGCGAGAACAGACCAGGAAAAGAGGGGCAAGCCACGCTGTAAACTACGCTTGTGTTTCGAGGACGGCTCGAAGAAGGAGGAGAGGGGGATGAACCACGAGAGGGGCCACGAGGGGATAGCGGTGTGCGTTGGCTCATCCGCCTCCTACCCCCCTTCACATTCCTTCACCCCTCCTTCACGTCCCCTCTTTCTGTCTCCCAACTGACGCTTCACCTGGAGATACATACGCACGCCCCTCAGAAATGATCGGCGGCGATGCATTGCCCAGACTCGGGACACTGTGGCTCCTCCCCCAGAGACCGTCCGCTCTGATAGGAGGTACAGGGGGAGACAGGTGGCTTGGCTCTCCTCGATAAGGCTTCATCGGGACGAGGCCCATCATACCCAACCCGGGTCTCCCCCACCCACTGGCGCCGTCTGACGGCGTCGGTGGCTACCCTTCCTGGGCAAACGGGGCCAAGTGCCGAGCACACACCTGCCGCCGCTCCAGAATCCCAACCGCACGGCGTCTGACCATCGCGCTAAACGAGGGATAGGGTGGGGGGAGGGGGCGGCGCTGAGCCCGGGGAAGCCGGTTCGGCCTCGAGGGCGTCCAGACTCCAGTCCAAGCAGGAAAGTACCTCGCTGCCCGTTTCCGGTGAGCGTGCCTCTCGGCATCCTTGATCGAGACGTTCGATTTGTGGCGTCGGCGGGTGGGGTGACTACTTCCAAAGGGTCTCCCCCCCCCCCAGCCCCAGCCGGGAGACGGGGCGCTCCATACAGATCTGATAGATCGGTCGCAGTTCAGACCGCATTGTCCCGTCTCGGCAAAAGGTCCACATGTGCCTCGCGCCGTCGAATGGGGACTGGGCGATGCGCGAAACCACAATGGGTGTTCGACCGGACTGGGGTGCCGGGGTGTGATGGGTACAGCAACCGGTAGGGTGGGACTCTAGGCGGTATATACGCTGGCGTACGGTGTCACGAGGGGAGCGGAGCGTGCGACGATCATCATCGCGCCGCGCTGCCGCATCGTCGAGCGCGCCTCCGCTGCAATCAGTGCGCTGCTGGCTGGTGACGTTGGCGGGGAGATGCCCCAAAGGACGCAGGGACAGGGGACGTAGGGTACGGCGAGACCGGCGAGGCGCGGGCCTTCCTCGTCGTAATTACACGCGCCTTGATCACCCTGCGGTCGAGGTTCAAGTCCGTCGGAAGCGAAGTGTAGTCGGCGAGTGAGCAGGGGGCCGCTGAGCGGCGGCCCCAGCGCGCGCCAACACTAACACGACCCGACTTGCTCCGCCGAGCTCTCGGCAAAGCGGTTCCCCATGCCGAGTCACGGCAATTGGCCTATTAGCTCGTCAGGGGAACCCATGCTTGACAGCTAGGGTGGGGAAAGGACGAACAGAGCTGGAAATTGGGGAATTGACAGTCTGGCCGTCATGCAATGGAGCAAACCGCAGCTGGGGGAAGATCTGCTCCGCTTGCAGCTATCGCGCTTCCGTCAGGGTGGGATAGTGGGTAATGCCGTCCACCGGCGGCCCAGTCTGAGGCTCATCTCCCCGGTAATTCCCATGTCTTCATGCAGGGATCTGGGTCTTCTGCCATATCATATCGTGGGTATTGACGGGGGTGCTAGTGGTCTTGATGATTTTGAGGCTGCCGCTTCTCGCCGATGATGGCGCTTCTGGGCGGTGTGCAGTACAGTCCGGAAAAAAACCGCTGTTGACAGGGAGTCATGTCGATATGTGAAGGCCGATGCCGTTGCTGTCACCTACTATCAGCAGCCATTTTCAAGGCACACCAGTGAGCAGGCAGGTACACGAGATGCCCGCGGCAGCGGAGCCACACACGAACGTTGCCGCTAACCCCCCCGAACTTGACTCCCGCGGAGAGGCATAGACGGTGAAGGAAGCATCCAGGGACAAGCAAATCCAACCAACATGGCGCATGTCTCCCAAATCTCAGCTGAGGGGGCCCACCACACCCCACGGTCCCTCATCCAGACATTTCTCTTTCGCCGCGCCCGCGCCCGCGGAGAAGCCTTTCTCACTTTGAGCACTTCATTTCAACACCCCACAAGGCATCAGTGGGCTATCGAGCAGTCCCCACGCCGTTGGACGCAGATACCGAGCATTCCCATCCCCCGCATAAATCTCACACTTGTGACGGGGGTCCTATGCCGACGGCTCACGCGCATTCAAGATATGCAGCAGCAGGAAGGTCACGACTTGGGTGTGTGGCATCGGGAATGGGGAGCATTGACGTGTGCCAATTTTTCACTGGCGCGTCAAAGGGGGGGAAAAAGGAAAAAGGCTCGTCCCTGGCTCGGGTGGGGCGTCAAGACCCACAGTCGAGATCGTGTTGGACGGGCATTTTTCCCTTGGCCTTGGGCTGGCGGGCGAGAAGCTGGGCTCGCAAGGCGCTTCTGTGGCTTGAGACCTCTTGAAGAAAAAGCATACCGCAGGCCGATGGCGTCCCGGCAGGTGAACACGATGACGCCGTCAACAAGAGACTGGGCGTACCTGGGGACCCCGTCCGAACCCCCGGGGCCCTTGGGGTATCCCAAGGCTGGATCTAGCCGTCGTGCGTACCTGCGTTTGATCGGGGCGCCATCCCAAGGATCCGCGGGGAATTAAATTTGGAGAGGCGGCCCTGGAGTGTGGCACGGCCGCACGCGGGAGATGGACAATGTCGTCGGGTTGCACCGTTGCAGAAACGCGGCCAGGGCTAGGGTCCTTTCTGGCGGGGCCGCACCGCGGATGCTACGGCGGCAGGCGTTCGAGCTACTAATACGCCGAGTTTGCGCCGACCCCAGCTCCCACAACGGGAGGTGTTATGCTTCTCGGTCCCGAGGTCCCACATCCAACGACGAAGGGTTCAAACGACGACGGCGGCAATTGCGCCATAGCACCGAGCCAGCATTCCCCGGTCACTAGCGGAAGACTCGTCGGCAACATCTCATGTCAAGCACTTGTGATCTCCTTCGACCGAGAGATGTTAGCCGCTAGCGTCTCCTCGGAATGCGAGGCGTGCGGCAACTGCGCTTCGGCTATCCGTCTACGTAGTGTGCGGTACTTCGGACAAGTGCTAGTGATGGGAGGCGTGACCTTGTGCCCCACACGCTAACGTTGCCTCTCCTGTGGGTCGTATTGTGCTGCGACGTAGCTCCGACGGCCATCGGTCTCCCGCGGAGGAGGGCTGTCGTGGGTCTTGCACGCCGGCGGATGGGCGCTGCCAGCCCACCACCCCGCGGGGTGAGATCCTTTCAACGGGTGATTAATACCTCGTACTTGTACTTCGTATCCAGGATTCCAGACCAGCTCATCCTAGCCCAGAGGCATTACCCGGTAGCGTCGACGTCAACGGGTGGGGATAGCCCCTGTCGATTGTGTTTCAGGTGTCCCAATCGGGAATACTTTGATATTAGCTGGGTATCCTTCCCGTCAGCTCGCAGGGCGAAAAGTTGGGACGAAAGGGACATGCCGGCGTCGCCGCCTCGCGGAAATGATCAAATCTACCACGTCAGGTGGGATCCAAGCATGTCCGATGTCCTGGGTAATTTGTCAAGATGAGGCCGGCGTCGCGTTAGCTCTCGGGTAAGGACGAAAAAAGAAGGCACCAAGGGCTCGCTCGAGCACGAGATAGCCTCGTGTGCCTTTCAGCATCACAGGTGAAATCTGATTAGTGACACCCCCATTCGTCCTCGGGAGAGGAGGTTCCGGCCCTATGGCGCAATTGGCTCTGGACCCACCCTGAGAGCTGAAAAAGACCTCAACTCGACAGCCGCCTCCGCATTGGGTCCGCACCCCTCTCACCGGTCACGGCCACGCCCCCCTCCTCGGCCGAAATCTGCACTGTCCTGTCCTGTCTTAGCGCGGTGAGATTCCAAATCATCCGCCCCCAAAGTTCTTGGATGGCGATGCTCGCGCAGAACTAGCGCGGATCGCTTCGAGGTAGCGCTTTCTACCCCCAATGCCAGCCAGTGATGTGTCCGCCGCTTGGAAGTCTTGCGGGCCCTATATCGTCATCGTCCGTTGAGATGAGATCCTCTGAGTCGCCGTTGCCCGTTGCCTCAGAGTCCCGGTCCCCACACTGCACGAACCCCGTTTGGCTGGCCCCCTTATTAGTGCGCAAAAAAGCTCAATTCCCAATGGCGCCAGCTTGACCTTTTGTCCGCTTGGCCAGCACTGGCGAGTGTTGAGGCTCGTGCTAGATGTCCCCGGTGCTTGTGCAAGCTCGAGCAATCCTCCCACATCGCCGACCACACCCCTAGCGCGGACCCCCAAGATGAAAACGCCGGTGGAGCTCTGGACGTTGATCCCCCACAGGATGCAACCCTCTACCGGATAACGACCCTTGCCGCAGTGGATCCGCCATCCGCCTTGCCCGACTGCCGGAGGCTGATGGCTGATAGCTGCAAGCAAGAAGAGGCAGAGGGGGTAGTAAGTAGCCCCTGGTGACTTGACAAGGATGGATTCGGTCCGGTACGGCAAGCCTCATCTCACTTGCCAACACGACTAAACCGACAGAGGAAAGCCTGGCAGTTAACGCTTGCGTCGTGTCTTATTGTGCATCGCTGGGTGACATCAGAATGCAGGTACAGGCGGCATTTCTGTATGTGTCCCAGGCGACATCTCGTCACTTTGAGGTCTGTTTGGAGCAGCGCGAGATGGGCTGTGGAGAGGCAGTCGGGGACTGCGAGCCCGTTTCGGCGGATATGGGAACGAGCCTGGCGCGTCGACTGGAATGCAATGAAACCAAACGCGACCGTCTGCGCCTGTTTCTCTCCTTTGTCCTGTGACTCTGGATGTGCGGTTCCTACATGAGTGGGGCGGGTGCCCGTTCTCGCGACAGGGACATGCCACGTCTCTCCGGGCTACTCGAATCCCAAAGCGATGACCCTGCTTCGGCCATTGTTTACTTGGACTGGAAGGCGTCAAGCTGCAACTGAGCCAAGAGGCCAACCCCGGTATCGGTGCGTGCCCTTTGACCGGCAGTGGGTGCAAGCCGGACCACGGACGAAAGCCACGGACCCCAGCCCGCCTGGTCCAGCAGCCTGGCTTGACGCCACAAGTCCTCTATCGTCCGCAATTGTGCCGATGGCTTGACCAGGGCATGGCGAACGAATGCCCCGTGAAGCTGGCGTTACGCCGGATGTCCGGAGCTTTTTCTCTGAACCCCAGCTTTCCCCACCCGGCTCTTGGGATGGGGGGAGTGGGCCGCCAAGGCCCTCCATACCTTTCCGGTCCATCGCTGAACAAGCTCAGCGGGATTTGACGATGGTGGCTGACGCGGGAGATTGGGTTCCTCGATTGCGGTGTCTCATGGGCCCTGCCGTCTTCAACGATTGCCCAATGGCCTGACGTGCAGTCTTCGGGCCGTTATTCAGGTGAGGGCACGGGTTCGGGTAGTGGCTCAGCGAGATGATAGGCTGCAAAAGATCCAGCCATGACTCGGAGAAGGCGACCTGCCCTTCCGCGCTTGCCCAGCGGCAGAGCTTGCATGACATATCTTTCTCCCCACCTTTCTGGTGACGAGGCGCCGGTTCAGTTTTAGTCTGTTACGAGGTGTTAGCTTCATCAGGGAGATTTGCTGATAATGCCCGATTGTAGCGTGTGGAGCAGCCGGGCATCTGGGGTTGCCTTGGGATCCGCATCACCCCTTTCCATACCGCCACTGGTCCCACACTGCCGGCGCGCCCGATCTGTGGCTTGGGATGGATGGTACATTGCGTCTTTTGGGCTGAGATACCGTCGGCCGGCCAATCTTGGGGTACTCGGGAATGGAAGGATGGGAGGAGCGTGCGCCGGGAAACGAACCGTCGTCGAGCGCGTGCGCCAAAACAGAGGCTGGCATGCTGGGAGTGAGCGAAGCAAAACGCTCAGTCATGTCGACACTAGTCGCGTTGGACAACAAGGTACTCGCCCCATCGAAAGGATAACAGCAATTGGTCGAGTCTTGCATACCCGGGACATTGGATAAGAGGGTCCCTCAGGTGGGGACGTGGTGTGTGACCTCGAGAGACCCCAGCGACGAGCATACTGACGTAATAGCCCGGTTCCCCATGGCCGGCCTGGGACCACACCATTGCAGCATAATGGTGGGTAGTAAGAAATGAGATTATTTTCCATGGAAACTTGGACGAAAGCCACGTTCGTCCTGTCTGCTCACTCATAGGACGCATCAGGATGTATGCGAGATAAAGGGATGAAGGGCATCCGTACTTGAAGAAACCCAGTTGCCTTCGGTACACCCCCCTGTCAAGGCCGCACTTTCCCCTGACAAAGGTGGAAAGACAGAGGTGGCGGGGGTCGTGACGTCCCGTGACCCGCCTTCTCCTACCGCACATTCATACCGAAGGCACAGAGGTCGAGGACTTCGTCGTGGCTGCGTCTCGATCTCGATTCTGTTCGCAACCACTCATAGGCGGTGGCCAGTAATCTCGCGCCTCTCGTTCAACTCGCCGTCACACGCAAGGGAAATCCCTCCCGGGAGATCCCAGTTTGCCCCTGGAGTTCGGTGACGCACCCTACGTCAGCGTTACCACCCTCCCATTCGCTGGTAAATTTCCCGCCGCAGCCCTCCCGCTTGACGCACCCCACCATCCCCACCGAGTGCCGCAGTTCAAGGGACTTGTGTTAATCACGAATAGAGTTTGCCTGGTCCGACGAGGTACTTCACGCGGTCACTGGCAAGCGGGCTTCTCGCGAGCAGTGCTCAGTGGATCAAGGTGCTCTTAGCGAGGACAGCAAAGCTATCTATGGCAACGGGTGCCCGTGAGTGACGCGTCTGATAGCGGCGTTCTGTATAGCCCCAGAGCGCCATCAACTTACACAGCCTTGACGATATGCCCCTCACCTCGCACGGGAGCTCCTTTCGACCTCACAACGTGATGTTGACGAAAGAGAGAGCTAGCCGGTCGCGTGGCGTTCGTGTGGCGGACCGGGTGCACCATCCCCCCTGCTTGATGCCCCACTCCTACCTTTGGTTTTTGTCTTTGCGCGATATGGACACCCACTCAAACTTGGTAGTACGAGGCGTCCGGAGCTACCTCGCTCTCCGGCCGAAGAAAAGGACTCCGGGCGAGAGGCTATCACCAAACCCTTCGGGGATCGCAGCTGACCTCCGAGGGCATATTAGTCCCTGTTTAGTCCATCAAACAGGTGGGGAGAGTCGCCGCCATGGGCGAACTTGAACCCACTTCGCAGCCTGTGAACTCCGCACCAAAGCTTAACCCTTGGAGTCCCTGCATGCTGGCGCAACTCTCTTTCCAGCAGCCCGAGGGCGACACCCCTGCCCAACTGGGGTACCCGTGCTCCGTTAAATCTCTCAGCCCCAGGTGCCAGCGGAGAATTACGCAAGACCTAGCAGGGCCTGGTTGGGAGGTCCTTTTGCGGCCCCCGACCCCCCTGCACCTTAGGGCTGCACAAGCCCGCGAAGACAAGGTTGTTCAGAGTAATACCGAGATGGCGCTAATACCCCAAAAGGCCGAGCGCGCCTCCGCCGAAGCCTGACCCGGCGCCATCTTGCTCGATGGAAAGAGCTTTGAGTCAAGTGACACTGATGCCTTCACTCTTCACTACCCGTTGTTGGATCCTGGTGCCATTATGATTCATCGTCGCTGGACGGGCGGCCCTGAAGACGGCAACGGGAGATACCCACCTTTTCATATCTCCCAGGTTGATGAGACTTGGCTTTTGGTCGAGTGCCGACGGGGCCACTTGTGCTTGGAACGGGGCCATACGTCTATGCTCTAAACCATTCCTGAACTGGCTCTCCAATCCATCCATGCACCGGCAAGTGCAAGGTAGTATTCTAGGATATCTCAGTATCAGTACGGCACCCACTTACTGTGCAAAGTACCTGTTCTTCAGATCGAGTGGATACGCCTGCACATGTCGCTCAAAGTAGTGGCTACAAGAAATTACGAGACACGTCACGCTACAGTCGTGGTGTAAAAGGGCGCTAAATACATGGACAGTACCCAAAGCCACCCGGTCACCACCTCCACCCCACACCCATCTCCACTTTCCAATCCCGTGTTATACCCACGCCGGTGCAGAAGTTGGCATCCGCCTAAGCACCTTCCTTGACTTGCCCAGTCTCTCCTGCACTCGACGACCTCTTGCCCCAACCCTCTGAGGCACCAACCAGCTAGGTACAGTACTAATACAGTATTACTCCGTAGCTCCTGGCCGTCTCACACACACACCCCCTTTCCCCCATGTTAGCGGTGCGATGTGGCCCATTCGTCGACATCATCGCTCCTTCTCCCCTTGGACCGTTGGGAGACGACCCATCTCGAGGCGAACTAAAAGACATGCTGCTCTCACTCCCCCTGTCCAGGCGCGTGCTCCATCCATCACTTTCTGCGATACCCCCCCCCCCCAAAAAAAAAAAAAAAAAAAAAAAACCGCCTCCACTTGCCATCCTCCTTCGGTTACACTCGACTTGTTCCATCTCACCAAGGATCCCGTTTCACTCATTCCGAGTCAACGCCCCATTGCCCACACCAGTGGGATCCAGGCCCGCACACCAACGCAAAGGCGCCCCGGAGAACGCTTGACGTCCAGCTTGCCCGGGATTACGACAAAGGCTTGGTGCTCTGCTAGCATATCGACTCGGTGGAAAGGGGCGGCCGGATCGACAGCCATCCATCCGGCATTGAAAGTACTCACCCGCGCTATCTTCCTTGCACGCGCCAGTTTGAGCTTGGGTTGATCGCAAAACCCCACAACGTCTGCTTGTTGTGCCGATCCTTGACCCTGGCGGGACCACTCTGGACTGGACCCTCCCCGTTTTTTCTGCTCGACGCGCTCCACTCTCCCTCCCAAGTAGCATCGGGCCCAACTCCCGCCCTCGTCAACCACTCTCAGCTGGTCCTTGATCTGTGACCAGCTAATAATCTACCTCAAATTACCTGCCCGACTGACACGCCTCTCTCCATCTCCCCTACCACCCTATCCTCGGCTCTGCCCACTTCCCCATCATCTACCTTTCCCTCCCGGTACTTGGCTATCCTCCGCCCCCAACTCCATTATAAGACGGCTGCTCCTCGCCAGGCGATTTGATCCGCCGATCACTCTTGCCTCAGAGCCTCACTCTCGGTTCTCCTCGTCGTCCTCTCGCCATCACGAGCCCAGCATTTTGGTAACCTGGACACTTCGCCCTCAGACGGCAGAGACAAACGGACAAATTCGCCCTTGCAAGCGACTCTCCAACCTGCGGGCGGGCTAGCACTACCGTACTCTCTCGTCTCAACCCACCCCAAGCACTGTCCCGAAAACGAGGTACCGGCTTGCCTGGTTTGACATCTACCCTCGACCATTTAAACTGCCACCCCCTTCCCACCCCCTGCTTCTGGGACACGTCCGTGGCCCATTCCTGCCTCACATATTTCTTTATCCCTCTTAACTCTCCTTGGCTCGTCAAACTTGACACAACCTCCGCCTTAAATCAACCACCACCCTCGACTTACATCCCACCAACCTCTTGGCACTCTTCATCCTGCCCAAACGTCGTCAAGCACAACACACATCATGACGCTCACATTAGACACCAACCCCCGCTACGGGCAGTTGAACTTTGATCCCTCCTACACCTCGTCCGCCTCACCACCACAATTCTCGGACCCGTGGGCCGCTGCGCCCGCGCCCAGCGCCGGGAACAACCTCTACGTCCCCGGCAGCAACAACCACCACCAGCATCACCCTCACCACCACCCGCACCCGCACCACCAAGGACTGAGCCCGGAGATGGGCCTCAACCTGGCGAGGCAGCATGCTGCGCGGCAGAGCACGAGCAGTGTATCGTCGTCGGCGTCGTACGGTTCAATGCCCGTCACGACTACGTCGACAGGTAAGTTACCATGCCGAGAGGTGTTTCAGTGTTTAGCAATGCTAACTCCATCTTCGCCTTAGATTTCCTAGCGCTCAACCGGGTACCCAATGTTTCCGCGCCGCAGTATTCCGACACGGCCTACTCGGCCACCTCGTCGCCGGTGCACGCCACGCCCTACCCTCCTTCAAGCTACGACCACATGGGCTATGCCTCGACTTCTATGAGGTCAAGTTACGGGATTCCTTCTGCGTCGGATCCCGCGAGGAGATTCTCTCAGCCGTTAGTGCCTACCTTCCCAGCATAAGCTCGTCTGTAGCTGACATGTTGAGACAGAAACATCCACCACGACAGGCGTGGTTACCCTGAAGCCATGGACGCCGGCAACAGCTTGATGGCGATGAACCAGGAGACGCCGAGGAACATTTACGGCCCCAGGGGTTCGCGAGGCTCTACCGATTCCTACGGGTTCCCTTCAACGCATTCGACGAGCTCTTCGATATCCTCCAACAGCAACTTCGGCCCGTACAAGGAGCCCATCGGCGACTATGCGCCCATGAGCGCCGCCGACATGGACCTGGCGAGGACAAGGGCGCTTCCGCGACCGCAGAACCTCATGACGAGCCAGGTGCCCCCGGCGCCACAGTCTTTGATGAGCCAGTTCAGCTCCAAGGTTTCGTCGAGCACGCAGAAGAAACACAAGTGCAAAGTCTGCGACAAGCGGTTCACGAGGCCCAGCTCCCTGCAGACGCACATGTACAGCCACACGGGCGAGAAACGTAAGTCCACGCGCTTCCACTCGAAATATACTGTCCCATCGGAGACCTTTTTCTAACTTGATGGCCAGCCTACGCGTGTGAGGTTGAAGGGTGCGGCAAGCACTTCTCGGTGGTATCGAACCTCCGGAGACACCAGAAGGTGCACAAAGGCGAGGCTCGGTCCGACGCGGGATCCGAGGAGCACGGGTCCGAGTGACGGGCTAGGTCTCCACGGACGGACGATATCAACACGACTTTCCGGTACGATACTATAGACTTCGACTGGCGACGACATCAACATCTCGTGGGATTACGGCGGTGAGAGGAGAGGATTGTCGACATCTTTGTTTTGGAAAAGGCGTTGCGGTGTGTGTCACTTTTGAATTCTTCTCAAAGTCGAACAACTAGGTTGTGGGGCCGAGGCTTTGGTCGGAGAAGAGTGCAGTCCAAACTCGGGGTCGCATCGGTGATACCCTCAGAGAAGGCGTTTTTGGAGTATCTTGATTTTTTTCCCCCGCGGCAGCGGCCGGCGCGGACCCATTCTCGTTCTGATATCCTCTCTTGTGTCCAGACGCGGATTTGGGCCGAGGATATGGAGGACTTGGAAAAAGCCTCGATATATGAGGCCTTATAATCACTCGTTATTTTTCTCTTGGTATGGGGGGCGAACTTTACGAAGCGGGGTTTCGTCGGTTCCCTCGCGGTTCGCGGCTGGTGGGGCACGCGGAGGACCAGCGTTGTACTCTCTACAACAACATCACCAGCTAAGAATGTGTTTCTATGGCGTGGAAATGGTATGGGATATCGGCTGCTCGCTGGACCTGCCCGGTGCGCCCCGAGCCGGGACCATATTTTTCCGGGGTGAGGAAGTAGTAGGCAGGCTACTACGGTACGATCGTTTTGAGATACAGGTTTCTTTCCTTTTTTCCATTCGGGATTTGTATATGACACCAGGGAACTCACATAGACGGGTTTTTCTTAATCTAGATGTAATACTAATATTGGAAATCACCTTGAGAATGTACCTTGTGCCGCTGAGACCAAAGTCTCTTTTGTTTTGGGTTCGCCGGATCATTGTGAGTCTGGGGATATGGGCGGTATGCTGACATGGGTGGCGGGCGGGAGGGACACAGCCCCGGTCTTGCGCGTCACAATTCCGTCGACCATTTTTTTTTTTTTCGATCCTGGTGCGGATTTCATGTGTGATGGGATGCGCCTTGGTTGGGCGGGCGGCGGAGGCGGCCTGAAGCGGGGTCGGCGCGGGGAAGCGCGTGATACATACGCCGACTTGTGAGGGGAAAAGGAGGGGAGCGCTTCTCTGCCGTGTGTCTACTAGGTGACTTTTGTTTCTTTTTTTTTCTTTTTTTTTTTTTTTTAAGTCGCGTAGGCTGAGGACGCAACTTTGTTTACGGGTTATTCTGTACATTTCCCGGCCCAACGTTCTCTCAGACAGGAGAGGGAATCCGGCTAGAAGGAGAAGAGGACGATCTAGATGGGGCTTCCCCTGCACCCGACATGGCCGGACTCCCTGGATCGTCATATGGGGCCCTCCCTTCGCGTCTTCCCGCACCACCAGAACCCCGCTTGCCTGGTCCTTCGAGAAGGCCTCGGTGGGGGGAGCGGCGTCACACTCACGCCGGGGCCGGGACTTTTTTTCTCCCCTTCCTTCGCCTCCCTCTCCCTCGCGAGAGTACCTGATCCCTCCAGTCTGTAGACACGGGAGAGACTCGGTAAACGATCTCGGCACAGGGGTAGGGTAAATGTTGCTTGTAGAAAGAGTGGATGGAAGCCCCCTATTTCGCGCACTTGCTGTTCTGGGGCCCGCCACGGCCTGTATTCCCTTGTACCCTTCTTTTTTTTTTCTTTTTTTTTTTGCCTCCCCGGGCAATCTCGATTCCTCCCGTGAGGATCCGGCACGTACAAGTAGACCCTACGGATGTAATACCTCTAGGCGGATAGGCGGATAAGCGCTAAGCCGGCATTATTCCACGTTGCATCCAGCTTCCCCACGCCCCGTCGCATACAAGCTTTCTCCATCGGGGGAGTAACCGTCGCTCCCTTGCCACTCCGGGAGTCCATCACGGGGAAGGGGGAGGGCAGATCTCGAAGGGGAGGCTTTGTTTCAGAATTTTAATTAGTCTCCCAACCAGGACGCTCCCCTCGGCAGAAACGGGTAGTAAAACCCCCGTTGGGCCCCCCAGACTCGGGCATAGAAGCCGTCGATCATCAAGGAAAGGGCCCCTGACGTGCGGTTTCGCCGTCAAGTCATCCGCCGGGATATTAAGAAGCACACACCGCCCGCGCAGCTCGGGACTGCGACGCTGTGACGGGGACCCCGAAGGCATGACGTTGACGTTCGGCCCGCGGGACCCAATTTTATTCCCCCAGTGTTGAAGTACCGGCTAAGGCTTCTGGGGTGCGACTTGGCAAGGGACCTCTCTCTCACATACCCGAGCAGCAGCCCTCTCTCTCGGTAATCTGCGAGAAGCGGACACTCGCGAGACACCCGTTCGGTCGGGGAAAACTCCGCCGCTGGCTCAAAGAGCTTCACCGCCAGGACCAAGACGGGTCCCGCATTAGCCCCCGCCGAGGAAGGGGACACGAATTACACACACACCCCCCCACCCCCTTCCCGGTCGACGGGAAAAGCAGGGAAGGGACGCATGGTGATGTAATGGCGCTCGCCGGGAAGCCCCATTCAGTTGCAAGCCCACCACACAGGCGCTTGCCCCACACCCTTAACCCCCCCTTTCCAGGAAAAGCTCCTTTTGAGATTGGTGGCCCCGGTCCATTGCAGTAGGGCCGTTTCAGAATGGGCAGTAGCGCGGGCGGCGTGGCAGGGTTCGGGGGGGTGGTTTTGAGGGAAAAGAAGAAAAGAGTCTGGAGTAAGCTTGGTTTAACAGTTGGGAGGTGGGGCGGGCACCGGGCCTATGAGGGCCCGGGCGAGGTGTCATTCCGAAGCTTGAATTACGGGAAGTGGGGAACGGGGAAAAGAGTGGCTCCCATTTTGGAACTGGTTTGGACGCGTCAGGCGGTGGCTCGGTTGGCTTGCTCTGCTTGTGAGCTTTCTTTGCTTGTGATAGGGAGATGGGGGAACTAGACCGGTGGGGATGTGAAAAAAAAATTCTACCCGGTTAGAGCGCTACAAGTACGTGAAATTACCCTTGGTCGTCGTGGCTCTTGTTGGTAGCTAGACATGGAAAGCGCGAAACAAGGTGCCACATTGCCCCGTCCACGATGATAATAATAGCAGACAGCAATTATAGCTACACGCCAAATAGAGCGCGGCATAAAGGTAACAATTAAGCCCTCGGCTTAAGCCCGAAGACTCGGACGAGGCAAGACGCCACGGCCGCATGCCAAGATCATTCAAGCTCAAGGGGGTTCCAGGGGAGGGGGAAGATCCAAAGCGAAACTGGGGAAGCCGGGAAGGGGGGAAGAAACACCCGGCCGGCCGCGCGCACTGCTTTGGGGTCTCGGGGAGTTGGTTATATCGGGGTTGCGCCTGTCCTGCAATCTCGCCTTGGCGATCGCCCCAAAGGGTTTCGCCGGGTCAGGTGGGAAGAACGGAGGGCGCCCGGCCGAGACACTCCCGGACCAACTCACCCTTTCTCGGTATTATGCCGGCGAGCCTTTGACTCGCGCACGAGACCTGGACGACATGGGTGGGTGTGCCCCCGTCCTTGCCCACCCTCCCGTGTCTTCTACCCGTCCAGCGACACAATACCCGAGGGCAGCGAGCCGGGCCCCACGGGTGGAATGCACAATTCGGCGCCGGCATGCAAGTCAACACGCCATGCACGTGCGACATCGCCGACCGAAATCCTGCCTCCTTCCTGATCTCTATCCCCCCGGCCTTCTCACGCCCATGAAACCCTGATGACGCGCAAAACGCGTCTTACCCTCGGCAACCCTGGCCCCCAAACACGCCCCAGCGGGCAAATCTTAACGAGGCCATTATCGCATGGATACCACATGGCGCACGCCGAACATTCGCGAGCGGGCCGAGCGAACAACATGTGGCGCCACACCTAAGCCCACACCCCAAAAAACGTACCAGAGTATAGGGACAGGGGAGCCCCCCCGGGTCCCGGAACCGAATGATATGTTAGGGGGGGAAAAGGGGGCCACCCACCCCGGTCGAGGATAAAGCACGGCCCCGTGCTCCGCCACCCTCGGAACGCGGGAACCGCTCAAAATCCGGCCGGTACACGGTGCTTGGCACGGAGGCGGGCCACGGGGCCAGAATAGGGGCCGCCCCGGACCTGCCTATTACCGGGTAGTGGCAAAATTTGTTTCCCCCCTCCCCCTTCCAACGGGGCCGGTCGCGGAAGGTGCGACGGACGCCCGGCATGAAGCAGGGGGGCCCGCGGGAGGTTTTTGGATTCAGCCATACCGACCGGGCGCCGGTGACGTTTGGGGGAGGCTAGACGCGGAGTATTCGGAGCATGTTGTTGCCGGCGGCGCGCTCGTTAGTGGCTCGGTCTATGGAGTTTTTGTTGCGTGTGGGGTTTTGCACCGGCCGCTCGGTCGAGCCTGGCCTTGACGGCAAACATTGTGTTGCCCAGTACGGAGAAAAGGTACTCTTTTTTTTCCCTTTTAATGCGTTCCGGCGCGGTGCTAGCGCATGAGGAGGAGGGCAAGGCAAGGTGGTGAGGTGAGAGATGATACGACCGGAGGTATCTCCGTTGCTCACGTCGTAGCCTTCGGTTGACACGGCGAGCACGTCAGTAGGAGGGTCCCGCGGCGTACAGTATAGCCGTACTGTATTGTGGAGGGTCCCCATGTACCTTGACAATTGCCCGGCACAGCTCCTTTTCCAGGGACGGCAGGGCGGTCTGCACGTGTTTACCTTTCCTGAACTCTATCGTGCCCGCCCCGATTATAAAGTGCAGATAATCCGGGGAAGCAACTGGCGAAGGATGCACACATGGAGCTTAGACTTTAAGCTCTCCGTGAAAAGAAGATTATCTCCCAGGTTCATCGCGAACCCAAAACTTTCTAGGGCGTCCAGACGTTGCTTCTACCGACGGGGCTAGTTCAGCCAATCATATACCGTGACGTCATTTGTGCCGGATCATGATTCGCACTTTGTTTTTCGTCGTCGCGCCCCACCCCCTCCAATCCAGGGTCTGTCTTCTAGGCGCACGCCCCTTCACCTCGAGAGGTAGCTTGCGAGGTGGGTCAGGCCCCGCTTCCCGCACTCTGCCGACTTGTGTCTCCTTCCTCAATGAACGTGGGAGCAGAGGGTAGCATGCGAGTACGAATACCTCGCGGCGGTATCGGCGAGGGATTCGGGGGCCTTTGGTACCATGTATTACGACCGCTCCGGTCCACGAGGGCCTGGGCCTGGGTTGCGAAGCGGTACCGCGGTATTCGACGCGCAAGGGGCAGGTACCGACGACAGTATCCAGCACGGTGCGATGTCTGCCGACACTGCGCCCACTGCACACCCCGGCGAGCCTTCGAGGGCAGGAGCGAGGGCAGGAGCGAGGGACAAGAGACGGCGCGTGTCCATGCACCATCGCGGATGGCGAGCGGACGCGCCCGACTCCGACTCCGCTTCATGACGCTCCGTTAAAAGCCTCAATGCCAGCCCGGACCCACCCCAACACCGTGCGGAAGGAAGAGCGTGGCGGACGATGCATTCCAGGCCATTGCAAATCCGGATGCAACCAAAAAAGCCCGACCCATTGCACAGATCTGTATGCACGAACCAGAAATGCAATGCCACCTCGCATCTGGGCCCCTCCTCCGCTGCAACGGCGCCATCAAGCAGAGGATACATGGGCAGGGGAACCGATCGGGTAGCGATACATGTTGGTGCTGGTCTTGTGAGGCCCGTTGCTACCGTTTCCTTGACCCCGATTATCCGCGCGACGTGTCCACGTAAGCTTAGAGAGAAGGCGTTTCATGTTGGCAAGGGAGGCGGGACGGGAGTGAGGTGAGTTGCATCGTGACGTGAGGGCGCATAGGGTGCCAATTGGGTTTAATTGTCGAACGTCGATCCGGCTGCGACTTTGGAGAACGAGCGAAGTTTCCGTGCGATTTGGGCATCTCGTGGGGTGCGTAAGTGGACCGACACGCAAGCCCCTTGTCAATTCCCAGCAGTCGCTTCGACCGCCTCCGAGGATGGACCCAGTCGTTCGCGAGGCTTCATGTACAGTACCTCCACACTTCCTCGACGAACCGCGAACGCACGTTTCTGCAAGATACTCCAACCACCCCCCATCCGTTCCTCATCTCGCCATCTCATCCCCCCGGGAGACTTCCCCGGCCACCCCATCACCAACACGAAAAGAGAAGCACGACGCCAAAAATCCGACGCCCGAGGCGGGGATCCGGCTCTCGCCACTCGAAAATCAGGGGAAAGGACGAACCCTTCCCACATCGGGGAGGTGATATGCCGGGGGGAACGCCAATCCGGGGGGGACAGCCAAGGCCTAGAAATTCTCCGGGATCCACCGGACGAAGATCACCCTGCCGGCGGCATCAACTGAGCGCAGGCTTCCCAAAGAGGGATGATGAGGGGCTGAGGCTTGGGGGGGGGGCATGTGGTCGAGCAGAGAATTGTGACTATGCCCCCTTTGGAGATGGTCCTGTGTGTTAGCGTAAGCCATCGCGGGTCTCCACCCGGCGAGGCGAAAAAACAGGTCCTTGGTGGTGAGTCTAGGCCCCCTCCGTTCCCCCCCGTCCCCCCTTTTTTCTTCTTCTCTTTGTTCCTGCCTGCCTATACCGCTGCCCCGGCATCGGAAAACCTACTGGAGGGGATCAGCACAAGCTAGCGGAGGGCCCAAAACTTCACGGCTAGCCTCCCCCACCTCGCTCGGGACTTCCAACCCACTCGATCAACTACTCTGCGCCAATCGGGTCCCTTCTCTCTCCTCCCTCAGGCTGTAGGCGTCTCCGTTCTGGTGGCGGCCAGCAAGGGGGTCTAGACCTTACCGCGTCCATGTCCCGGAGAGGGCGATTGGGTCTAGCGCGCAGCGCGGGAGCGGCGCTTAGGGGCTCCTGCGTGGGCTTGCGCTAGGTCGAGATATATGCCTCGTCTGGAGATTACGCAGGCGGCGGAGCTAGGCTAGACTGGGCTTGCGTGTGTGGGTATGAATACCCTCACCGGTGAGGCCGGGCTTGTGATGAAGAAGGAGGGGGGGGGGGGGGACTTGCTGGCTTCGAGTTCGGTTGAGACGGCCGAGATCGCGTGTCCCGTGGTCCTCAGACTCTTCCTCTTTGGCGCTCGATGGAGGGAATGGCGGGGGGAGGGGGCGGTGGCTGCTGGGTTGTGCCATTACGTCGGGAATGAGGATCGGAGCAGGGGAACTCTGACGCCCTCGAAGAGGCCTTCGCAATCCCTTCGGCATTGAACGTGGATCGGGGAAGCTTTGCAGTTCTCGCCGTGTGCTTTCTTTCGTTCCCTTGCGTCTTCGTGTCGCCCGGCACTACCGTGGAGATAACTGGCCACCAGTTGAACTAGAGCAGCGACCGGAGCTCACAGACCTACCTAAGCCTATCGTAGCCGCCGCGTCGTGGTGATTATGTGGTGGGAAGGTGGGAGTAGAACATGGCTTCCCCCTTGGATTGTCGCTTCGTGCCGTGATATAGCGTCCTTGTTTGGGAATGTCATAGATATCGCGAATTTAGAAGTCTTGCAAACTGCTGAGGCGACACAGCTATCGGACCACATCTCAGGTTCACCACATTCCCTTCGCTCCACGCCCAAGCGAGCCGTGGAACAAGTCTTGGGGCAGAGAGCTAAGCTTCTTCGCGTTGCACATGTACCTCAATCACATCAACTGCAAACCAATCCTCATAACCAAAGATAGATTAAACCCGTTTTGTGCATGTTTCCCTTCTCAATGCGCCATGGCTTCGAAAACCAATTCATACAGCAAAAAGAAGGAAAACACCAAGTAGAATACATGAGTCCAGTTCCCACTAGATATGCCCTCTCCCCTTCGCATGCTCGGTCGGACCCCCGGTAGGAAAAGACAAAGAAACTCCCTTCCACAGCCCATCCCAAACAGATAGGAAAGCAACCCCGTAAAGCGCGCCTTGCTCAATCCGCTGACACTACCCCTCTCGACTTAGAGGATGATGGCCAGCTCGGACCGGTCAATCTTCTCGTCGTCGAGGTTGGGATAGTACGGCACCATCGAGTCGGCGCCCTGTACATACGCGTCGTTGTACAGCCGCCAGTACGGCTGCCGCACCTTGCGAGCCGGGTGGAACAGGCCCGCCCAGACGTAGTTGAGCACGACGCCAGGCCCAACAGCCATGCGGACCGCCTCGATGGCCTCGATGATGCGGTCAATGACGTGCGGGCTCGTCTCGAAGAGGTTGGGGTACAGCAGGTTGAGGAGGTGCACCATTGCGTCTTCGCAACCGAGCCCCACGACGCCGAGCGCAATGTGTTTGACAACCGAGGCCGCCGTCTGTCGGTGAACCTGGTCCCGGTCGATGAGTGCGTCCTCGAGGAGCGGCGTCACGGCGTAGACGTAGTCCTTGGCCATCTCGCCGATGTACTCGAACAGGAAGGAGAGCGACTTGAGAACACCGTTCTGGACGTTGAGCTCGGGGACCCGGTACTCGTTCATGAGGGCGGGGAGGACGGTGAAGGGCGCGCAAGTCTCGGCCACGATACCAATGGCGACGGCCGTGTTGACACGGGACTGACGCTCCTGGACCCGCAGGTTGTTCAGCAGAGTCGCAAGGACGTCCTGGGGACCGATGGCCTTGGCGATGAAACCGAACGTGTTGTTGGCCGCGCGGCGAATGCCCTTCTTGTGAGCCTTGAGCATGTCGAGCAGCTCGAAGCAGATCCGCATCCACTCCCGAGCGTTCACACTCTCTGGGCCTCGGTCGGCGATACGACCCACCAGGTCAATAGTATTCTCCTGCACCTTCTCATGTCGGTTCCGGAGAATGGGCGTCAGGCGGGGTAGCAGGTCCCTGATGGGCGGCTGCATCTGAGCGATACCGACAACCGTCACAATGGACCTGAGAGCTCCGAGGATAGATCCGAGCACCTCGGGGTACTCCTCACCGAGGTACTCGTAGAGCACGATGCCCAGCTTGCCCATGAGCGCATCCTCGCCACACTGCTTCATCACCATCGCAATCCGAGAGATGAGATCGGCGGCCTGCTGTCGCACAGTTGCCGACTTGTTGTTTAGTCTCCACAGAATGGTACTGACGATCTGAGGCAGGTAAGGCTTGCAGCGGGTACCGAGGGCATTGACGACCGAGCCGAAGCCATTCAGCATCACAATGTCCTCGACGCTCTGCTCCTGGAATGCGTGGAGAATGCCGTCGATGAGCCTTTCCTCAAGACGCTCACCAATGTCGGCAGCGCCGAGACTGGCGACAAGCTTCTCGACCGTCTCCACCGTCATCTTCCGGTACGGCTCGCTCTCATCCTTCAGGTTAACGACAATCCGTTCCAAGATCTCGCCAACCCCCACCTTTTGACCCAGGTCCACCGTCGTTTCAACGACCTGCCTGTAGATTCGCTTGTCCAGGGCCATTCTGCGAACCCAGAAGCTCTTGAAGAACTCGTCGAGGACGTGTTCCTTGAGGTAGCCCGCCGTGACACCCTCGGTGCTAGAACACTGCGAGATAACCTTCAGCACAACCTTCTTCATCTCCTCATCGGGAGACGAGAACTCGCGCAGAAGAATCTCCATGATCTGACTGGTGTAATAGTTGGCGTACTCCTCGTCCATCAGCGGGATGATGTGACCGACGGCCTTGAGGAAGCCGGCCAAGCCCTTGCCTCGCTGCTTCCGCGCGCCGGTCCATAGGGGGTTGAGGATGTCGTCGAAGCTCTCGATACCGTACGGGTTGGACGCCTCCGCCAGGGCGGCGATGGCCAAACTGGTCACCGTCCTAACCTTGGTCTGCTCGTCGTTCAGGTTAGGCCCGATGCACTCAACAAGCCCCTTCAGATGAGGCAGGACCGCACAACCCATCAAGATGGGGATCTGCTGGACGATCTTCACACCAGTGTGCCGGGCCTGCCACGATTTCTTGCTTCGACAGACTGCGCGGAGGAAGGGTAGGAGGGCGGGAATCCCGAGGGCGGATGCGACGACGGCGAAAGCGCGCGCAGTAGTATTGCGGACGTACTCGTCGACGTGGTCGATATCCGGCCTCATGGTACTGATCATGGTCGCGAGGCCAGCGGCTTTACTGAGGTTGGAGATAATCTCTCGTCCCTCCACCCGCGCGTAGTAGTCTTGGTCGATAAGCAGGGGCTCAATAACCACAAGAATCTTGTGAACGTATGGCCGTACTAGATCGTCAAGCTTGTATAGGATACGGTCAATCACCTTGACGAGCAGGTGACGTTCCTGATCTTCGAGTGACTTCTCCATGAGGAGGGGGAGAATTTGGTCAAAGAGCGGGCCGGCACCAAAGTTTCTGGCGTTGTCCGTGAGCTGGCGAAGGGCCGTCTTTCGCATCGGTGGCGTGCCGTTCTTGACCTTCAACAGCAGCCTCATGATCTTCCGCTCCTTCAGCTGCTCCACCGACAGAGTGTTCTCATCTGGATTATCCGCGAGCTTCCCAAAGTAAGCCATATCCTCGGCCTTGAAGAACTGCAGATCTCCCATGCCCGGGATCTCTGCAGCTGGCGCCTGTCCACTCAGCCTCACGGAGTTAGGGTCCTGCATCATGAACCCAGTCTGCGAGGCAGGGGTCGCCGCCACCCTGTGTGTTGGCGCGCGGACTGGCTCATACCCCGGCGGCGGTTGTAGAATCTTGTATCCCTGGTCTTCACCAGGAAGGAGTTCATCAAGTTCCTCGTCACTCAGCGGCGCATTGCGGCCCATCTCGGGACCAAAGACGGGCGCCATGGCAGGGCCAGCCTGGGAGGGGTGTACAGGAGTTGCGGATGGTTGGCTGGTCGTCGGGGCCGTCGAGGGTGCTTGGTCCCACCGTGACCTCTTCTTGGGAGCTTCACCACCAGGAGCCGCCGGGGCTTCATCCCATCTCGACCGCTTCGGCTTGGCCTCGCCAGCAGGTGCTGCCTCATCGGCGGGGGTTGACGAGACATCCCACCTCTTCTTCCGCTTCCTTACGGTCGTAGCAGCCTCGGTCGACCCCGCATCAACGTTCTCCTTGTCGCCCTCGCCCAGAGTCGGGCGGTGTTCCGGAATCTCGTCGTCTCCGAGCTTCGTGAGTTGCTTCTCGGCAATTTCCCTCTTGACGCGTTCCTCTTCCCGCTCCAGCTCTCGCATCGCCATCGTCTCGCGATAGCTAGTCCCTTCCTCAGAAGTACCAGCCTGGCGGTTGGCGGCGAACGGATCGGCGCGGGTATCGGCCAGGGCGCGGTTGAAGCGGCGCTTCTGATAATCCGTCTCGCGGTCGACGATGCGGGTACTCCCCTCGCCCCGGCCCGCGAGCATGTCTTCTTCTTCGACGCCATTCCCCCGCGCGAGTTCCTCAACCATCTCCTTTGGGGCAGTGTACTGGCCAACGAGCCGCCGTGAGTCGTCGCCATCAGCCATCACCTCGTCCTCATCCTCGCCGGCAGCGGGGAGAGACGTGTGGTAGCCGGCATACTTGTCAGCGCCATCACGGTCGTACAACTCGGTGTCGAAGGTATCGGTGAGTTTATGCTTCGTGGAATCGGATCGCTGGCTGGACGGGTCGAAGGCTCGGGAGTTCTTCGCCGCGTTCCGCTCCTGCTGGAGCTTGCGGATGGTCTCGAAATCGGCGTCGGACATGGTGATCTACGGGAATACGCGTGGCATCTCCTCCGTTATTGTCGAATGGCTCGTGATGATGGCGCCCGAGAGACGCATCAGGGTTGTCGATTGATTCTGCGGCCTCGTTGGATGGGGTCTATCGATGGACACATACAGTCGAAACAGAAGAAAGTTTGCGCGACGAGGCTCTGTTAGCTTGGCGCTGCAGTGGCGGCTGGAGTGCCGAGGATTTGCCGGCCTCCTCCGGCGTTGCTCGCGACGAGCGACGACTTAACGTCAGCTTTCTGCACGTTCCCAACCTACTACTTTACTGCCGTAATATATACAGTCCTGGCCTCGCCTGGAAGCAACATACACTACGCATTACCTTTCTTCCGTATCCTACGGCTCCTCCTCACCACAATCGCTTGCACCTTGAGCTCCGGTTCCTCCGCCTTTAGTGAAGGTGCACGCTGCCGCTTCCGTGATGCAGTCACCCCGAGTTCCTTTTCCTCCTCTTCGATAACCTTGCTTACCTCTTCTTCTTTCACCTGCTCTTCTTTTATAACCTCGGTGATAACTTCCTCTCTCTTCACCTTCGAGATGATCTTATCGTCCTTGGTGGCACGATCGGAGAACGTCTTCAGATCTGCTGTAAATAGGACCGAGTGCGCCCATCCAGCTTCGTTGCCCCAGAGCTCCCGGAAGAAGTCTCCCACGGGATGGTATAAGTTTGTGCTGAAAGTCTTGGCTTTTCCCTTCCCGAATTTGTAGTCGCGCTGGGCTATCTGCCAAACATGCGTATCAACTGGGACTGCTTCGGCCCACCCGAGGCCCATGAGGCAGATGCAGTCCGCTACTTTGGGTCCTACTCCAGAGAGCTGCAGGAGCTCCTGGTGGGCGTATTTATACGTCATCGGGGTATCCGTTGAGGCCACGGTGGGAGAAGATGGGAAGGCTGGCTCCTCGGGGTTTCGCAAGCTGTTCAGCCATCCCTTCGGCTTGCCAGCGATGATCCTAGCAGTCGCAGCAATATACTTGGCTCGGTACCCAAAGCCCAACGCTCGCAGTTCTGACTCAACCTCATCCCCGGTTAAGGCCTCGGGTTCAGGAAAGTCATGGAACGCTTCGTCCCCAACATGGCCGATCAGGGGGCCGTATGTGAAACAGAGTTTATGAACCTAGGCAAGTGTGAGCGTCGTCCATAACTGTATCCCCTCGGGGACGTACCATTTGTGATATCCTCGATATGTTGTTGTTGCTGCTGCAAATGAAGCTTATCAACGTCTCCCAAGCATCTTGGTTGAGGATGCGAACGCCAGTGAACTGCGGAGCGTGTTTTCGGAAGTTCGGATCGACTTGAGACCATTTGGCATAGAGGGCCCCAAGATCAACTTTGAGGCTGAGATAATGGCGCAGCAGCGCCTCCGTATCGTCAGCCTGAGGCGTTGGCGGAGCCTCTGATCCCTCGACCTTGACCGCCTTGTCCGGCCAGAGGACTCGGTAATGCAGGTGAGATGCGTCTTGTTTCAGGGCCACTAGCCGACCATGAAGGGTGCAAAGCCTTGCCATGTTAGCTAAAGGGCCATATTACGGACATCACCGCATACGAACCATTCATCGTCTACTTTCTTCCATCTGAAAGATTGGCCACATTGAAGTGTTGTGTTGATGGAAAGCTCTGTGAGGCTCAGGGGCAGTTTGCGCCATTCGGAGAGTCTCTGGACACCCATGACGGTGTTGCTGAGGCTATATCGGCATGGGTAAATGCCGAACAAACCGCCAACGGAGAGGTGTCACTGAAAGGACCCCGGGGCTTCGGGCGTCTCGCACTTGTTGGAAGTCCTTACGCAGCGCCACGATATTGACTTGGTCGAGAGAGAGCAGAAACGCGAAAGTTAACTTTGTCCCTGGTGTCGAGGTCTATGTGCACACTCAGGACAAGCCCACTGGACCGCGATTGAACTGACTATTTTGTCGTTGCTTCCTACATTGATTATTTTGCGAGGATAGCGGCGGAGGGTCAACCCTGAAGGTGGCGCTGAGGTTCCGTTCCGATGCGGCGCGACTGCTGTGTCGTTACGGTATCGCCACATACCGCCACACTCCGCCACATGCCCGCTTTGGCTCAGGACCCGCAACGCTCGAAAACCTGCGCTCTAGCCTCGTTGCTGTATTGCACCAAGAGCCAAAGCTACTCCATCTCGCATCAAGGGCTACTATTCCGTTCGCGACGTCGCTTCATTCCGGCTAAGCCCTTGGTTCAAGGTAGCGTTTTTCTGGCACCACTTCCCACAAGTTACGAAGCTACCTTGCGAGCGGCAGACGATCATGAACGGTGACAGCTACTCTCGTGGTAGGTTCCCCGTCGAGCAGACTACGCGCACCTCTAGCTAACATTCCTTCCAGAGGGCGGCCGCAAGCGCGACTACCCCGTAAGTGATATCATACTCTTGGGTCTGTGGTCTCTTCTTGATGATATTGACAAGCCAATGTCAGCCTCGGGGCGACCGTGATGACCATAGGCGCGACCGAGACCGCGACAGGGACAGGGATTCGCGCCGCGAGCGGAGACGGTCGAGGTCGCCAACCTACAGAGGTTCCAGGCGCCGCGATGATGATGGTGACGCGTACTCGTCGAGTCGAAGCCACAGAGAACGCGAGCGGGAGGACAGGTACGGGGGAGGACGCGACAGGCGAGAGCGGGATTGGGATCGCGAGCGGGGCGGTCGCAGGGACGCCAGGCGAGACGACGACGACAGGCCCCCGAGGCGAGACCGAGACTTCCACGACGACCGACGTCGCCCTCGCGACAGGGACGATGCATTCTTCGGACGCGACCGGCGGAGGAGCCCTTCTCCGCCCCCGAAAAAGCGGGAGCCGACGCCCGATCTGACCGACGTTGTTCCCATAAACGAGCGCAAGCGCCGCCTAAACCAGTGGGATATCAAGCCCCCTGGCTACGAGAGCGTAACCGCGGAGCAGGCGAAGCTCTCGGGAATGTTCCCGCTCCCCGGTGCCCCTCGACAGCAGGCCATGGATCCGTCCAAGCTACAGGCGTTTATGAACCAGCCTTCGTCGCAAGTGAACCGTGATGCTCTCAAGCCTACTGAGGCGCGCCAATCCAAGCGTATCTTCGCCTACAACCTGCCTCCGTCCGTGACTGATGAGGGCGTCATGTCCTTCTTCAACCTGCAGCTCAATGGCCTGAACGTCATCGACAGCACCGACCCCTGCACCCTTTGCCAGATCTCTGACGACAAGTCCTTCGCTCTTCTCGAATTCAAGACCCCGGCCGACACGACGGTCGCCCTCGCCTTTGATGGCATTACGATGGATGCTAGCGACGCGAACGGCGCCACTGAGGGCGCGAAGGGATTGGAGCTAAAGCGTCCGAAGGACTATATCGTGCCGGCTGTGGTGGATGCGCCCTACGAGCCTGGCACGGTATCGAATGTGGTCGTGGATACTCCCAACAAGATTTGCATTGCCGATCTCCCCACATACCTCACAGATGAGCAGGCTACGGAGCTTCTCGTCTCGTTTGGTGAGCTCAGGGCGTTCACCCTGGTCAGAGACCGAGATACTGGCGACTCCCGAGTAAGGATAGATCCCACTCCCAATGCATTAACGTTCATGCTAACGGTTTGAAGGGCATTGCGTTCTGCGAATATGCCGACTCGGCCGTCACGGACATTGCCATCCAAGGCCTCAATGGCATGGAGCTTGGAGATAAGCGGCTCAAGGTCTGGAGAGCCAGCGTTGGAATCAAGCAAGTTTCCGGAATTGAGATGGGCGTAAATGCCATGTCCATGCTCGCCGGCACTACGTCGACGGACAGCGAGGAGAGCTCCGTTATCCAGCTCCTCAACATGGTAACCCCCGAGGAGTTGATGGACAACGATGACTACGAAGGTAGGCCGTTCCTCTTCACCTAGTGCGCATCTTGTCAGGGATGCTAACGAGAACAGAAATCTGCGAGGATGTTCAGGAAGAATGCGCCAAGTTCGGCACCGTTGTTGGGCTTAAGGTTCCGCGGCCCGCTGGTGGCAGCAGGCAGTCGCCGGGCGTGGGAAGGATATTCGTCAAATTCTCCAACAGCGCGGATGCGACAAAGGCTCTTCGTGCCCTTGCGGGTAGGAAGTTTGCGGACCGGACGGTCGTCACTACTTACTTCCCCGAGGTAAGCCCACCTGCGGCGCTCATGTCGGTGCTTCTGATGCTAACAGTTTGATACAGGCCAATTTCGATGTTGGAGCTTGGTAACTGGATACACGGCGTTATGGAGGTTGAATATGGGGATGCAGAGCAGAGCGGCCAAGAACAACATGGCATGGGTTGTTTGCGCGGTCGAGGTAGCGGCGGGCGAACGTTACGGGCGGAATGCAGAAACACAGGCTTGTACATTTCATGGGCACTGTATATTAGTATCATCTGGGCGGGAAGCGTCCTCCAAAATGAACAGGGAAAGTCCCGAACCTCGGATGATTTCGAACACGGTGGACGTTACACTTTTGGAACTTGCAGTTCTTTAGCAAGTATCAATGGCAGCTGTGAGCACCAGGTAGCCACTGGTGATGGAATATTGAGAAGCAGCCCGTTGACACGTGACTAATATCCGTGCTGACTTCGACTCTATGTAGAGGACCCTAATTACGCGAGATTTCGCCGGCCCTCCCAATCCTGCCCCCACCGCCGCCGACTCCAATTTTCACCACCACCCTTGAACCCTCGCGAACTTTTTTATCCCGGCCAACGAACCGCACCGACAACAACCCCGATCACCAGCATCGACACCCCGCAACCGACAAAATGGGTAGGCTTCACAGCAAGGGCAAGGGTATCTCGTCGTCGACGGTCCCGTACTCGCGGAACCCTCCGTCGTGGCTCAAGGCCTCTCCCGACCAGATCGCGGACCAGATCTGCAAGCTCGCTAGGAAGGGTGCCGCCCCCTCGCAGATTGGTGTCGTCCTCCGTGACGCCCACGGTGTTGCCCAGGTCAAGACCGTCACCGGTATGATTTTTTGTCCGGAGAAGAGGATGGTGGACTTTCCGAGGCACAGTCGACTAACATCTGGTATCTCTATAGGCAACAAGATCCTCCGCATCCTCAAGTCTCACGGTACGATCGTTCCGCCTTGAATCGACCGACGAACACACCAGACGTCGATATCCCACACATACATACTCTCTGTCATCCGCAACGGATGGCTTTGAGTCAATAATATGCCTCTGTCGGTCACGGCTGACATTGAGATTTCCAGGCCTCGCTCCCGAGCTCCCCGAGGACCTCTACAACCTGATCAAGAAGGTGAGCCATACCGCGCCTCTTTCCCGCACATCCCTCTCTTGGAGTCCCGCCGCTGACTGAATCCCCTTAGGCCGTCGCCGTTCGCAAGCACCTCGAGCGCAACCGCAAGGACAAGGACGCCAAGTACCGCCTCATTCTCATCGAGGCCCGTATCCACCGCCTCGCGAGGTACTACCGCAAGGTCGGCAACCTGCCTCCCACCTGGCGCTACGAGAGCGCCACCGCCAGCACCCTCGTCGCGTAAGGAGCTTTAGGCTCTTGAAGTGACAAAGCTGGTAAAAATGGCATTGAGGGAGTAAGATCCCGGCCGGTCGGAGTTGGGGATGGGAAATGCATTGCGGTGCAACTGGTCTTCACAAGGACTCGGGCCAAAAAAAAGGCGAATTCGATGTTGAGCAGGTCATAGCCAATATAAAGGGCTGCGTGCTCCGTTCACGCCTACGACGAGTGATGATGGAACGAGGGGTTAGTGCGTGGTGGTGAGATAATGTCAATTGTATCGCCGCCTCGAAATATCATGATACCATGCCTGCCTTGATAATGCTCGATCGTTTTCCGTGTCCCTGAACGCCGTACTCAGGTATCCCCAAGTGGGTGAATGTCCCTAAATGTATACCCTTGACCCGCCGCCGGCCCATCTACGTGGTATATATAGCCCTTGAAGACATGTCGCATGGCGCAAGAGAAAGGTCACGACTCGGCCCCGTTAGTAGTCGCCTGACCGGCCTCCCCTTCCTTCGCGCTCAGCTCCCGATGCTTCTCCAGTAGGAACTCGCCCAGAATTCGAAGGGGGTCTTCGGGGCTAGATTGATATTCACGTCAGCTCCACCACGCTAATTGTGCCCACGGAGAGCCCCATGGGTGGGGTGGAGGGTGGATGGGGCCGCAGTGTGCGCCGGGGGGGGGGGGGGTGGAGGGGGTGGACATACATATTCGCGGGGTCCCGGAATATCTCCCGCAAGCCGGCGGAGACGAAGGGGTTAATCTTAGTGTTTAGAATCTCCCGGACGGTCTGCACGGCAGGGCGGGGCTGATTATCGGCCGGGACGGGGTTCGGTTCGGGCCTGGGGCTGGCGGTCGCGTCGGGGGGCTGGGCGTTCGCTTCGGGCTGGGCGTCTGCCTCAGGCTTGATGTCGGCCTGGGGCTAGATCTCGGCGAATATTGATTAGCTCTCAGTAGGGGTGAGGTGGCGACAGCTAATTGGGACGTTTATAGACCAGTGTGGACTGGATACTGACCTTGACAGGAGGCCCATCAGCAGTGGTGTCCATGGCTTCGGGGTGAGCAGCTGGAGAGGGGTCCGCGACTTCGCGAGAAGCGGGGTTGTCGCTGCCATTTACGGGTTCCGACATTTTGACAGACGTGTAAGGGCGTCAAGCTGGACGACGATATATGTGAAAGCACGGCGATGAATGGAGAGAGTCGTTGAGAGAGAGAGGGGGGGGATTGTAGAGGGGCCTGGTTCATATGGGAAGGGGAGCTGAAGCTGAGCGGCTTCAGAGCTCCAATATTGACCACCTAGCTTCCCTTATCGATAAAGGTCGCTTCCAGCCGCAAATTAGGTCACGTGACAGCGCGAAGGCTTCGTGCGTGCGAACCGCGTGTCCAGGTTCATGCTGCTTACCACGGGCTTTATCATCGGCGTGTCTTCAAGAACAAAACCCTGGCGTGATACCCGTTACTTGGCGTCTAATATTTCTAGTTTTTGTTGTTATGGATAAATTCATCGGCAGAGGGCCAGCTACGGAACCCAAAACTCCTGATGGTGACGACCGCTTTGCGAACGACGATGAACGACCCCACAAGAGGGCGCGACTATCTGAAGGGATTTCTTCAAATGAAGATCCTTTGAGGGACTCCCAGGAAGGAAGTAACGAGGATGCGCTTGAAACTCCTGGAAAAGCCTCGGGCCGTCTCGGCGGAGACCATGGCACATTCGACGGGGGATTCGAAAGCGCGCTGCCTGAAACACGGTCAGACGAAGCGATCAAGGAGTACGAGGAGACATACGGCTCACAGATTACTCGGACGCCATCAGACGGGACGCTCCGGAACGATGCGTGGGTGAAAGGAAGGAGCTCGATTTATGTTGACGCATTCAATCTCGCCCTGGACACTGTCTTAGAGGACGAGGCTCACCTATTCGATGAGCGTGAACGCCACGTTTTTGATGAATGGAAGGCCCTCGACTATGATAGTCAATACCTGTAAGTTTGAGTTCACAAGTGAGAGCAATCATGCCGTAGCTGACTTCATGGTTGAAGATATGTGAGACTGTTTTTGAGAAAGACAGCGTCGTGGCATCGAATCGAGCGTCTGGGATACTACAGTGACATCTCAGACTTGGAAAAGGCGGTATCCACCCTTCAAGCTACAAGGAAAGTTCCCGAACCGGCGACAATTTCTGGATTTGAACATATCCCTGGGGTAGAGGTGGACGGGCTCTGCTTAGGAGATAACTTCACCTTTGCAGACACGTCGGAGTCCCATATTACCACGGTCGAAGATGCCATTTCTCTACTAAACCTCGACGAGCTCAAGGTACTCGCAAAGGAACAAAAAATCCGGGGGAAGAGCAAGGCCGAACTTTCCAAGCTGTTATGTCAAGCGACCCGTCAACAAACCGGACTCACGGATATGGGTATCTGCGTGTCAAGGGACCAGGACACAGCTTTGGGTGATGCACCGCAATGCAAACAAGTTAACAATAGAGCGCAACACTTTGTTAAGAAAATACTTGCAATCACTGGCCCTTGCATTAGGATATCCGAAGCCACGTTCAAGCTCTTTGGACGGGTTCATCTTGTCTTCTACAGATCCACGGAGTGGACGGAGAAGTCCTTGACAACAATTATCCTATCCAAGATTTCCCGGCGGAATTTTGGGGACTACCTAGTCTGTCGAACATCAAACATTTTTTCTACGCGGTCGCATATTCTCGAATTTGAAGCCGCCATCAAGATCGATACCGAGGTGGATATGGCGCTGGAAGGTAGCAATCTGACAAACGAGGAGGCGTTTGGGAGGGTCATTGAGATCTTCGAGAGAGTTTACCCCCGGTGGAAAAGCCTTGTTGCTAAAGAGCAAGTCAAGGAGGAAACTGAATATGATTACGGTGAAGGCGCATATCTGCGGAGGTTCACGCCCGCACACACTTATACGCGGGTCGTTCACAAGGCGGCGTACTGCTTTGGGAGGCTAAAGGACTACAGAAAGGAATACGATCTCCTGTCTGAACTCCTCACTCAGAGGCTATTTCACACGGCGAGGCGAGGCAGCTGGTACCAGCGGAAGGCACTTCTGGAGGAACACTACATGTATGCCGTGTATCCCGAGCCGGCGTCTACCGACGAAGAGCAAAGGAAGAAGCATTGGAGGGCGCAGGCAATCACAACGTGTGAGATGGGGCTCCAGGACGTCGACTGTCACCTCATATACCACCACGACCTCCAAAAGAGACTGGTCAAGCTGGAAAAGCGCCTGAAGATACCCCGGCGCCTGCAGCACGACTTTGGTCACGTCCGCCTCCGGCAGCCCACTCAACACACAGCGGAAGGGATACAGATCAAGCGCGAAGGCGCCCCGGTGGGGAAGGGCAAGGGTATCAATACCAAGACCGCCTGGGTAGACGAGATGGAAGAAGGCGGGGAGTGCTCTGTCGAGGAGATGTGTTTAAGCTGGTACCGTAGCCAAGGCTGGAAAGGCTACCACTCCGAGGGCGGCATAATCCGCACCCTCTTCGCCTACCTCTTCTTCGACATAATCTTCGCCTACGTCCCGAACGTCTTCCAAACGGCCTACCAGACCTGCCCCCTCGACCTTCATACAGACTCCTTCTACCCTACGCGCATATCCGAAATCAACCGCCGCCTGGCAGACATCTCCAACGGCGAGGCGGAGCGCATCCTCCGCGCCGTCCATGAGCGCGAGCATGAACGCCGAACCTGCGTCGTGGGCTTGAACTGGGACTTTAGCGTCGAGGATCTCGCGGAGCTGGTCCGCTGCTTCCCCGGCGGTGCGCTGGCAGCCGTCTGCAAGGTCATGGCGCAGGAGTACCGGATGCGCGGCGGGGGAATCCCGGACCTGGTGCTCTGGCGGAGTGAGCCAGAGCCGAAGTGCATGTTCGCCGAGGTGAAGAGCGCGAATGATCGGCTTAGCGACACGCAGAGGCTTTGGATGCACGTGCTGATGAGCGCTGGGGTGGAGGTTGCGCTGTGCAGCGCTATAGCGAGGGAGGTGAGGATCGTGTGAGTGAACCCCGCTGATGCGGGTGAGCTAGTGTCGTCTCGGAGATTGGAATTACCAAAGCCGCTACAGATATTATCGCGTCCAGGGTCTGTGGCGAAGGATGTGATTCCGTCCTGCCTGGTGCATATACCACATACCGTAACATCGGCTGGCCGGGAGTGGAGCAACCCAAATTTCGCCGGGTTCAAGGCGGCAGGCCAAGATTCGTCCGGCGGGCAAATCTCTTGTTGACTCCAGAGTGACTTTCCGCGAAATCAACATGGCGGTGACCTTGCCGCAGTCTCCTTGGAATGGCTCTGGTTTTGTCGAGTATCCGCCTCCAAGGTTGCGGGAAGTGAGGCGTTCCGGATTTGGCCTCCCAAGCTAAGGAGGGTCGGGGGTCGGCGATAGCACCTGTGGGGGGTTGGTGTAACTTCTCCTAAAATTAGCACGGAGAAAACGCCCCTTCGATGGAGCTTCTTCCCCAGCCCTCATCTATCTTGCCGGGACTCTTGAAACGAGGACCCCAGTAGGGGGATGTTGCTCCCCTGGAGCTCGTGTTTCACAAGTGAGGGGGCGTTTCAGGGGGGAATGTGGGAGGTCTGTGAAGACGGCACGTCCCTGAAAAACGAAGCCATACAAGATGGAAGCGTCTGAAAGCGGCTTGAGTTCCAAATACGGAAGCCAGCGACGTGTTCAGGTGATGGCTTGCCGCGGGAGTGGAGTTGAGCACGAGGTGGTCCGTGGCCATCTTCGCGAAGCAGATGCGGGTGCTCAACTTCGTCACACTTGTTCGGCTTCCAGCTTCCCAGACGGGACTGGCCTCGCGCCGAAGCCCCGCACATGAACCGTCGCTAGTTTACCCGAGTGCGTGATTTGGTACGGCTCGAGCCAAGCTGCTCTTCAGAGGGCTTCGCGCATGGTTGTTCTTCCATAGGTTCGTCGAGTGCCGGGCCAACTCCGACGGGAGGGACGTGATGGGAGGTGACGAACCCGATAGTCGGGACTAAGCCATCCCAGCCCCCGATAGAGGGGCACACGAAAGGAGGATGATAGGGCGCAGCACTGGTTCACCGTTCTGTCGGCGGGTGATCTCGGCACAGGACCAGACTACTGGATGGCGGATCGACGAAGTGGGCATTGATCACCACGGCTCTCGCCTAGATATGTCCGGCGAGGACACAGCGCAAGTGACATCCTCGCAGCGAATACGGGGTCAGAGCTCAACAGGACCCCGTCGCACCGCATGTCACCTCCGGAACTCCCCCTCTCGGCATGCCGTGCCCACTGCCGGCACTCCCTGACTCGACGCCGGGTAGAGAATGTGACGAGACATCGCGGGGTCCAGGGATGGGATGGGGCAACCGCCATCGGCATAGCGCTCAATCAGCGTCCGCGCCCGTGCTTCGAGGTCGAGTTGGGCCCAAAGATCTTGCGCCGTCACATGCTCTCGGCAGCCCTTGCCTCTGCGAGGTTAAGCGGCGGCGCTATCACCGAAACACGAGGTGAAGTTTAACACGAAAGCCACCGGGGGTGAGACCCCGCTCGGGAACGCAACCAGCGGGTCAAAGAAGTACAATTCCAAGCGGGAGTCCGTCCCCCCGCAATATATCAGCTTCACCAAGCCAGCAACAGCAAAAAGCGAGGTAAAAGAGGCATCGTTCTGAGGAAATATAAAAACGCGACGTCAAGAACCGGCGCCCCACCGTCTCGTCACACGCAATATGCACACGCCCCCCGCACGAACACTTCCTCCGGCGCTTAAACCCCCAGCCAATCACACCGCGGCGCCCCCGGTCCGCCCCCGTTCCCGAGAACAACGCGTGGGCCAATCATGCGCTCCGGGAGCCGTGTGGGGCGGAACGCGGGGGTGCGGCCGTGTGGTTTTTAAGCGCCTGGCAGGGGATGTCTCGGAACACCCCTGTAGACCTCGTCGTTCGGTTTCTGCTTGGGCCAATGGCGAGAAGAGGGCCGGGGCAGAACCCGACTGGGGGGAGGTGATTTCGTGGCCGGTGGGCTGGGGCGACTTCCCAGGATGACGGGACGCGCTATGGCCGGGTTTGGTATGGTGCCGAGGCTCCTCCTGTTCAGAGATCCTGCGTGAGATTGTTGGGTCAACCGTGGGCGGAGGCTTGCCAGGAGGGAAAGAGGCGGGGTTGCTTCTCTGGGGGCCTGGGCTTCTACCTTGTGCCGTGTATGAGATGGCGCAAATGGGCGGCTTTGAGGCTCGTCGCGATGTCAGCGCTGTGGCTAGTTGCTAGTTGGTGTTATTCGACTCCGACAAGGCATCGTGTAGGCGCATCTGCCTGCCCGTCCCGTCACCCAAAAGCAGGCATCAACCAGATCCATGTAAAGATGCTCCTGTAGCACGCTGCATGTTGCGCTGCGCTGGAAAATCCCGGGAGCCGAGTGCCAACCCACCACCCCTCCCGCACAGCTCGCAGCCAACGTGATAGGCATCGAAGGCTCAGGAGGGGAGGAGTCATGAGGTCAGACACACATCCTTACCTCCGGCCGGACCACCCCCCCCCTCCCCTTCCCTCCCCCACCTCATCCCCGGCATGGATTAGGAACGATGACGGGTGGGTGTAAGCGGGACGCGAAAGGAAACCAAAGGGAGGGGATTGGGGAAGGAGGCCACATCACTCGGCCCTCCCTCTCGTTCTCTCCCACGGGGTCCGTATGCATGACAAGCTCGGTAGGCCTCTCATGGGGCCTGATTTCCGGTTTTCTGGACAGTATGACGAAATAGAAACGAAACAACTTCACCTCATGCCTCCTTGTTCTACGCTTGAATCCCCCCGACCAGGCCCAGGGAAGCCACTCTCGGCACAGCCATGCCAGCGGAGCCCGAGAACTGGTTTCCCTGCCTCCGGGCTCTGCCGCATACCGCTTGCCACTTGATATAAATAGCCCCCCAACGAGAATAGATCAAGATCCCCAGAACAACTGAGCCCAGGCCCCAAAATAGCATCCCATCTCGGGAAAAAAGGAACAAGGCACAGATGTGACGAGATTTCCCCATACCCTGAGCTCCCGTCCCTCCGTCCCCCGGGAGGCCACATCGGAGGCCATGAATGAAGGCCGCTGGGGGAGAGGCCGCAACGAGCTGGGAGATTGCCCCGGTGGAGTGGATTGCTCCTGCGCATGTATCCAGGAATAGAAACATCCTTCCACTGTAATCACGAAACCTCCCATTTCCCGCATGAACGGCGGCTCGCAAAGCATGTAATTACAGGACTCATGAATGAGACTCAAAGGCCCTTTCATAATTAAACCAACCGTCATATTACAGTTAGCCTTTTTATCCTCGACACCGCCTCCTCTCACCTCGGCTTCCCCGTGCCGCATCCTCCTTCGAGTATCTCACATGTAAATCCCATCACACATGGCCCGAATCCCCATGGCCCCCAAACATGAGGACCTCCTGCTTATCCAGGCCAATGTAAAAACGCCACACAAACACCGTGGCTCGATATAGCTCCTCCCAAACACACCCGACTTCGCCGAGCTTGCCGCCTGCGCAAGAAAGACGAATAATGAGTACATGTGACTTTTGTCCCTGAAAATGCGCCTCCCAATCAGATAGTTGTGTAGCCCCCAGAGTTCCGTCGGCTTGCTAGCCCCGGGCGTCGTATGTGATCAGGCCACTACAAGTGAATATGTGCCGATTTCGCCGGAATGAAATGACAAGTGTATCGTTGCGTCATGCCGCATGATCAAGTCGATATCATCGTCTTGACCCAGCTTCGGTCAGTTCCAACAACACGAGTTCCCCCTGAGTGGAGTTGTGAGAGGGTTGTTGTTGTCGCCGAAGTAGAGGGTTTGATGATGGTCTAAAACAAAAGAAATAAGACGGATCTTTGTACCTCCATCGAGAAGGAGCCAGTTGGTAGAAGTATCAGTTGTTGAGGTTTCCTTTCCCTCACTCGACTTTTCTTCTCTTTCCCTTTGGCGCGGGTGCCATCCTCGGCGTGTAAGTGACCGTCCGCGTTATGACCTCCCTAAAATGCCTGACCGTCGTCCTTGACTGCTTCGCCGACTGTTTCTTCATCTCAAATTTCCTCGCTTTCAGTGCCCTCTCCCAGTCGAACTTGGTGTGCGATCTCGCGCTGAAGGGTGACCTCGCGCTGATGGGGGAGTCATAGTTCGAGCCAGCCGGGGAGGGTGGAATCTTCAGGCTTGGGAAGCACTGATCGCCCGTGGCAGGAGCAGACATGGGGAGTTGGGTGAAGGGGCTCGGCGGGATCGGCGGCGCCGTCATGGGCGATGTTAGCTCAGTCTTGAACTCAGGCTGCGATGAGCAGTCAGAAGGCGCGGTGGTTGCTGTTGACGGGACGGAGCCAGATGTGCTCTCGTCAGAAAGGGAGCCCTTGAATATGACGGGCGAGTTGAGTGACATGAACCTGAGGAAGTCCGTGTACGCAAGAGGTGGGCTAATAGGAGTCTTGGTAGGGTCCGCCGACTTGGGCTTCGCTGATAGCGGAGAGTGGCCCGAGATGTGTGAAGGAAACGTGGCCGTGACAGGCGTGGCCAGTTGTGGCAACTTGGGCTTGGTCGTGCTTGTCGTCGCCATGATGAACAGTCCGTGGAGCTTGGTGTCGATGCCTAGCGTGTCTTGCTGAGAGCTGGGTCGGCTTGGAACGAAGTCAAGTAGAATAGCTCGGTTGGAGGCGTCTGAGTGTGTTCCAGCTGAGGAGCTGACCCAGGCAACGGGAGGGGGTAAACGATCTCCGGCAGTTAACGAGGGGAAGTAGGAGGGGATACAAATATTAAAGGTAAGAGTGAGCTGCTATGATGGTGTTGAGAACTATAAATGGAGCGGGAATCAAGCCAGCGAGGGGGCGGGGGGGCAGAGGGTGGCCGCCGAAGACGAGGCCAGGTGGGGTGTAGTGAACGGGATCGGGCTGTGTGTACAGCGCAGGCTTCCTTCCTCAGGGCGGACGGCGGTTCGCGGAGAGGTGAGGAGCGACCTAGGATTTCAAGGTTTGTGATGAGCAACCAGTGCTATTCGTCGTGGCTTCTGCTTTCCAAGGGCGGTGCGGGTGCGAAAGCGGGCGATGGACGCGTGTGACGGAAGACGATTAAATCGGAGCTAGGATTGGTGCAGAATAAAGACGGAAAACCGACCCGGCGCGAAAATGATGCAAAGTAGAAGAAAAGAGAGGAACGGGAGGGAAAGACTGGCGCCGGCGTATTATGGAGGTGACAATATAAATTCGGTGGATGTATGAATGGAAAGAGACAGGGAGGGACGCGAGCGGCGAAGAAGCCCTTTGGCCAACCTCGCCGGGCTGGCGGGGAGGGGGTGTGGATAACAGGGGCGTGCAGCGCGCGTAAGGGGCTGCGTGCACTGGGAAAGTGCGAGCCGTAAGGGTGGGGGGTGCGGGTGACCCGGGAGGGGGGGGAAGGAGCGTCCGGGGGTCACAGAAGGTGCCAGACCAGTGGATGTGGGTGAGCGAGCTCGGACGGAAAGAGCGACAGCGATTTGTTAGAGGTGCTGCGGCGGCTGTGGAAGGCGGCACGCTCTGACTTGTCGGGCAGGTGCGATGTGAGTGGACGAGCTGGACTTGCAGGTCGCCGGCTATGTTGACGCAAGGTGATTCCGCAATTACTGCCGACCTCTGCTCAGGCTCAGTTTGAAAGTGACTGCTCCGATTGTGACGGGTATATTCCCTACAGCAACGCTCTTGCAGGACTCGGACGCGGAGTATGCGACCAGGCGACGAGTGCCGAGGACGATGTTTGTTTGTCGTGCAAACGCCGTCGTTGATCGGGAATACGAGCCGTCCTATTCGCTGAGACGCGCGAAGGGGGATGGCCGCGATGGAGGAGGCCTGCTGGGTGAGAGCACGGCTTGCGGGTGGGTCGAGCGCCTTCAGCTTCAGTCGACGAGAGGGGGCGACGTGCCAGCAGTTGTGATCGGTACGGGACGAGCGGTGATTGGCTTGCGACCAGCGCACAGGGATGAGGTTGTGGTGCTTATTCAGGACACGATCCGGCCGCGGCGGGGAGGATGGGGAGCCTGTGGTTATTATTAGCACCATTCCGCTTCGTGATCGCCGTCGACGGACCCAGTCACGCTTGTGGCAAGACGGGTCGAGTGGTCATGAGGCGAGGGATGGGCATCGTACCTTTGCCCGATCTGTCTTGATCGGACTGGTGCGGGGACGAAGGATGGCGTCTTGGCTGAGGAGTGAATCTCGATTTCCAAAGTGCTGGGACGGAATGTCGGATCAAGGATCGCAAAGGGCCAGCCTTTTTTATGAGGAACGAAACCAGCGCAGGCGGGTCGTAGGTGGTTGAAATTGGAAGTTCACTGTCGCCGAGTGTCTCGGAACACACATCAAAGCAACATGGGCGACTTTCCTTGCACTTTATCCTCTCTCTTGCCGCCGAAACGGGGCCCCACGATGCGCCTCTCCGCCTGCTCATGGAGATTTTCAATAGCCGCTCATCCAGCTTGCCTCACTCCGCGCGCGCTTACGGCTCGGCGACCTCGATACTTTCTCTACCATATGCAATGAGAGGCCCAGTCCCTCCCTCCCAACCTCCGGCAAAGAGCCGCCCGACCCCTGCCCCGTCGACGCCGTTCGTCTCTGGCCACTTAAACGCCCCGAGAGATTAGCGTTCTGACTCTGCGAGCAGCGCCGTCTCGGAAGCCACGAAACGCGGCCCTTCTCCGATCTAACGACTGTTCGGGTGGCCAGTGGTCGGGCCCAGGAGCGCCTCATGACGCCCGCCGCGGGATTTTGGGTTGTGCGATGGGCATGCGTCTCGTTGGCTATGCGGACTCCGGGGTTTTGCGGGCCAAGTGGCCCGGGGGTGGAATCACCAGTCCATGTCTCTGGATTCAAAGCTGGCCATGCCGCCGGCCGCTCTCCTGGAAAGCGCGCGCGTCTTAAGATTGGCCTCCCCGCCACCGGGCGAGCTTCTGGGACCTTGCCGCGCCATCTTTTACTCTTCATCGAGGAGCTAAAACGCCTTTCCCGCACAATGTGCCTCGTGAGGTTGCCATTGCTGCACCTTATTCGCTCCCCTCGTCTTCGCCCGCGCAACGATGGATACAAGGCGCTTTGTATTCCCTCGCGGGATTCAGTCTCCATCCTGCTAGTCGCTGACCATTACTTGAATTGCTCCAATCTACACATGGCACATCGCAACAAAGACGTCGGCAACAATGATCCGTTTGCTCACTCTGTCCAGCAGGCAATACCCCACAGACATACCTCCATTAGTTCTGCCCGCCACAGGTTTCGACTTAGTTCACTGAGAGTTGGATGCCAAACTACTTGAAAGCGTCACGATTTCGGTGCATTGCATCATCCTGATTGGACGATGAGATGGGCCCAGGAGTTCTGAGACAACCTTCTTGCCCTGGCCGCATGTACTACCAAGTCTTTCCCGCGAGGGTGTGTCGTTACCAATGTCTCTACATTCTTCCTGGTCACATGTCCCCATAAGAGAGCAGATGGAAGATCATTTGCTGCGCGGAAAGGCCAGACAGGCAGGGCCGGTTCGCATATGCTACGCATCCACCCCTCTCACAACTGCAGAGCTCTTTTCAAGGAATGAGGGACAACTCAGCCGCCGACGCAGGTATCCTTTAGTGATCCGGAGTGTCATTGCTGTTCAGGGCTCCTTCCTGCCTCGTCCAGCCACCGTAAGGTTACGACTTTGTGGGTGCTGTCTTGTACATGGCCGCCGATATGGCCGCCTGTGCAGCTGTAGATAGATTCTTAGCATTCCCGTGGCTAGAGGGTTAGCTACTGGTAATCGAGGCTCACAGTCGCAGTTCTATTAACCGTCATCGTTGGCACGCTTCTCCTAGAATCGCAAGGACCAGTACTTGAACGATGCTCGGAGTCACCTGCCGGTCGCGCCTCGACTGACCACTGCATGTATAGGAAGGCCTGGTAAGCATTCGGGTACGAATACTACCTATCTAGAGGTCGTGAGGGGCGTATGACGGGTCTACTATGTCGCCAAGCCCGGTTACGCGTTGCTGTGGTCGAACCCACTTAGCCGCGTCTATGACTGCATCAACAACCTGCAGCCGAGAGTTCAAGAGTGTTTACACATTTTACACATTGTTTGCGGTGGGTGGAGGATACCCGGACTCTATGGGCGGCAAACGGAGTCGATGAGTGACATGTGGAGGAGTGTCAATATTGCTCTTTTCGAGGGCGCTTGGACACCCCAGTGAGTGTTTTCGGATGTGATACTATGCGGGAATAACAAGCAAGAGCTGCTGGTGCTTGAGCTTTACGCTTGTTCCTCAATCACTGGGGCGTTCCGCAAATCTCGAAGACGAGGGCCTGTCCGTCTCCTCAGACGGGCAGAAGTGGCGATGGAGCGTCGGCCTCTCGAAGTGCGGCTCGCTTGTAGGCGCGCTGTATTGCTGCCTGGACGCAATGCATATATAACTGGACCAACAGATGAGTCAACTGCAATGTACTGAGGGGTAAAGGAACGGGATATCCAACCCTGAGATTCTTACGTGTGGCTGGCTGGCGAACAGCGAAACATCCACGCGAATCCAGAGCAGCTGCGCCAGGGCTGTGCCTAGCGTGAGATGGAGATTGACGTTCTCAGACTGGAGCTGCGAGGTGTCCTAACCGCGGGGTATCCATGGAAATATCATCCTCTCGAAACATCGCGGAGTCCTGGTGGTTACACTGCCGTTTCCCCATCCGCACCCAAATAGGGGTAAGCCAGGCAAGGGTGTCTCGCCATCTAAAAGTCCATCCCAAAGTCCACCACTGACATCAGTTTTAGATTGAACAAAAGAGCACCCAACGTCTCGAAAGCCCCGGCGCAAGCCCCCTTTCCCGTAGAGGGATCACATGACGTACACCAACCTGGCCTCTTTAGATGCGGCCACCCTTCCCGGTGAGATAGAGCCGCCAGGCGCGCGTGCAGCCCTCGCTGTTCCCGCGACGAGATCCGGATGCTTCGTCGCGTTCTCATCCTTCTTTTGAAAATATGGGGCTGGTCGTGAGTTTGAGACAGGGTTCCAAAGACCAGATGTTTGTCGGAGTGTAGTGCCCGGAAATCTCTACGCAACTGTCGTCTCGTGGGATGTGAGTAATACACTGAGCAGGCCTCAGAATGGGCTTCGTTTCCATGGTAATGGGATTCGGCAATGGCTTATCCGAGGACAGTCTCCTGCCGGGGGTCGAAATAGACAGCTTATAGATCGTAGCAAGACATTGCATGTGATAGACATATTGTTTCCGGAGAGACACCCCTCCCCCATAACCATCTGCTGAAGCCCCTTCTCCCTCTTTAACTTTAAGGGCGATATCAATCTGGACTCTAAGTGTTTTTTTGCTGTGGAAAACTTTTACATCTGCCTTTGAATCTCTTGACCCAAAGAGTTTTGGGAATAATCCTCGAGGTTGACGGCTTCCAAATCAGCCCCTGAATCGAGCCTGCATCTTACCCGCCCATGACACTCGAGGGAGAGGGCATTTATATGTTGAGAGTTCAAATCTCTCACGTTAGATTCATCACCACGGGTCCCTCGTGTCTCCTATTTCAAAGCAGCTCTAGTTCTTAGGCCACGATAGACTTCGGTCAATCTCTAGTCGCTGAGATTACCATCGTGTCTGACCTTAGGTATAAGTTGATCTACACAGACGGTCTCGAGTCCCGCGGAGACAGCCCCTGGGTCACTTATGCGGCCGAAAGAATGGACTACAGTCGCGAGGAACTTCTAGAGAGTCGTGTCTCATTCGTACGATGAGTTGGGCAATGAGTAATCGTGAAATACCCTGGATGCTTTGAACAAGACAAAGGGTGGGCAAAGTCAGTTTCATGGAATGACTGAAAAATGGTTGACGTCTAGAAACTCTTGAGACAGAAGCTTCTCACAATTTCTAGTCAGATTTGACGGGGCCCGTGGATAGTAGGGGCGGGCGAGGCCATACATATGAGGCTTTATCAAGACGGACCTGTGCCAGATGATACTAATGGGCGTTCAAAAAGTCCTGTCATAGCTGAGACGGAGAGAACTTGGAAAGCCGCTCTCTTTGACAGAGTCTCTAGTATGTACTAGTGTTTATATACTCGAACCATATTCGCTTTATCTGGCTGAAATAATCCAGACCCTTTCCATTTCAACGCCATTTTGTGTTTCTCAATGCAGAATCTTCCCACTTCACACTGGCCGTTCATGTGTCTGGACTATGTATTGTCAACCCGACCCCAAGCATCAGTAGGACGGTATAGTGCCATGACAATAGCTTCTTGTGGTTACCGCTATAAGGAAAAGCCTGCTGACCGAGTCTCACAAGTGGCATCGCCGCAGGACACCTCGCTTAACATCTCTACGAGTTCCTCAAGAGGTTCGACTCCCCAAGACTTCGGGGATGGTCTCTCAAGAACTGGAAAGGCGGGTCTCGGACACAATCTACCTTGCCGTAGACCACGATTACTTCACTAGGTAAGCATTTTATCTCGGCCAAGGGGCATTGAATGCTATACTGTTGCCATTTGCACCGGAGACTTCCACGGGCGTGATCTAACAGAATATGGCATTGTTCATCGGCGCCTACCATCGTCGATGTTTAGTTCGAGGTGACTTATAGCAAGCCGTTGCCGACAAACTTGTTACTCGTGATACCAACAGGACTGGATGATATCCCCGGGCAGAGCCGGTCTGAGCGTAAATTGGGGGGTGTTATATCTAAGCGTCTAACGCGGGCTTGTTCGTCTCGGCGCACGTGCTTCATCCGCGTCCAACTTGACCTGAGAATAACTACCCATAGTCCGAGACGCATTGCACTCCACGCCAACCAACGACGGCCTCAGACCGTATGTGCCGACGACGAAGCCAGGTGGCGCCTTCCCGCTCTCGACCATGCCGGATATCACTCAATGGGCGAGCCTCAGAAAAGCATGCGCGTGTGTAACTCTGGCTCTCAGGTACGAAGACTACGGGCAAGGCTACGGATGCCACGAGATACTCACTACCAGGCATGAGACTAATTAACGGACCAAGTACAAGTAGGTCCCCACCCACGATCCTGTCCCTGACGTCAGTCGTATAATTAAAGGGTGGCATCCGATCGCCAGCGCAACCCGTGGGCGAATCGCCGTCCAAGGACAAAGCCAAGCCATCGCCGTCACATGGCCGCGGGGAGACTAGCGACGGGCCGCAAGTCTCACATAACGTCTACAAGCGGGGGATAAAGCGTGATAGGATGGCGGCTCCTCGCGCGACGGGTAGGACCTGTGTAAGCGCCGCCCTTGAAGGACGGGGGTCCTGGGGCGTGCCCAGGCCACGGCGGTTCCGGCGTGGAGAACGCTCAGCGCTTGGTACCAAATGAGCGCGTAGAGTTGGGAATTGAAGCGCTCATTCGCCCGCGGGTCTACCGCACTGTCGGGAACTTGTTGCAACTTTTGGAAGGTGGCGTATCCTGGGGGATCCAGATCCTGCGCCTTCATTGTTAGACGCCGACGAAGTGACGGGACCGCCACCTGATTTCCATCGGGTACCAACGGGCTGCCAGGGTCGAAGCGATGCGAAGCTGGGGAAGCTGGGGAATTCGACGTCGCAGCCGGGGCTGGAAGGATCCCGGCTGGAGCGGTCACTGGGGGGAGCATTGCAGCGTGATACCACGGCTGGAAGCGGGTAGCTGCTGCGAGGGTGGTACGTCACCCGCGTGGCAGATCATGACATTGGCGTGACGTCCAACATACAAGTGAGGGGGCGGGGGAAGGCGTTTGACCCTGGCTGGAGCGATCCATCGTGGGGGACATCTGTAAGACGGCGCATTTCGACGTCGGGCTTGATCCCAGCTTTGATAACCCGCGCCTAGGGAGATGACATTGTGACTTTGTCGCCCGATGGGCAGCGTTTGGATGGAAAGTGATGAGGTTGGGCCACTGCTTCACCGTCTGATCCGCCGTGGGTTCTGTGAGCGTGCCAGTTTTCGTCCAGTCAGGAGCTCGAAAGATGGCCGAATTCTGACCAATCATGCGAGCCGCCCACCTCTTCGAGGTACCTCGCCGTTTCCCGCGCGCAGACCCATGGGGCCCAGGCCCGGTCCAAGGCCTCGAGACCGACGTCCCAAACGGGCATCCAGCGCATATCCTGGGAACGGAGCCATCCAAACGGCCGGGGCGATGACGATTGCCGACATAACACCCCTGCTCACGCTCTCATTGAGCACGGAACGGAAAGAACTTCCTCTTCCTGCGGCGCCCGCCCCTCCTGACGACGAAGGAAGGGCCAGGCTGGGTGGGAGGTACACCGACTTTTAGGCGGATGCGCTGGCAGCCACCGCCTCACCCATCCTAAAACGACATAGTTCCGACCAAAGATGCGCCCCTCCATGACAACATCCCCGCCCATCTCTGACCGGCGACGCACGTGCGCGCAAGGGATGGAGGCCTCGATAAAGTGGCGCACCGGCATTCCTGGCTGATCAAGCTGCTTTTCTCTTGAAAACGGAAACACGAATTCCCGATATCTCCAGCAACCTCGTCATCGATATCATGCGCTGGGGTCACGTGTTGCCGTCTCGACCCACTCCCGGTACACGTCCGCTTGTACCTCGCCCGCCCAGCCGCAGGAAATGGGCCTATGACAATTCATCGTTAGCCGACATCGCCATCCGCCTCAGCCCAGCCTCCCCTCGACTCTCGAGAAACGTCCCAACGCGCATCGACACACCGCACTTTGTGCGATACCCTACAAACTGGCGCCGCAGATTTCCGAGGCGACCGAATTCGCAGCCATGTTCCAGCGGGGGATAAAAATGTTGTGTGTCACCGCTCTTTTCTACTACATGCACTGCGCAGTTTCAGGCAACAGGCTGGGCTAAATTTAGCGCAATGACCTGTGGGTCCCTGTATTGATTTCGCGGTGTTGATATCGGAGTCCGAGGACTGAGCGGTCGACGAGGCCGGGATCGTGAGAAGACTGCCAGTGCAGTGCCACAGACGCCGCGATTCAGTGTCCCATGCCACTCGTAAACCCGTGTGCTCAATGACCAGGGCTTTTTCATCGAGACGCGGCGGGCTGAGCTGTGGTTTTCTGGGAGGTGTGGGGGTCCTTTCCTTCCAACTGCAGCTCCCGCGGCTGGGGACAAGCAATTCAAACGCGAGCGTTTGTAACGGGATGAGACATCAGACCTCGCCTTAATCGAACCAGAAAAGATTTCGGCGGGTATGAAAGGATCTCGCGACGGGGGGAAAAGCAACTCAGCGACGGGAGGGTAACCGGGGTGTGGCGAGCGCGACGAAACGGCTGGTGCCCGTATTCCAGCTTATAAGATGGCCCCATGAATCCAGTGTACCAGAAACGTTGGACACGGTCCCCGGTCGCTGGGGATTATTAATTCCACAGAAATGAGTGTATGCGATGGAAGTAACGTGTTTGCAAATGCGCTCCTGCCACCCGTTCGCCGGAGATCGCGACTGACACGTTCAATTCAAGTATCCCCCCCGTCACGCCAAGTATCTCTGTCTGGGCCCGCGATGGGCGCGTTCCGCCACCCCCATGGGAAGGAAAGACCCACAGTCTCGGCTGATTCAGCCAGTCACAATCATTAAAGGTGTCCAGTCCCGCCCTCGCAAATCATCTCTCGTCCCCTCTCCTCCTCACCTTCCACGACCAATCAATCCCTCTCGCACCAGGACAAAAAAAACGAATCAATCAGATTCGAGTCTCAATTCCAGCGACTCTCTGGTTGGTTCTCTCTGATCCGTCCGCCATATTCTTATTTTCGAAACAAGCATTCTGGAGACACCTCCAGCCAGTCAGGAGGCATATTCCCCATTCCCGTCCAATCCGTTCCCGACGCTGGACTTTCTCATTCGGCCAACCCCGCGAATTTTGGGTTTGGCGGCTCTCGTGGAACTCACGCGGCCGATCGACCCTTGAGTACATCGGCGTAGAGCAGCGCACCTGACTCGCGCGCGAAATCGTATCCGAAAGGAGACAAGTAGGAAGGGTAAGCTTCAACAAGAGTCCGCTTTCGTGGAGGCTGGGGTGGCGCATCATCCCGTCGCTGTCGCCCTTAGGCAGTCGCCGTGTTTTGCTGCCGCCAAACCCCGTCGTGTTTCTGTGGTCGCGTCAGCCCAGCCCCGACTCGTCCCGCTTTGCCGACGCCCTGTGCTTGGACACCCCACTAACGAGGCTTTGGCCAAATAGCAAGCTGTGCCCGTCTTAATTCGCCCATTCGCCCGATAAGCAGCAAATCAGCACCCGCAGTTCTCTCCGCGACATCTCGACTAAATCGCCCAGACAAATTCAATTCCGCGCTCCATCGCGCGCCCTATCAGACTTGAACTCCGCGTGGAATCTTGACGCAATTGGCTAGCTACCTAGTCAGGTGACGGCAACTGCCTGCGGAAGACTGCTGTCGATTTGGCGCGACTCTGAATCAGCCTGTACGAGGGACAGACCCAGTGTTGCTGGGTTTCGTTTTCAACAACAGACATTTGACGCGAACCGACGCGAACGGTACGTACCGGTTCAATTCCCTTCATCACCAACACCCTCGTGTCGGCTTACCGATTTTCTTCACGCCGAGCGCCTCTGGTCCTATATACGACGCGAACAAGCGTCGATACCCCCCCTTGGTCTCATGTTGTCACTGTCTGTTTCTCCACGAATTACCACTTTACCCTACCTCTCCTTCACTTGTATATTCTACCAATTCTCCCAAAGTCTCTATGGCGGTCGATTTGCTTTTGGCCCACGTTCCGATCCAGGAGACGACTAGGCTCGTTGTCTAACTTCTCATTGGCGAAGCACAGACTGTTGTCACGGGCCGGAGTCTGGCCTCTCAGGAAGCGACTGTTGAGCTCAGTGAGTACCTGGCTTCTTTCAGCGTTTCCGTTGCTTTCAACCCCTCAAACCTTCTGCACACCATGACCGATTTCCAACCTCGACCGAGTTCCTTCCAATCCCCCACAGATATCAACCCCGACCAGTGTGTCGGGACCCATTAGTATGGGCTGCTGCGTTGTTACTCAAACCAATATCTGCGTTGACGGCTTCCTCTCACCAAGATTTGCCCCTGCATACCCGAATGAGGCGAGGCAAAGGCAAACAGGATTATCTCGAACAACGCTTGTTTTTAGCTCTTGATGGCTACGAGCTGGTGTCATGCTTCCATCTCCTTTCTGTTCAAGACACCCCGTTTATGTGTCTATCCTTATGGTCACTTCCTTCGGCGAGTGCCCGGCCTCGAGGGTCCGTCATGCAGACAGAGCCCAAGGCCCGAATTCGTTGCACCATCTCGACGCACTCCAGTTAAGCGCCTGTCTGCCCCGCCTGCACGAGCAGCTGCCAGGCGACACGAGTGACGCTGGTCTCACAAACGGGTGCCTGACATTTGATCTTTCTCATCCTTTTGCCCTGCCCATGTACTCACGGTCGAGGAATGGTGGGGTCGGCCCCATGCAGTCGAGCTGGGTGGCCCGGATCATGCATGCATGGAACAGCGCCCAGCGCTTTGCCAACGCATCATCGGGTGCGGCCCAAGGCATTCGCGCTATTTTTCCGACACCCCGGCACACCCCTTCTGTCCTGTCGCTCCACCCGTCTCATCACTGCCGCTCTCGTCTTCGTCGTCATTTGCCTATAGTGTTGTTGGCTGCCGCTCACTCTACCGGCTTTCATATGGAAGTATATGCGGACTAACATTCCACAGTCGGACAAATCCCTAGAAATAAACAAGGACCGCTTCATCCAACTTTCATTGGCCTCGGCGAGACCTGTTTCGTCGGTGGGTACATCGCCTCCATCGCCTTCCTTACCGCCCAACGTTTCAGTGGAGATACCTCGCCCTGTGGCTTGTGTTCTCTTGCAGCACCCCCTGCGACATCCCCAAAGCGAGGCTAAGCCACCCATCGCAACAGCCCCGCGACTGCGACACCTCCGTCTTCTGCATATGCCGTGGTGGACCATCCGGGCTACGTACTTGCCAACTTTGCCTCCTGCCAGCTCATCCACGCATATCCAGTAGATTACCAGTCCTCACCATAGCGACACCTGCTGTCGAGGTACCCATCAGCCGCCGACACGAGCCCAACTAGTGCCCAAGTGCCTGGGTCATTTTAAGCGTCGATCCTCAGGATAGGTGACCGGGATTGTTGGAATCTATTCGCCCTTCTATTCTCCTGTCATCTGTCGCCGTCTTATCGATCGATACCCACCGCGTTTGGACGACCACTAATTTCCAAACTATCCCCGCTTCGAGGGACCACCCATACCCAGTCGTCGCACACAAACAATTCGACGACTCTCAGATCCCATTGGCTCTACCAGGACCGCGACGAAACCACCAAGTCTTCATCGCGGGCTTCGGTAGCTCGGTGGACACTCGACGCTCCACCGGAGTATGGAGTACGGCCAGTACCCTCAGCAACCGCAACAACAGGACACGCACCAGTACACCGACTCCTCGGGCACGAACCCGATCGCGTCATCGACGAACCACGGTCTAAACCCCCACGGCGCGCAAACGTCTCCGGTCCTTCAACAACAAACCCAAGGCGCGTCCGGCCAAGCCCACAACATGTATCAGCCACAGTACGGAGTGCCGCAGCAATCGATGCACTATGCGATGCCTCAGATTCAAGCGGCGGCCATGGCTGCGACGGCGGCGGCGTCGGGGTCAAATTACCCCTACATGTCGTCGGATCCCAACCTACCCCAGCGGTCGCCCACGTTAGGTACAAACGCGAAGAATGAGAAGCGCGGACCGCGGTCACCCACGCAGATGAACAACGTCTCGCAGATGGCGAATCAGCGGCAGATTGTTGGAAGCCCCGGTGTCCCCGGGTCTCAGCCTATGATGGGCCATGTCGCTAGGCCCGGTGCCCCGGCTCCCGGGGCGATGGGTCATGCGCAGCAGATGCAGCATCCCCAGTCTCCCGAGGTTGCGCCCGGGCCGGTGGAGGAGTCGCCGCTTTACGTGAACGCGAAACAATTCCACCGGATACTGAAGAGGCGCGTGGCGCGACAGAAGCTCGAAGAGCAGCTCCGGTTGACGTCCAAGGGCCGGAAACCCTACCTCCACGAGTCGCGGCATAACCACGCGATGCGTAGGCCCCGGGGTCCCGGCGGGCGGTTCCTGACGGCCGGTGAGAGCGCAGCGCTAGAGAGAGAAAGCAAGAAGGATGAGGAAGGGGGCGAGGAGTCCAAGGATGATACTGGTGACGCCGCGTCTGGCGCAAGCAGCGGCAGCAAACGGAAATCTACTGATGCGGGTCCTTCGGCGAACAAAAAAGCGAAGACGGAGTCAAACCAGCAGGAGGCGTGATCGGTGGAGTTACCGCTGTTCTATGCAAGTAGTCTCTCAACGGAAACGGCGAGCTCTTGCATGCATGCTCCAGTCTCACCTCGAGAACCGGTGTGCCCGCGCATGCTGTAAGTGGCTGGCTTTCGACTTGTTCTTGAGTGGAGGGTGCCCTTAACACCCGTGGGTCTCCGGGCTCAAAGAGCCATGTCCATCGAGGCTCTCGGTATACACATTTTGTGTTTTATTTCTTTCTTCTGTCCATCTCATTATAACTCCGCGTCTGGCGACAGCGTGGAGCGCATCCACATGGAGTGGGTGCATACATAGGCAACTGGGAATTGGGAAGGGAGAATGCATGGACGATTCGATGAAGGATACCCCCCGTTTTGTTTTTCTTTTTTCCATTGCCCACTATTTTATAATCATTACTCGTACGGGTGCACGTGCTCCGTCATTTTTTTATCGAGACGGTGCCCTGCCCCGTTGTCTCCTTCGTTTCTTCTATAGCAAACGTCTCCCCTCATCTTGTGTGTTTCTGCTTTAGATGAAATGTTAGCTTTTTTTTCCCCATTCAAGCACAGCAATCGCCTACTACTTTATCACTATTACTGTCGTCTGGGCCTCTTTTTGTGTGTTATTGGCGGGATTGGAATGGGGGTGTTGGTCTGGCTACCACGGAACGGATTTTGCGATGGCGTACTCAAGGGGAGGACGTGAGATTTTGGTGGATACGGGAGCGTTGATCAGGCAGAGCCTTGTTGCGTTCCCCCTCCCAGAAAAGAAAGTGGACATGAGTAACACGGGAAGAGAGTCGCATATCTTTGCAATGAGGAATGTGATCCCGGAACATGCGGGGAAACAAGGAGATATCAAGAGATTGGCCCCTCGCACCACCATAACTCACGTTTTTGTCATTTCTGTCGTCGAACCCTATCTGCCTTTTTTTTTTTTTCCCTCGAAGAAATGGATGGATATAGAACTCTGATGAAAACCGTTTCCGTCACCGGACGTGGTTTTTGATGAATATGGCGGACGTTGACGAGTTTGCTCAGCCTGTCTCATCCGTGACGTGTTGTGTCTTAGTGAGCGTGCGTCTGCTCTTTATTTTCTTTCGAGATGAAAGATACCGCGGCGAGGTGGGCTTGGCGGCGGCATTAGCGGCGGGGATTTCCCCACAGTTGGCCGGGGCCGCCTTGCGCCTCGGGCTGTGGAGCTCGCAGCTTTTGGCGGGGAGAAGCTCTGCCACCCCGCAGATTTGGACCTCGGCATCTGGCGCCTGTCGGCTAGTGTAAGCAGGGATCCAGGCGGCGACGACCACTTACCGAGCGCCGGCATATCAGTAGGCTCGCGCCCGTCTCATCCACGGATCCTAATCTCACTTCATCGCGTGTGGATCGAGCCTCCCGTCTTGTTGTTCTCATCGATCCTAAGCAAGGTGTCGGCAACGCGAGAAGCGAGTATATCGCCGGAATATACAGCGTCTCTTCTTGTCCCTCGCGAGACCACGCGTCAAAGTCGTCATGGCTGGACCGATCCGACATCCGATTGACCAGGCCAAGCTGGAGGCCTATCTCAACGAGGCCGTCCCGGAGATCAAGACCCCTCTGGAGATCAAGCAGGTGCGCTGCCTCCCTCCCCTCTCACCCTACCCCGTCTCTCATCCCCCTTCCCCC
>JAMFQS010000180.1:0-10338 GCA_025503055.1 Sordariomycetes sp. B11D1
AGAGAAGTAGAATTCTAGAAGGAATATTACCGGTATATAATAGGAGAACTCTAAGAATAGAGAACGCGGAGGAACCAAGAATAGGAACGCGAAGAGTATAAGAGTAGGCATAGAACCGCGTAGCTCTTAAAATACGAAAAGCCGACTATTACCCTCGACGACATTACGGCATATAAAGGAGAAAAGTCTTATACCCTAGAAAATAAGAGCGACAGAGTATGCTTTAAATATAGAGAACTTATTAACAAAATAGAATAAGTATAATACGAATAAGATATATAAAGTATTACCCTCGATAATATTCAGGACGATACCAAACTTATTAAAGAAAAATAGGTAATAAAGGGAGAAAGGAAACCACTCTAGGAAATAATAGATAAAGGAAAAGATATCCCTAAACCACTCTAACGAATTAAAGGAAGACTCGAAAGCCTTAAGAGAGCTATCTTAATAATAGCAGAGGCAAGCAGTAGCTCTCTATACAAGTTATACAACGAATAATAACAAAACTAGGACTTAACGAAAGAGATCTACTAGCAAGCTAAGATCATTAAAGATACTCGAGACAAAGCAAAGAAGCTCGCGGCATAGGCCGACGAGGCAATCCAGAGCAGCCTAGAAAGGCAGAAGAAGGCGGAAGCCACGACGAGCACGCCGTAAAGAAAGAAGAAGGGCAAGAAGACCCTCGCAGCAATAGTGACCAGAAATAACGGACATTTAACGACAACAATTCAGCTAAACGGACGAACAGTTATAGCCATAGTCGATAGCAGAGCCATAGGCATATACATCTTACCAAGAACGGTTAATAAGTTAGGACTACCTTACTAGGAAAAGGAGCACCCGTATAGCCTCGTAACTATCGATAGGAAGCTAATTAACTACAAAAGAGGTCGCGTTCGTTTTAAGACTACGCAACTCGAAATGACGATCGGTGGAAGGACGGAAAGCGTCTGGTTCGATATTATGAACACCGGCAGGCACCAAGTTATGCTTGGACTTCCGTGGTTATAGAAAAGCAACCTAAAGATCGACTAGGCTACTAATTAGCTTTAGTAGAACGATACTTAATCGTATTAACTATCGAAGGGCTATAAGACGAGAAGAGACTTAGCCTCTACCTAGACCTCTATAAAGGCGGTAAGCAAGTTTATAAATCTATAGATACCGATATATTATAAGGATCCGATTAAGAACGATACGTTACCTAAAAGAGAACTTAGAAAAAGAAAAAGACGATATATACCTCGTATTTTAGCAATAATAGAGGTAGAAGTTCTAGAGGAGTACCTTCAGAAGGTACCACAAGATTACTAGAAATATAGGAAACTATTCAAAGGAGAACTAGATAGCGGCCTACTAGAACACAGGCCGTAGGATCACAAGATCCTACTTAAGGAAGGAACTTAGCTAAAGTTCTTCCCGATCTATAACCTGAATGTAGAACAACTTAGGGAGTTAAAGGCATACATCGACGAAAACCTGAAGAAGGGATATATCTAACTATCATAGTCACTAGCCGGATACCTAATCTTCTTTATACTAAAACTAAACGGAAAGCTACGACCATATATCGACTATCGACAACTCAACGAGATTACTATTAAAAACCAGTACCTACTAACACTAATCTTAGAACTTTAGGACAGACTATAAGGAGCACAATAGTTCACGGCTCTCGACTTAAAAGGAGCCTATAACCTCATCAGGATTAAGAAGGGAGAAGAGTAGAAGACGGCTTTTAGAACGCGTTACGGACACTATAAGTATAAGGTTATGCCTTTCGGACTTACTAACGCACTAGCCTCTTTCTAGACTATAATCAACCACGTTTTGCGAAAATACCTCGACATTTTCGTCGTCGCTTACTTAGACGATATTCTCATATTCTTAAAAAACGAAGAAGAACATAAGGAACATATGTATAAGGTACTAAAAGCACTCGAGGAAGCAAAAATGCTAGTAGAACTAGACAAAAGCTACTTCTACGCTAAAGAAGTCGATTTCCTAGGATATACGATCCGACTAGGGGAAATACGCATATAACGCAAGAAGATCGAAGCAGTGTTAGACTAGAAAATACCAACGAACGTTACAGAAGTTCGCGGATTCTTAGGATTCGCTAACTTCTACTAGAGGTTCCTACTTAATCATAGCAAAACAATTAAACTATTAATAGACCTCACAAAGCAAGACTAAGAGTAGAAATGGACGAAGGAATGCTAAGATACGTTCGAAGAAGTCAAGCGCAGAATCGCCTTAGAACCAGTGCTAGTTATAGCAGACCTAAATAAGCCGTTTAAAATCGAAATAGACGTATCAGACTACGCTTTAGGAGCACAACTCAGGCAGCGCGACGAGCTAGGACGGCTATATCTAATATCGTTCATATCTAAGAAACTCTTAGGACCAGAACTACGATACCCGCTACTAGACAAGGAACTTATGGCAATAGTAGAAGCTTTAAAGGACTAGAGACACCTCTTAATTAGCGCTAAGCACTAGATTCTTATCCGGTCAGACCACAAGAACCTCTCCAGTTTTACCAAGAAACAAGACCTTAACAAACGACAAGCACGATAGACATAGGAACTAGCAAGTTACGACTTTAAGATTATCTACGTCAGAAGAACAGACAACAGAAGGGCCGACGCCCTTAGCCGAAAAATAGAATACTTTCAGAAGGTGCCTACAGAAACGCAAACCATCTTATACTAAGAAACCGACAGAAGCCTACGTCAATTCGCGGCTACCCACAGAGTCCAGTACGACACCACATAGACCTAACAACTAATACAAGAGTACGAGCAAGAAAAAGAGAGTATCGCGAGTATAGCGAAACGAGGCTAACTACGATACGAGGAGCCATTTTAGAAAAAGAACGACAAGGTATTTATCCCAGAAACCATATACAAAGAACTTATCACACGGATACACGAGTCGCCAATGCACGGACACCCTAGAATCTATAAAACGATTAAAAAGATATAATAAGAATACGACACGCCGAACCTAAAAAAGCATATCAAGAAGGTTATCGAAAAATACAACGTCTACGCGAAAAGCAAAGCAAGACGGCATAGACCTTATAGGGAACTATAACCGCTCCCTATACCGAAGAAACCATAGGAGTCAATTACAATAGACTTCATAGTCAAACTCCTAGAATTAAAAGATCTAGCAATAGGAACGAAGTACGATAGCATCCTAGTAGTCGTAGACCGACTTACTAAGTATGCGTACTTCATACTATTTCAAGAAGCAATAGACGCTACGCAGCTAGCCTATGTTTTCCTTCAGATGATTACAGCTAACCACTATCTACCTAAAGAAATCATCATAGATAGAGGATCGATATTCGCCTCTAAGTTTTAGAGAAGTCTAATAGACTAACTGGGCGTGGACTATAAACTATCTATGGCTTATTACCTATAAACGGATGGACAAACGGAGCGACTAAACCAAATCGTCGAGATATATCTCCGGATGTACCTTAACTAGGAGCAGAACAACTAGGTTGCCCTGCTACCTATAGCACAAATTGCATATAAGTCTAGCACGGTAGAAAGCACGGGCACATCGCTATTCTACGCTAACTATAGAATTCAACCAGAAACGCAATACAGTCTAAGAAATAAGAAGACATAAGTAGAAAAAGCCAGGCTTAGAGCAGACAAGATGCGAGAATTGCACTAAGAACTCGCTGAATAACTATAATTCGTTAGGGAACGAATAGCACGATACGCTAACCAAAGAAGGATCGAGGGACCAACCTTTAGAAGGGGAGAGAGAGTCTACTTAGCCACGCGAAACCTTAAAACCAACAGGCCAAGCGCAAAACTTGACTTTAAGTACGAGGGACTATTCGAAATCGAAGAACGAATCTCACCGGTAAATTATAAGCTACGACTGCCAGAAGGATCGCGATTGTACCTAATTTTCCACGTCTCGCTACTAGAACTAGTAACGGACGACATACTAATTCAAGATACAATCGAAGTCTAGGCTAAAGAAGAGGAGTACGAGGTCGAGAAGATCCTTAATTCGGAATAGAACTAAGAAAGACGAAAGCTTGAGTATCTAGTTAAGTGGAAAAACTACCCTAACGCCGAAAACTCCTGGGAACCACCCGAAAACCTTAAGAACTGCTCGAAACTGCTTGACCAGTTCTACCGGAGGAATCCGGATCGGCCAAAACCAGAGTCGACAAGTCTAAACCAATCTGATCCCAATCAATCACGTCGAACCCACCAAGGGATTAGACATCACCTATAGCCTGCTGACGCTCTATAACGGGATCGGCGGAGGACGCGCCGTCCGCCTCGTCCAGGTCCTGCATACCCCGCTTAAAGAGGTCGTTCTTACGCTGCCTCGCGCGGCGTTTGATCTAACGAACTCGAGCAAGGCGAGCGAGAGCCTCTTAGAGGGCCTCCTCTGCTTTTTCCTCCTTAGCCTCTAACTTTCGCTAAGTCTCGAGGAGACAGGTAACTAGAAGTAAATTAGCAAGGAAGGACGAAGGGAAGGGGACGAGCGACACGAACGAGTGGAAGCAATAAGGATACCGTCGTAAGAAGGACGCCTACGACGAACATATTTAGAACAACGACTAGAGTCGTCGGACATGCGATATCGCAGTTTCTTGCGATGATAAAAAGAATAAGGCATGTCGGGATTGATTCTGCGAAGTTCGATACGGGAAGAAAGAGCAATACGTTGCTCGTATTTAGATACGACCTACGAACGGCGATTAGATATCGTTAGAAAGGATAAAGAAGGAAAAGGGACTTACGAAGGAAATGGGGAAATAGGCCGGCGTTTCGGGTCGTTAAGGACAACTCCTTAAAGAAGAGGGGAATGATGTGACGGCCTAGGCCGGAACGGCCATTTACGGAACAAAGAAGGCGGGCGCACACGGCAGAATGACAAAGAACGTGCAGGACGACCGACTAATTAACGGAGGATCGCTAGATCGCTACGATCTAACGATCTACGGGGATCTAAGGATCGTTATGATCCTACGATCTAGAACAACAAAGGGATCGTGGCCAGGCCACGATCTAAGCAGCACAAAGAAAGAAACCACGGACTACTTAAACCACGGTCACTACTATATATCTAGCTATTTTCTCTTTACTCTTTAGTAGTCAATCTAAGTACAGTCTCTACGCTACTGTTCACAAGCACTGTAAACTCTTGGATACGCACTTATACGACAACTTAACCGGATTACTGTTCATCTTTGACCTACTTACTGTCCAACAGGCACCCGGAAGACCAAGATCTTCACAGTGACGGCCTAGGCCGACGCGGCTATTTACGATAAGGAAGGAAGGCGGGCGCATATGGCAGAATGACAAAGGAAGCGCCCGCGTAGGGACTAATAGGAACAAAGTCGAACAGGGTCGACGGTCGACTACGGTCGACCGTGCCAAGAGTCGAAAGAAGTCGATAGTCGACGACTATCGACCAGAAGAAGTCGATCGAGGAATGCGATCGACTAATAAGGGAACCACGGACTACTTAAACCACGGTTATTACTATGTATCTAGCTATTTTCTCTTTACTCTTCAGTAGTCAATCCAAGTACAGTCTCTACGCTACTGTTCATAAGCACTGTGAACTCTTGGATACGTACTTACACGACAACTTAACCGGATTACTGTTCATCTTTGACCTACTTACTGTCCAACAGGCACCCGGAAGACCAAGATCTTTACACTCGTGCCTAATAACTTAGGTTAGGTGTGACGCTATATTTAGCTTACGGCAAAACCTCTGCGCTTATTATAAACGCACATGGCATATTAGCACCCGTATATAGCTATAGTACGGATAAAGACTTCTCTTCTTTCTGTGCTCTTTAGTATAAAGATCTTGGTCTTCCGGGTGCCTATTAGACAGTAAGTAGGTCAAAGATAAACAGTAATCCGGTTAAGTTATCGTATAAGTATATATCTAAGAGTTCATAGTGCTTATAAATAGTATCGTAAAGACTATACTTAGATTAACTACTAAAGAGTAAAGAGGAAATAGCTAGATATATAGTAATAACTATAGTTTAAGTAGTCCGTAGTTCCTTTCGTTACTCTTCCTTAAGCAACGGCGGTCGACCGTCGCTCGCGATCGCTTATTCCTTAGTCGATACTAGGCGCTCGTCGCCCGTATCGCCCGCTTCTATAATCGCGCCTAGGCGACGTTCGCCTACGTCGCCCGCATTCTAATTAGTCCGATGCTAGGGCGCTATCTTTATTATCCTAGTATATACGCCCTATTTCTGCTATAACCTTAAGTAGCCGTAGCGGCCTAGGCTATTATACTATCCCCTCCCTCCTTATAAGAGTTAGCCTAACGACCTAAAACCTATTCCTTCTTCTTCCTTCCGTAAGTTCTTACTTCTTTTATCTAGCGATTATAACTAATCGTGTCTAGAAATAGAAACCCTCCTCCTCTCGCCGTTCTTTACTAGCTAAGTATCTTAACGAGTTTAGGTCTAGCGATATGCCATATTCCTATTATTTTTAGGCTAAGAAGGCCTATTATTTTAACTTATCTCGTTCTTCCTATTATAGCGAGTACGCTAAAGTAGGGAAATCCTATAATAGTCCTACCGTCGTTTCTTCCTGTAGGTTCTTTGTTCCCTCGTCCTGCCTTCCTTCTAATTTTCTTCGTAGTGTCCTATAATATAGCGGAGTAGCGAAAGGTACGTTAAGCTTACGAGCAAGTAGAACACAAGCTTTACGAGTTATTAGGTCGCCTTATGCGCCTCTGCCGTTAAGAGTCTTCCCTCTAGGCTCGTAGAGCGGAGTTATTTAAGTAAGGTCTATAAGAGGAGCGCGAGGATGTGAAGATCTTGGTCTTCCGGGTGCCTGTTGGACAGTAAGTAGGTCAAAGATGAACAGTAATCCGGTTAAGTTGTCGTGTAAGTGCGTATCCAAGAGTTCATAGTGCTTATAAATAGTAGCGTAGAGACTGTACTTAGATTAACTACTAAAGAGTAAAGAGAAAATAGTTAGATATATAGTAATGACCGTAGTTTAAGTAGTCCGTGGTTCCTTTGTTGGTCGATCGTATTCCTCGATTGACTTCTTCTGGTCGATAGTTGTCGACTATCGACTTCTTTCGACTCTTAGCACGGTCGACCGTAGTCGACCGTCGACCCTGTTCGACTTTGTTCCTATTAGTCCCTACGCGGGCGCTTCCTTTGTCATTCTGCCGTGTGCGCCCGCCTTCCTTCCTTATCGTAAATGGCCGTGTCGGCCTAGGCCGTCACATCATCCCCCTCCTTCCAAGGAGTTGACCTAACGACCTAAAACGCCGGCCGCCTCGTGCATTTTCTCCTTATTCTTTTCCTATACGTTTCCCTTATTTCTCTTTATCGTAATTATAACTAACCGCGTATAGAAACGGAAATCCTCGAATCCCTAGGATTCTTCTTACCTCGCTCTGGCCGATTTTATTTCGGTAAACGGTTCCGTCGTTAATATGCCTTATGTTCGTTGTTATAAGGCGAAAGCTCGCTGCGTGATAGGTCCAGATCGTTCTTCTCGTTGCGAGAAGTGTATCCGCGATCGTTAATCATATAGTGGTTCTTCTGTGGCTGTTCCTCGTTCGTTCTCTTCCCTTAGCCTTTTCTTGTTCTAGTCCTAACTTATCTTTCCTAGTTACTTAGGCCTTGTCTAAGCAAAAGAAGGCTTAGTCTGCTTAAGAGCAGGCCGAAAAGGACCTTTCCGAAGTTCTTAGACGCCTTTAGAGGTTGCGTCGTTAGGAGGATTTGTGGCGGAAGAAGGGCCTTAAGTTATTCGAGCGGGGTATATAGGAGGAGGACGCGGCTATTGCTCACGAGTCCTCCGAGGCCGCTGCTTCGGAGCGCCAGCAGTGCGTGGGCGACCTCCAGTCCTTGGGTGCTTTTGGCGTGGTGGACTGGGATGCTCTGGATTTTGATTTGTCGGTTCCCGTTGTGGCCGATCCGGATTCCTCTGATGGAACTGATCGAGCTGCCCCTAGTAGTTCGTGAGGTTTTCGAGTGGTTCCTAGGAGTTTTTGGCGTTAGGGTAGTTTTTCTACTTGACTAGATACTTAAGCTTTCGTCTTTCTTAGTTCTATTCCGAATTAAGGATCTTCTTAACCTCGTACTCCTCTTCTTTAGCCTAGACTTCGATTATATCTTGAATTGGTATGTCGTCTGTTGCTAGTTCTAGTAGCGAGACGTAGAAAATCGGGTATAATCGCGATCCTTCTGGTAGTCGTAGCTTATAATTTACTAGTAAGATTCGTTCTTCGATTTCGAATGGTCCCTCGTACTTGAAGTTAAGTTTTGCGCTTAGCCTATTAGTTTTAAGGTTTCGCGTAGCTAAGTAGACTCTCTCTCCTTTTCTAAAGGTTAGTCCCTTAATCCTTCTTTGGTTAGCGTATCGTGCTATTCGTTCCCTGACGAATTATAGTTGTTTAGCGAGTTCTTAGTGTAATTCTCGTATCTTGTCTGCTCTAAGCCTGGCTTTTTCTACTTATGTCTTCTTATTTCTTAGACTATATTGCGTTTCTAGTTGGATTCTATAGTTGACGTAGAATGGCGATGTGCCTGTGCTTTCTACTGTGCTGGAATTGTATGCAATTTATGCTATGGGTAGCAGGGCAACCTAGTTGTTCTGCTCCTAGTTAAGGTATATCTGGAGATATGTCTCGACGATTTGGTTTAGTCGCTCCGTTTGTCCATCCGTTTATAGGTAATAAGCCGTAGATAGTTTGTAGTCTACGCCTAGTTAGTCTATTAGACTTCTCTAAAACTTAGAGGCGAATGTCGATCCTCTATCTATAATAATTTCTTCGGGTAGATAGTAGTTAGCTATAATTATCCGAAGGAAAATATAGGCTAGCTGCGTAGCGTCTGTTGCTTCTTGAAATAGTATAAAGTACGCATACTTAGTAAGTCGGTCTACGACTACTAGGATGCTATCGTACTTCGTTCCTATTGCTGGATCTTTTGATTCCGGGAGTTTGACTATGAAGTCCATTGTGATTGACTCCTATGGTTTCTTCGGTATAGGGAGCGGTTATAGTTCCTTATAAGGTCTATGCCGTCTTGCTTTGCTTTTCGCGTAGACGTTGCATTTTTCGATAACCTTCTTGATATGCTTTTTTAGGTTCGGCGTATCGTATTCTTATTATATCTTTTTGATCGTTTTATAGATTCTAGGGTGTCTGTATATTAGCGACTCGTGTATCTGTGTGATGAGTTCTTCGCATATGCTTTCCGGGATAAATACCTTATCGTTCTTTTTCTAAAATAGCTCCTCGTATCGTAGTTAGCCTCGTTTCGCTATACTCGCGATACTCTCTTTTTCTTGCTCGTACTCCTATATTAGTTGTTAGGTCTATATGGTGTCGTACTAGACTCTGTAGGTAGCCGCGAATTGACGTAGGCTTCTGTCGGTTTCTTGGTATAAGACGGTTTGCGTTTCTATAGGCACCTTCTAAAAGTGTTCTGCTTTTCGGCTAAGGGCGTTGGCCCTTCCGTTGTCTATTCCTCTGACGTAGATAATCTTGAAGTCGTAACTTGCTAGTTCCTATGTCTATCGTGCTTGTCGTTTGTTGAGGTCTTATTTCTTAGTGAAACTAGAGAGGTTCTTATAGTCTGACCGGATAAGAATCTAATGCTTAGCGCTAATTAAGAGGTGTCTCTAGTCCTTTAAAGCTTCTACTATTGCCATGAGTTCCTTATCTAGTAGCGGGTATCGTAGTTCTGGTCCTAAGAGTTTCTTAGACATGAACGATATTAGATGCAGCCGTCCTAGCTCGTCGCGCTGCCTGAGTTATGCTCCTAAAGCGTAGTCTGATACGTCTATTTCGATTTCAAACGGCTTATTTAGGTCCGCTATGACTAGCACTGGTTCCGAGGCGATTCTACGCTTGACTTCTTTGAACGCATCTTGGCATTCCTTCGTCTATTTCTACTCTTAGTCTTGCTTTATGAGGTCTGTTAATAGTTTGATTGTTTTGCTATGATTAAGTAAGAACCTCTAGTAGAAGTTAGCGAATCCTAAGAATCCGCGAACTTCTATGACGTTCGTTGGTATTTTCTAGTCTAATACTGCTTCGATCTTTTTACGTTATATGCGTATTTCCCCTAGTCGGATCGTATATCCTAGGAAATCGACTTCTTTGGCGTAGAGTTAGGGTTAGGGTTAGGGTTAGGGTTAGGGTTAGGGTTAGGGTTAGGGTTAGGGTTAGGGTTTAGGGTTAGGGTTAGGGTTAGGGTTTAGGGTTAGGGTTTAGGGTTAGGGTTAGGGTTAGGGTTAGGGTTAGGGTTAGGGTTAGGGTTAGGGTTAGGGTTAGGGTTAG
>JAMFQS010000181.1:0-10108 GCA_025503055.1 Sordariomycetes sp. B11D1
CCACGATCCAAGCAGCACAAAGAAGGAAACCACGGACTATTTAAACCACGGTCACTACCATGTATCTAGCTATTTTCCCTTTACTCTTCAGTAGTCAACTTGTGAAGATCTTGGTCTTCCGGGTGCCTGTTGGACAGTAAGTAGGTCAAAGATGAACAGTAATCCGGTTAAGTTGTCGTGTAAGTGCGTATCCAAGAGTTCACAGTGCTTGTGAACAGTAGCGCTCGCGGCGAACCCCGCGGTTTTCGAGACAAACACCGCCGTGGCCACCAAGATCAAGATTCCACCCCCAGACAAGTATGACGGAAGCCGAGCGAAACTCCGCACCTACCTCACGCAGATGAAGGACTACCTCGAGAACTTCCCGGAAGTGAACACAGGATCCAAGAAGGTTCGAGTCGCGGCCAGGTTCCTTACCGGAGCGGCTCACGATTGGTTCGAGCCAACTCTTCGGGACTTCCTAGAAAACGAGTACGGGAGCTAGAGCAGCTTCACCAGGACGATTTTCGCCACGTACGACAATTACGAAAACGCTATCAAGGGAGCATTCGGAAAGCTAGACGAAGAAAGGGTGGCATAGAACAAGCTATACCACCTACGATAACAGCGATTAGCCTCAGAGTACGCTATCAGGTTCAGGCAACTATCCTCAACACTTAGATACCCTGACAAAGCACTTATCGATATATTCTATCGAGGCCTAAAGGAAGAAGTTAAGGACGAGGTCATTAAAGTCAGACCCATACCTCTTAACCTCACGGAGTATATCGAGATGTCGGTCTCGATTAACAACATGCTCTACGAACGACGTATAGAAAAGAAGGGAAACTACGGATCGAATCTCCAGAAGAAGTACCAACCAAATATAAGCAGGAAGCGTCAGAACGGAAACACTTTATAGGGATACCACTCAAGGCTTATAGAGATTGACGCGACACAGAAACAAGGTTAGGGACCTAAGAAAGGCGCTTGTTTTAACTACGGCAAGGAAGGGCACTTCGCTAGAAACTGCCGATAACCTAAGCGACCTAAGGAGCAAGGGGGACCCCCGAAGAATAGAGGAAGACTACCCTAGGGACGGCTACCTGAGCTATAAGAGTTCGCGGCTATAGAGCTAACCTACGCAAATACTAGCTAGACGACGTGTTATAACGACGACTGCTAGGACCATAAGGGAAACAAAGAAGATAACGGCTGGTACCTAAAGAAACTAACAACCAGGATTATCGCAGCAACCATAGCTTACAACTTGGACAAGGACCCGCTACGAGACTACGATGACGACGAAGAAGCATAGCACCCTAGGGATTTAGAAGAAGACACGTCTAGTAAAGAATTCTAACAACGAATGCTAGGACACGATAACCTACGCTAGTACAAAGACACGCTTAAGTAGGCTAAAGAAGTAGCAAGAATTAACCTAGGAATCGACAAGGCGGAAGCATGCTACGACCGATACTACTAGAAATGCTTCGAACTAGACCACGACTAGGACCTAGGATCGGAGGAAGACGCGCAAAGGCTCGTATACGCCATTTATAGCAAAAACAGCCCTAAGTACTAGAGGATCGAGAAGAATAAAGAAAGAGAAGTAGAATTCCGGAAGGAATATTACCGGTATATAATAGGAGAACTCTAAGAATAGAGAACGCGGAGGAACTAAGAATAGGAACGCGAAGAGTATAAGAGCAGGCACGGAACCGCGTGGCTCTCGAAATACGAAAAGCCGACTATTACCCTCGACGACATTACGGCATATAAAGGAGAAAAGTCTTATACCCTAGAAAACGAGAGCGATAGAGTATGCTCTAAATACAGAGAACTTATCGACAAAATAGAATAAGTATAACACGAATAAGACATATAGAGCATTACCCTCGATAATATTTAGGACGACACTAAACTTATTAAGGAAAAATAGGTAATAAAGGGAGAAAGGAAACTACTCTAGGAAATAATAGATAAAGGAAAAGACATCCCTAAACCACTCTAACGAATTAAAGGAAGACTCGAAAGCCTTAAGAAAGCTATCTTAATAATAGCAGAGGTAAGCAGTAGCTCTCTATACAAGTTATATAACAAATAATAACAAAACTAGGACTTAACGAAAGAGATCTACTAGCAAGCTAAGATTATTAAAGACACTCGAGACGAAGCAAAGAAGCTCGCGGCATAGGCCGACGAGGCAATCCAGAGCAGCCTAGAAAGGCAGAAGAAGGCGGAAGCCACGACGAGCACGCCGTAAGGAAAGAAGAAGGGCAAGAGGACCCTCGTAGCAATAGTGACCAGAAATAACAGACATTTGACGACAACAATTCAGCTAAACGGACAAACGGTCATAGCCATAGTCGACAGCGGAGCTATAGGCGTATACATCTTACCAAGAACAGTCAATAAGTTAGGACTACCTTACTAGGAAAAGGAGCACCCGTATAGCCTCGTAACTATCGATAGGAAGCTAATTAACTATAAAGGAGGTCGCGTTCGTTTTAAGACCGCGTAACTCGAAATAACGATCGGTAGAAGGACGGAAAGCGTCCGGTTCGATATTACGAACACCGGCAGGCACCAAGTTATGCTTAGACTTCCGTGGTTACAGAAAAGCAACCTAAAGATCGACTAGGCCACTAATTAGCTTTAGTAGAACGACACTTAATCGTGTTAACTATCGAAGGGCCATAAGACGAGAAGAGACTTAGCCTCTACCTAGACCTCTATAAAGGCGGCAAGCAAGTTTACAAATCTATAGATACCGATATATTACAAGGATCCGATTAAGAACGACACGTTACCTAAGGGAGAACTCAGAAAAAGAAAAAGACGATATACACCTCGCATTTTAGCGACAATGGAGGTAGAAGTTCCAGAGGAGTACCTTCGGAAGGTACCACAAGATTACTGGAAGTACAGGAAACTGTTCAAGGGAGAACTGGACAGCGGCCTACCAGAACACAGGCCGTAGGATCACGAGATCCCACTCAAGGAAGGAACTTAGCCAAAGTTCTTCCCGATCTATAACCTGAATGCGGAACAACTCAGGGAGTTAAAGGCATATATCGACGAAAACCTAAAGAAGGGATATATCTAACCATCACAGTCACCAGCCGGATACCCAATCTTCTTTGTACCAAAACCAAACGGAAAGCTACGACCATGCATCAACTATCGACAACTCAACGAGATCACTATCAAAAACCGGTACCTACTACTACTAATCTCAGAACTTCAGGACAGACTATAAGGAGCACAATGGTTCATAGCTCTCGACTTAAAAGGAGCCTATAACCTCATCAGGATTAAGAAGGGAGAAGAGTGGAAGACGGCTTTTAGAACGCGTTACGGACACTATAAGTATAAGGTTATGCCTTTCGGACTTACTAACGCACTAGCCTCTTTCTAGACTATAATTAACTACGTTTTACGAGAATACCTCGACATTTTCGTCGTCGCTTACTTAGACGACATTCTCATATTCTCAAAAAACGAAGAGGAACATAAGGAACATATGCATAAGGTACTAAAAGCACTCGAGGAAGCAAAAATGCTAGTAGAACCAGACAAAAGCTACTTCTACGCTAAAGAAGTCGATTTCCTAGGATATACGATCCGACTAGGGGAAATACGCATATAACGTAAGAAAATCGAAGCGGTATTGGACTAGAAAATACTAACGAACGTCATAGAAGTTCGCGGATTCTTAGGATTCGCTAACTTCTACTAGAGGTTCCTACTCAATCACAGCAAAACAATCAAACCATTAACGGACCTCATAAAGCAAGACCAAGAGTAGAAATGGACGAAGGAATGCCAAGATGCGTTCGAAGAAGTCAAGCGTAGGATCGCCTCGGAACCAGTGCTAATCATAGCAGACCCAAATAAGCCGTTTGAAATCGAAATAGACGCATCGGACTACGCTTTAGGAGCATAACTCGGGCAGCGCGACGAGCTAGGACGGCTACATCTAATATCGTTCATATCTAAGAAACTCTTAGGACCAGAACTACGATACCCGCTACCGGACAAGGAACTTATGGCAATAGTAGAAGCTTTAAAGGATTAGAGACACCTCTTAATCGGCGCTAAATACTAGATTCTTATCCGGTCAGACTACAAGAACCTCTCCAGTTTCATAAAGAAATAAGACCTTAACAAGCGACAAGCACGATAGACATAAGAACTTACAAGCTACGATTTCAAGATTGTCTACGTCAGAGGAACAGATAACGGACAGGCAGATGCCCTCAGCCGTAAGGCAGAACACTTCCAGAAAGTACCGACGGAAACACAAACCGTTTTATACCAAGAAGCCGACGGAAGCCTACGTCAATTCGCGGCTACCCATAGAGTTCAATACGACACCACATAGACACAGCAACTAATACAAGAATACGAGCAAGAGAAAGAGAGTATCGCGAGTATAGCAGGACGAGGCTAACTACGATACGAGGAACTATTTTAGAAGAAAAACGATAAGGTATTTATCCCAGAAAGCATTTATAAGGAACTTATTACGAAGATATACGAATCACTAATATATAGACACCCTAGAATTTATAAAATAATCAAAAAGATATAATAGGAATACGACACGCCGAACCTAAAGAAGCATGTCAAGAAGGTTATCGAAAGATACAACGTATGCGCTAAGAGCAAGGCGAGACGATATAAACCTTATAGGGAACTTTAACCGCTCCCCGTACCAAAGAAACCATAGGAGTCGATCACAATAGACTTCATAGGCAAACTCCTAGAATCAAAAGATCCAGCAATAGGAACGAAGTACGATAGCATCCTAGTAGTCGTGGACCGGCTCACTAAGTATGCATACTTCATACCATTCCAAGAGGCTACGGACGCAACGCAGTTAGCCTATGTTTTCCTTCGGATAATTACAGCCAACTATCATCTACCTGAAGAAATCATTACGGATAGAGGGTCGACATTCGCCTCTAAGTTTTAGAAGAGTTTAATAGACCAACTAGGCGTAGACTATAAACTATCTATGGCTTATTACCCGTAAACGGATGGACAAACGGAGCGACTAAACTAAATTGTCGAAACATATCTCCGGATATACCTTAACTAGGAGCAGAACAACTAGGTCGCCCTGCTACCCACGGCACAGATTACGTACAACTCCAGCACGGTAGAAAGCACGGGCACATCGCCATTCTACGCCAACTACGGAATTCAGCCAGAAACGCAATACAGCCTAAGAAATGGAAAGACATAAGTAGAGAAAGCCAGGCTTAAAGCAGACAAGATGCGGGAATTACACCAAGAACTCGCCGAACAACTACAATTCGTTAGGGAACGAATAGCGCGATACGCTAATCGAAAGAGGATTAAGGGACCAACCTTTAGAAGAGGGGAGAGAGTCTACTTAGCCACACGAAATCTCAAGACCAATAGACCAAGCGCCAAACTTGACTTCAAGTACGAGGGACTATTCGAAATCAGAGAACGAATTTCGCCAGTCAATTACAAATTACGACTACCGGAAGGATCGCGACTATACCCAATTTTTCACGTCTTACTCTTAGAACTAGCAACGGACGATATACCAATTCAAGACACGATCGAAGTCCAAGCTAGAGAAGAGGAATACGAAGTCGAGAAGATCCTTAATTCGGAATAGAACTAAGAAAAACGAAGACTTGAGTATCTAGTCAAGTGGAAGAACTACCCTAACGCCGAAAACTCCTGGGAACCACCCGAAAGCCTCAAGAACTGCTCGAAACTACTTGACCAGTTCTACCGGAAGAATCCGGATCGGCCAAGACCGGAGTCGACAAGTCTAAACCAATCTGATCCTAATCAATCACGTCGAACCTACCAAGGGATTGGACATCACCTACGGCCTGCTGACGCTCTATAACGGGATCGGCGGAGGACGCGCCGTCCGCCTCGTCCAGGTCCTACATACCCCGCTTGAAGAGGTCGTTCTTACGCTGCCTCGCGCGGCGTTTGATCTAACGAACTCGACCAAGGCGAGCGAGAGCCTCTTAGAGGGCCTCCTCTGCTTTTTCCTCCTTAGCCTCTAATTTTCGCTAAGTCTCAAGGAGACAGGTAACTAGAAGTAAATTAGCAAGGAAGGACGAAGGGAAGGGGACGAGCGACACGAACGAGTGGAAGCAATAAGGATACCGTCGCAAGAAGGACGCCTACGACGAACACATTCGGAACAACGACTAGAGTCGTCAGACATACGACATCGCAGTTTCTTGCGATGACAAAAAGAACAAGGCATGTCGGGATTAATTCCGCGAAGTTCGATACAGGAAGAAAGAGCAACACGTTACTTATGTTTAGATACGACCTGCGAACGGCGATTAGATATCGTTAGAAAGGATAAAGAAGGAAAAGGGACTTACGAAGGAAATGGGGAAATAGGCCGGCGTTTCGGGTCGTGCACCCGGAAGACCAAGATCTTCACAAGTGCCTATTAGATAGTAAGTAGGTTAAAGATAAATAGTAATCTAGCTAAGTTATCGTATAAGTATATATTGTGAAGATCTTGGTCTTCCGGGTGCCTGTTGGACAGTAAGTAGGTCAAAGATGAACAGTAATCTGGTTAAGTTGTCGTGTAAGTGCGTATCCAAGAGTTCACAGTGCTTATAAATAGTAGCGTAGAGACTATACTTAGATTGACTACTAAAGAGTAAAGAGAAAATAGCTAGATACATAGTAGTGACCGTGGTTTAAATAGTCCGTAGTTTCCTTCTTTGTGCTGCTTAGATCGTGGCCTGGCCACGATCCCTTTATTGTTCTAGATCGTAGGATCATAACGATCCTTAGATCCCCGTAGATCGTTGGATCGTAGCGATCCAGCGATCCTCCGTTGATTGGTCGGTCGTCCTGCACGTTCTTTGTCATTCTGCCGTATGCGCCCGCCTTCTTTGTTCCGTAAATGGCCGTTCCGGCCCAGGCCGTCACATCATTCCCCTCCTCTTCAAGGAGTTGTCCTCAACGACCCGAAACGCCGGCCCATTTCCCCATTTCCTTCGTAAGTCCCTTTTCCTTCTTTATCCTTTCTAACGATATCTAATCGCCGTTCGCAGGTCGTATCTAAACACGAGCAACGTGTTGCTCTTTCTTCCCGTATCGAACTTCGCGGAATCAATCCCGATATGCCTTGTTCTTTTTATCATCGTAAGAAACTACGATATCGTATGTCCGACGACTCTAGTCGTTGTTCCGAATATGTTCGTCGTAGGCGTCCTTCTTGCGACGGTATCCTTATTGCTTCCACTCGTTCGTGTCGCTCGTCCCCTTCCCTTCGTCCTTCCTTACTAATTTACTTCTAGTTACCTGTCTCTTCGAGACTTAGCGAAAATTAGAGGCTAAGGAGGAAAAAGCAGAGGAGGCCCTCTAAGAGGCTCTCGCTCGCCTTGCTCGAGTTCGTTAGATCAAACGCCGCGCGAGGCAGCGTAAGAACGACCTCTTTAAGCGGGGTATATAGGACCTGGACGAGGCGGACGGCGCGTCCTCCGCCGATCCCGTTATAGAGCGTCAGCAGGCCGTAGGTGATGTCCAATCCCTTGGTGGGTTCGACGTGATTGATTGGGATCAGATTGGTTTGGACTTGTCGACTCTGGTTTTGGCCGATCCGGATTCCTCCGATGGAACTGATCGAGCTGCCCCTGGCAGTTCGTGAGGTTTTCGAGTGGTTCCTAGGAGTTTTCAGCGTTAGGGTAGTTTTTCTACTTAACTAGATACTTAAGCTTTCGTCTTTCTTAGTTCTATTCCGAATTAAGGATCTTTTTGACCTCGTACTCCTCTTCTTTAGCCTGGACTTCGATTGTATCTTGAATTGGTGTGTCGTCCGTTGCTAGTTCTAGTAGCGAGACGTAGAAAATCGGGTGCAATCGCGATCCTTCCGGCAGTCGTAGCTTATAATTTACCGGTAAGATTCGTTCTTCGATTTCGAATGGTCCCTCGTACTTAAAGTCAAGTTTTACGCTTGGCCTGTTGGTTTTAAGGTTTCGCGTGGCCAAGTAGACTCTCTCTCCCCTTCTAAAGGTTAGTCCCTTAATCCTTCTTTAGTTAGCGTATCGTGCCATTCGTTCCCTAACGAATTGTAGTTGTTTAGCGAGTTCTTGGTGCAATTCTCGCATCTTGTCTGCTCTAAGCCTGGCTTTTTCCACTTGTGTCTTCTCATTTCTTGGACTATATTGCGTTTCTAGTTGAATTCTATAGTTAGCGTAGAATAGCGATGTGCCCGTGCTTTCTACCGTGCTAGAATTATATGCAATTTGTGCTATGGGTAGCAGGGCAACCTAGTTGTTCTGCTCCCAGTTAAGGTACATCCGGAGATATGTCTCGACGATTTAGTTTAGTCGCTCCGTTTGTCCATCCGTTTATAGGTGATAAGCCGTAGATAGTTTATAGTCCACGCCCAGTTGGTCTATTAGACTTTACTAAAACTTAGAGGCGAATGTCGATCCTCTATCTATAATGATTTCTTCAGGTAGATAGTAGTTGGCTGCAATTATCCGAAGGAAAATATAGGCTAGCTGCGTAGCGTCTATTGCTTCTTGAAATGGTATAAAGTACGCATACTTAGTAAGTCGGTCCACGACTACTAGGATGCTATCGTACTTCGTTCCTGTTGCTGGATCTTTTGATTCCGGGAGTTTGACTATGAAGTCCATTATGATCGACTCCTATGGTTTCTTTGGTACGGGGAGCGGTTGAAGTTCCCTATAAGGTTTATGTCGTCTCGCCTTGCTCTTAGCGTATACGTTGCATCTTTCGATAACCTTCTTGATATGCTTCTTTAGGTTCGGCGTATCGTATTCCTATTATATCTTTTTAATTATTTTATAAATTCCGGGGTGTCTATGCATTAGTGATTCATATATCTTCGTAATAAGTTCCTTATAAATGCTTTCCGGGATAAACACCTTATCGTTTTTCTTCCAAAATGGTTCCTCGTATCGTAGTTAGCCTCGTCCCGCCATACTCGCGATACTCTCTTTCTCTTGCTCGTATTCTTATATTAGTTGCTATGTCCATGTGGTGTCGTATTGAACTCTATAGGTAGCCGCGAATTGACGTAGGCTTCCGTCGGCTTCTTGGTACAAGACGGTTTGCGTTTCTATAGGCACCTTCTAAAAGTGTTCCGCTTTTCGGCTAAGGGCGTCGGCCCTTCTGTTGTCTGTTCTTCTGACGTAGATAATCTTAAAGTCGTAACTTGCTAGTTCCTATGTCTATCGTGCTTGTCGTTTGTTAAGGTCTTGTTTCTTGGTAAAACTAGAGAGGTTCTTATAGTCTGACCGGATAAGAATCTAGTGCTTAGCGCCAATCAAGAGGTGTCTCTAGTCCTTTAAAGCTTCTACTATTGCCATGAGTTCCTTGTCTGGTAGCGGGTATCGTAGTTCTGGTCCTAAGAGTTTCTTAGACATAAACGATATTAGATGCAGCCGTCCTAGCTCGTCGCGCTGCCCGAGTTATGCTCCTAAAGCGTAGTCCGATACGTCTATTTCGATTTCAAACGGCTTATTTAGGTCCGCTATGACTAGCACTAGTTCCAAGGCGATTCTGCGCTTGACTTCTTTGAACGCATCTTGGCATTCCTTTGTCCATTTCTACTCTTAGTCTTGCTTTATAAGGTCTGTTAATGGTTTAATTGTTTTGCTATGATTAAGTAGGAACCTCCGGTAGAAGTTAGCGAATCCTAAGAATCCGCGAACTTCTATGACGTTCGTTAGTATTTTCTAGTCTAATACTGCTTCGATCTTCTTACGTTATATACGTATTTCCCCTAGTCGGATCGTATATCCTAGGAAATCGACTTCTTTAGCGTAGAAGTAGCTTTTATCTAGTTCTACTAGCATTTTTGCTTCCTCGAGTGCTTTTAGTACCTTATGCATATGTTCCTTATGTTCCTCTTCGTTTTTTAAGAATATAAGAATATCGTCTAAGTAAGCGACGACGAAAATGTCGAGGTATTCTCGCAAAACGTAGTTAATCATAGTCTAGAAAGAGGCTAGTACGTTGGTAAGTCCGAAAGGCATAACCTTATACTCATAGTGTCCGTAACGCGTTCTAAAAGCCGTCTTCTACTCTTCTCCCTTCTTAATCCTGATGAGGTTATAGGCTCCTT
>JAMFQS010000019.1:0-207331 GCA_025503055.1 Sordariomycetes sp. B11D1
CCTTCTGGGGGCCTTGTATCTGCAACCCCCCCCCCCCCCCCCCCCCCCCCCCCAAAAAAAAAAAAAAAAAAAAACCCTCGTAGAGCCTTCCACCGCCCGAGATCACCCCAGACCAAGATTAATCCCACCACTAGCATCCCCCCTCAAGACGCCACTCAAATCTCAAACAGCGTCATCGCGACCGCTCTTCCCTCCCTGATTCCATGTTCCAGAAAGAGCAAGGTACGGCTACGCGCAGCTTACACCACGGCAGGACGAGCGCCCTCTACACCAAACCGTAAGCACCCGACCCTATCCCGCCGTCGAACCAGTTAACGTAGCCTCGAGACAAACACATCCTCGAGGGCCCGTAACGCTTCGAAAAGAAGGGATCCCCAAGAAAGAATTTATTTCCACTCCAATCGCCAAACTGTCCTGTCTCTCGAAAAGATGAAAAAAAGTAAGTAATTCCTGCCTGCATTCATGAAATTTCCCCCCAGATTCCCCCAAGTGCCGCAAGAAAACCCCAAATCGAGAAAAGAAACAAGGAGGGGGAATAAACACCGAAAAAACACAGAACTAGATCAGAAAAACGAAAAAAGGCTTTGGTATGCGTGAAATTGCTGCAAATCAGCACGGGACAGGGGGGGCGAGGGGTGGGCGGCAGCGCGAGCTTTCGTTCCATTCCCCGGAGACTGGACAGCCGGAGGAAACGGATGGTCAAGAGACGCGAGGTCAAAACGGACGTGAATATGTTCCTCGAGTTACCCCGTGACTTCCAAACCCCTCATATCCATCTTCAAAAAATTCTGTATGTGCATGGAAGGTGTCGAAGTCAAAATGCCATCCCATGCATCTTCATGAACTTGGGTCTCGTGTCTCACTCGTGTCGCTCGTTTAGACTCCACTTGCTGCGTTGATGCCCTCGCCCTACGGCTGGATCTGTGAAATCCAGTGGACAGGCCACGGTAAAGGACGTCGGCGGGAGCGAGAGACAGATGATTATATACCCGCCAGGTCGATTCGCTCGTTGCCTACAATACTAGGCACTTGTGCGACTTCTTTTTGGGCGCGGGGGGCTCCAGCGCCGCAACAATCGCCTAAGGAGGTTAGCATCGAGATCTGCCTCTTAGTACAACTTGTGCGGTGTGGAGCATACCTCGTCAAACACGTCCTTCAGCTTGAACTGTGTCAACGCGCTGCACTCGACGTACTTGACGGCGCCCAGCTCCTTGGCCATCTTCTCGCCGTCCTCTTTCCGCACGGGCTGCATCTTCTGCTTGGCCAGCTTCTCCCGCACGCTGGGGTCCTCCCGCAGATCCACCTGCGTGCCGACGATGAGGCACGGGACGCCGGGGCAGTGGTGGTGTACCTCGGGGAACCACTTCTCTCGGACGTTCTCGAACGACGCGGGCGACGTGACGCTAAAGCATACTAGGAAGACGTCCGTTTGCGGGTATGAAAGAGGGCGCAGTCTGTCGTAATCTTCTTGGCCAGCCGTATCGAAGAGCCCCAGCGTGTATGGCTCGTCGCCGATCCTAGAGAGTGTCAGTCGGCGGTTCGGACTGGGCAAGGCATTTTTTTCTTCTTTTTTGACGGGAGCCGATTCGTCGCGCTTCTGCAGGCGGAGATGAGTGGCTGCTGATCAGATATGGCGATACTCACATCACCGTGACCGCATAGTTGTCAAAGACGGTGGGGACGTATTCGGAGGGGAACTTGTTCGTCGTGTAGCTGATAAGGAGACATGTCTTTCCCACAGCACCGTCACCGACGACCACACACCTAAAGACAATCCATGCCAGTTAGCCAATGCTCGATCGACGTGCGACAAAGGCGGAGAGGAGCCGTAGGTGTCGCGAAGGAGATTGTGGCATTCGCACGCCGACTCTCTCGTCATGAATCCACCTCTGAATTTAGAATCCGCATCGCAAAAGAATACGACCCATAACCTCAGAGCACTCCTGTGCGCTTGCTCGACCGAGTCCCAGACCGTGGTGGTGCGGCCATTAGAGAGGGGGGGAAGCGGGGAGGCCGAGCAATACACGCAAGCAGCAGCTCGCGGTGAGCACGACGACTTACTTGATTGTTGCGACTACCATGGTGAAGAATCAATGGCTCGCCTTGTCGGGAGCGGATTTGTCGCGGTTAGAGTTTGGTCGGCTGGGGGAGCGATTTCCCTTGTCGTTTTCGCGTGCGCACGTTGGATGGATGTCGGAGATGATGGAAGATACGTATTTCCCAAAGGCGGTCGAGAAAATCTGCAGGTGGACGTAGAGTTGGTTTTAGGAGGGGAGGGGGGCTGGAGCGCTGAGGCCGCTGCCTAGTTCTTGCACTAATTAAGCGATGGTCCCTCTGCTGCTGCGCTGTCGCCACAGCCGCTTATCGGGGGTACCCCTTACCAACGACGTCAAAGGCGTGTTCGCTGGCCTGAGAGTAGCTGAGAGCAACGAGGGGAGGATGCGGTTGAGAAAGCGCGGATGGGGAAAGCAGAGGGGGGGTGGGGGGTTGGAGGAAAAAGAAGAAATGGGCTCGGGGCGCGGAAAGGCGATAGCGTGGTGATGGGGACCGGACCAAGAGATGGAGAAGACGGAGGGACGCGAAAATGCTACGAGGGCGGCGGCCTTTGCAGATCAAGCGTGAGTTGGCTGGGGAGAGTGGGGAATCGCCCATGCAGCGACGGAGAGAGGCAATGGCCGCGAGGTTGGCCTGCAGGGTGCGGTTATTGGTCAGGCCTGAAGGGGCAGTTGGAAGGAGCAGGGCAGCAGGGGAGTTGGGCGGTACAACAATAAGCAGCACTCTGCCGTAGCAGGGTCGACACCGTCCCGCCACAAGCGACAAGTCCTGCCGGGTAGCCCCATATGAGCGTCTCCGTCAGCCTTGTATGCTGTACACGGATGCACATGACAGTAGGCTGGATCCGTCATCTTCCGTAGCTCGGCTGCCATGCTGTGGAATTGCTGGGCGGATGCCCTGAGGCGCTTGTATTATGAGGGGTCGTTGCATGTATTTCGGCACACGGCAGAAGGATCTGGTCCAATATCCACAGCTCACCATGGCCGGCCTACCCTTGGCCGCCCACCTGGAATGCATGTCTGGACATTGGATGAGCGCCCGCCAGTTTTGCTCTCTCCCGTGTCTCGATCATCCCAATCCCAGCTCAGACGCTGGCCGGTACCAGGCCGTACCGCTACTGAGCCCTCCATCGGCCCTCCTAGACCGGTACCCTGGTGTACGCCCTCCCCAGGCGTAGACAGCCTGAATCCGCAGCACGTCGCAAGCGCACTGTAGCTAGGACTTGAGCGGCGGCGCCCGGGCGGGGGGGGGGGGGGGCCAGCAGGTGGGCGGCGGAGAGCCTGGGTCTTGGCAGCCACGACAGAGAGGACCCTTACTCCACACGCCTGGACAATGAATGCCGAGTCGATGTGGATCAGCAACCCTGCGATGTCGCGTCTTGAATCGCGGTGAGGCTCGAAACTACCCCGCCCAGGTATTAGACGCGAGATGCTGCTAAGTGGGTTGCGGAAGGGCACCACATATCCCGGCCAGCTTGGCTGGTTCGAGAAGCGAGAGAAGCAAAGGAACGGGATGACCCGAAGCGCCGTTACGGTTGACAGGCGCCACAAAAGTCGAGTCGACCGACCCAGAGCCATGATGACATACCCGAGGCCTTCGGAACATCACCGTGTCGGCACACGGAGAGCCAATCTCCCGGAGCCATCGGCCCCGAGTTGCCTCCCCCGTCTTGAGCTTATGACCTCTTGAGGCGCGAAATTGATGGCTTGTGATACGTCCACGGCCACCTGACAGCTGCCCCTTCTTCACACCAACACAAGGCCGGCCGCGGGAGGGGCGCTCTAGCAAAAGTGTAAAAATAAGCATCAAATCCCTTCCCGATGACCCCTTCCCAACAGGCGCCTCGCCGCCCTATCGACGCCATTCACATGTTCACTCCCCGCATTCCCACCGGACTCTCACCAAGGCGGCCTCTGCCTAGCGACCCCTCGTATTAATACACGAAGCCTGTGTTTGGACCACGCAACCACGCAATGCTTTTGGCACCCCGGCCCCTCTGGCCCGGCATTTGCCAAATCTCGGCCATGCACATCCCCCCAAGCAACTCGAGATGCCCCCTGCCGGGCGCTAGCAAAAGCCCTGTATCGCCGGCATAGAAGCAATCATATCCGCGGCCGAGGGTCCAGATTCCCGCTGCCCCTGCCCGGCCGTCTATATTTGGAGCGTGCCGGGTATTCCTGTTACATCTCACTCTGAGCCCCCGGGGAAGGGCGATTGGCTCCCGAATATGGATTTCGAAACAAGCCATTTTTCGTCATGCGGTGGGGGGCCCAGAGGAGGGTAAGGGAGGGCATCTGCATTGGATGGTTTCCATCCCTGCTTCTACGGGTCTTCCATGGGTACCAAGGCGAGGGAGATGGACGGATGTGGTTTGCCGAACAAGAGGAGTGGCCAGACGAATCCCCGAAGCGGGATGTTGGTTCGCTGCACTCTCCTCGAGCTTCTGGTATGTGTCGGCATCGGCAATGCATCGAGACCAAGCCCCCATTCCTGTTGAGAACGATACCTCCACACGAGACTCTCCGTCCCGTCATTAAAAAATGCCGTTAGACCCCTATCCTGTGGCGTCTCATGCATGGCGCCGTCCACAATCAACGGGCGACACGTCCATCCTGAAGATGAAACGTCGCGTTGACGCCCTTGGAGCCCACAGTGTGCCTCACTGCCCACGCGCTGTCCGTTCCCCTCCCCACATAGCTCCTCCCGACGACAGCCTCCTCGTCTTCTCCCCTGATGACGTTAATGCCGGAATGACTCTGCCGTCCCGTCACGAGGAGGCACGCAGGGTCTCCGCAACTAGAGCCGGTCTCCAGCTGAAGGAGGCTAGCGTTACAGATCGTCCGGGGTCCAGTCCGAATAGCGGATCATCATCCCCCCCTTGCCTGCCTCGACAACTTAACCCCATTCAGCCAGCTCGCTCTAACCCGCGGAGGACTACCGTATTAGGATTGTTTGCCGACGGGATCCTCGCACTTGGCACTGATCCGGTCCATGGTGCGGTGAAGCGAGAAGCACCGAGAAGAGGAGGCACCGATGGGGGAAGGTTTTGGGGTTAAGCATTAAGCACAAGGTATTTCTGTATTCGTACTCGGTACGAGAATTATACGTGTGCGAAATAAGGGTAAGCTGGGTAAACTCATGTAATACGAGGTACAAAGTTCTGGAGGGCAGGTGGGACCCTGTCATCTGGGCATGACATAACACAGCTCGCCGAAACGGGTTAGCGTCGAACCTGGACGACTTCACCCGTCGAGCTGGACACTTTGAAAGCCAATACCTCAACCTGTTTAAACGCACTTATACCGCCTTGCTCCAAGACACTTTCTCCACAGAGTATCTCGACCCGAGACGACAGAGACAAAGAGGAAGCAAGGACGGTCAGCGCTACACAGTTCCGCCAAAGCCACCGCCATGGAGCCCGACCACATCGACAAGCTCCTGGAGCGCTACCTCTTGCTCCTCGACGAGTACACCAAACTCCGATCTACGCTAGAGAGTATCCAGGGGGCGATGTACCAGAACATCGCGAGGGCGAACTTTTCCGGGGAACGCGGTGTGAGGTACGGGCGGGACTTTTACGACGAGAGGATGCAGGCTTCACGGAGGGTGGAGGTGGCGGTGGGTGAAGAGGGCGGGGTCCCTGGATTTAGCGTCGTTTCCGAGAAGGCGGACTCTGGAGTGGATGAGAAGCCTGGGAATGGCAGGGAAACCAAGGAAGGGGAGCAGGACAAGGAGGGAGAAGGGGGAGAAGAGGGCGAGAAGCAGGAGATCGCAGAAGAGAGCGAATCCGGCGAGGACACCCCTCAGTCCGAAGAGGGGTCCAACGAGGAGAGCGATGCCAAGTCAGGTTCAGACGAGGAAGAAGTCAAGGAGGACCCAGCCGAAAGGAAAAGGCGAATCGAAAGGCACCGGAACCCGCTCCGCTGGTTCGGGTTCGTCACGCCCCTGCCGCTCCGCTATGCGCAGGACCAGGCTATACAGCTCGTCGAGACTGTGATTCCGCGGCTTGCATCTGTCGATGCGGAGATGAGAGACGTTGAAATTGAAATTAGGAGGGCGCGGAAGCGGAGGGCCAAGGCCGAGGCCGAGAGCACGAAGGCGAACGCCCAGGATGAGGCTGGGCCATCTCCCGTTGGTGTCGAAGCAACTTGAACATTACCGTGGCGCGCTTCCATCATCGCCCCGTCGAAACAAGATGGAATGCACAAGCATGCCGTGACGCTATCCTCAAGGAAATGTCAAAGGCCGTCTCAAGGATCGACCAGAAAAACAAATAGCAAAGAGAGATTGCCCGTCTCAAGCTGAACCCGTCTTCGGCAAGCTAAGAAACTATCGCCCGTCCTAACCTGTGTTGTGGCTCGTGGCTTCGTTTCTGGCCTTGCGAGCGCTCCGTCTACTGCTCGGACATGCGGTCGTGTGGAATACTTGAGCTGCTCGGTTACCCGGCGGACTCGCCATGCTGGTAAACCAGGACTTGCTCCTTCTCGATTTTGAGGCGAGGTGGGTTGGATGGTAGTTGTGGGGAAGAAGCGGTTGGGTGGGGGGCGGGGTGCCTCGAGGCGTTCATTCGTGCCATGGGGACGGATGGAGTGGCTGGGCGGGCAACGAGTGCCTTACGGCGGACGATTTACAGATTAACCCATACGCCATACCCTGGGCCTTGAGGGAGGGTTACTTTAGCATCTACTTGGAGCGGAGGGGCCAAGATAGGCCTTGCTGCAAACGTGACAAGGACAGGACCACGACTTGAGGAGGGGATGCGCGATACCCGGGCTTTCAGACGGCCCAGCTCGATAGCCTAGCGAATCCACTACACGATCCCATCAATATCCGTCAGCTTTGAGAGCCCACCCGTATTATATACACGAGACATTGCACCAATGTACCTACGCCTCGGGGTTGCCTATCCAAGCAACATTGTCAAGCAGGGTCTTCCAGCCGTCCCGTTGATATATCCTTGGCCGGTGCTCGAAGTTTACTAACTACAGAAATGCAAGGCCGTCGAGTTCTCCTGGCGGTCAAATCTGACCAAGCCCGGGTATCGCAATTGGAGGGCCCAGAGGCTGCTCCGCGTGCTGAGTGAAGGAGGTGCCCGGGTAAGCAAGCGTCTGTTCCCGTGATAGCTGGGTTGAAGAAGATGCCGCGCGTGTCAAGGCGTTGAGATACAAATGAGCCCGATTTCCTTGACATGCCGCTGAACCTGTGCCGAGTTTCGCCCAGGCAGCAGAGCGGTCCTGGCAGAACTTCATAAGTAGATGTCTGAGAGACTAACGACGGGAGCTACCATGACAGTCTTGAGTTGCGGAAACTACAAACGGCGGGTCGCGAGGGTGATTTCCGGCTAGGAAACGCGGGCATGGATTTGGTACAAGACAAGGGCGGAGGGCCTTTGAGCAAGATAGCAATGCATCAGACGCTTCGATACCGCTACGGATGACACCTCTAGAGTCTATGCGGACCAAGGCCATCCCTCAAAGGCAGCATCCCCGTCCTCGCTGGCAACGCTCGCTGAGACCACACCCCCCAAGGCCTACCGAAGCACAGCAAGGGTGCCCAGCACCTCCCGATACTGTTCCGAAAGCTCACGGTCCTTCCTGACCTTCCATCCCATATCGCTCGCAATCCCATGCAGCGCGCTCACCGAGTGCTTGTACCTCTCCCTCATCCCCGTCCCCGCGCCCAGCAGTATCGACGCGCAGAGCTGCAGCACAGAAAGCTGCATCTCCATCGCGACGCCAATCTGATCTACCTCGGGGCACCGCCACCCCGCCACGCGGGTGACGGCGTCCATCCACGCCTCCCTCGTCCCCGTGTCCTCCTCCTCGACGACCTGTATCAGGACCCTCACAATCTCGATCCCCCGCTTCGCGTCCGCCTCGTTGTTCTCCGTCGCCGAGCGCGCAAAGATGTCGAGGAGGTCGGCGATGAGTATGTCCCACCCGTCGTTCTCGAGGAATTTCTCACGCCCCTTGTCCGCGCCCAGTATCCCCTCCACCGCAACGAGGACCGGAAGCCTAGGGTCGGTCCTCTTCTCCTTGCCGCGATTGTACAGCTCCAGCAGCATGTCGAGCAGGCCAGACGCCTCCTTACGCAGCTGCGTGCCCTCGTCCTCCCGGACCCAGATTGCCATTGCCCGCACGGCGGCATGTACGAGCGGGTCATCGTCCGCATTGTCCTCTACTGAATCCCACGCCAGCGTGAGGTGCGATCCCGTAGACGTGTGCGCCGCGCCGGAGCGGGCCTCGGGGTGCAGGCCCATGGCTCCCGCGAACGAGGAGTCCCACCTGTCGCGGAGGTACTCCACCGTCACCGCTATAGTCTCCGATATAGACTTGCGGAGCTTGAGGAGGAGTTCCGAGTCCATGATAATCGGGGCGTGGTCGTCGTCGAGGGACCAGAGGAGGAAGCCGATGAAGGAGGAGATGACGTCGTAGCCCGAGGCGATGCGGCGGGAGGTCTTGGCGTAGGAGGGGGTGTTTAGGGATGTGAGGAGGGTTGGCGCCGTAGAGCGGATGTCGATTAGGACGAGGTTCGTTAGGAGGTAGGGGAGAGATTTCCCCTCGGAGGTCGGGGCGGAGAATAGGTGCTTGGGTGCTTGGGCGGGGTAGGCCTGGAGGAGGGAGGAGCAGAGCGTGGTGTAGGCGTGCCGGGCCTCGGGGGTCGGCCTGCTTGTGACGAGGCGGTGGATTAACGAGACGACCGCGTCTAACCACTTCGGATCCTGGGGTATTACCTGTGGTGGTGTAAGTGGATGCACTCTCTGGATCTGAGCAGAAGGACACACCTCAGGGTCGGCGTGGTGCAAGAAGGAGCCGAGGAACTCTAGTAGCGTCACGCCGTCTGTACCCTTGAAGGAAGAAATGAGCTGCTGGATCGTGCTGTCGATCTTGCCTCGTAGCGCGGCAGAGTCCTGTGTTGCGTTTTGAGCGTGGAGCCACGCGAAGCTGAGGACTTGGAGGGCCTCGGGGTGCGAAGGGGCGACTTCGGTCAGGGAGCTGATGTCTTCTAGACCCATGAATGCGCTCGCGCCCTCCGAGAAGCTCGCTATGGAGACGAGTGCTTGAAGGATCTGCTGCGTCGTCTCCTTGTCACTTTCTGCTTGTTAGTTTGGGGTGAGTGGCATCAAGTTGCATAGGGCATACCTCTTGAGTATCGCACTCATAAGCGGGGATGTCCTGCCCACCAAGCTCTCCTCCCGCTTCGTCTGATCAGGAAGCAGGCTCGTGAATGTGTGGATGACAGAAACGGCCAGGCTCAGCATCTCCTTCGTATCCTTCCCGGACTCGGGTCGGCTCTTAGTGCCCGTCCTTATCAGCCGGTCCAGAAACTTGGGGGAGATGCAAGACCATAGCTGGACGACTGTCTCCTCATTTTCCCGAATCTCCTGTGAGTTGTCGAGGACGGACTTGAGGAGGGCGAGGCCCGTGAATCTGGCCGTGTCGTCCTTTGTCTTGAGAAGGGCCTGGATCTGCTCGAGGGATATTGATGGGGAGCTGGCGGTGTTGCTCGAGCCACCTTCGTTACCGGTGCTCATATTGAGAGGCTAAGTTGTCGATGTCCACTATATTTTGGGGATACTTCTGTGAACTCCGTGATGTTGACTGACATGCACATCTGGTGAAGAATCGCGGGCGGTCGTAAAGTGAAACTTCAAGGCTAAAGTTTGCACTGTGTACATCAACTCCCAGTGCTGTGTGTTCATACTCGACCTAACACAGTTGCGTCCAGCTGCTCCCCAAGCTCCACCTACCTCCGTCATCTGCCCCCACCCTGCCCCCCCAAAAGCGACCAGCAAGGCAACGCTCAGCCCTTGCAGCTCCAAGACACCTTATCCTCCAAGCTCCCGGCGACCCGAAAGATGGGAGATCTCAACGCCGCGACACCCTAAAACCATGCCAGACCCGCCACAGCCGCGCCCCGACTCCTCGACGCCCTCCTCGTCCCGCTCCCCGATCCCGGCGCACACCCCGACCGACAGCACCGATGACCACGATGCGCTCGCCTCGCTCTGGGACGACGACGACGCGCGGGGGGACGACCTCCTGGGGGAGGACCCCATGGGCGGGGGGCAGGACGAGCGCGTGACGTTCAAGAGGAAGCAGAAGCTTTCCCCGCCCGCGCGCTTCTTTTCTGCGCTTACGGGCGGGGGATCCTCGTCGAAGCGGGACGACGCGCAAGGACGAGACGCGTCGGGAGATGACTCGAACTTTGGGGGGATGACGGCGGGGGAGAATGGGCGCGCAGCTGGGGAGCCACTTGACTGGAATGTCGAGGGCCCCGGGCGGCGCGTCGCGTACGAGGACATGACGGCCATTGACTGGATCTTCGAGTATACAAAGGAGAGGCAGCGGCTACGCGTGCTGCGGTCCGGCGCCAAGGGGATCGTGGGGTATCTACGGCTGCTGTGGGATGCCAGCCAGATATGGGTTATACTTATCCTGACGGGGATAGCGGTCGGCGTCATCGCGGCGGGGATAGACGTGACGACGAACTGGCTCGCGGACTTGAAGACGGGGTTCTGCTCTGGGGGTCCGGATGGAGGAGCGTTTTACCTGAACAAGGGGGTGTGCTGCTTGGGGTACGACGTGGGGTCCAAGTGTACAGGGTGGTCGACGTGGGGGGAGGCGTTTGGCGCCAAAGCGGGCGGCAAGTGGTTCTTGGAGTACTTCTTCTTCATCATGTTCTCAGTACGTCTCGCTGGCGAGTCCCGTGCTCCCGCTCTTGCTCTACCGGAGGATGGGTGGCTAACTCTGATAAGGTCACGCTCGCATACTTTGCGGGCACGCTGGTCAAGGAGTACGCGATATACGCCAAGCACAGCGGCATACCCGAGATGAAGACGATATTGGGGGGCTTCGTCATCCGGCGGTTCCTGGGGGCGTGGACCCTCGTCACAAAAGCGTTAGGCTTGGTAGGTTTACCGTGGTCTTGGAGACGGAACATTGACTGACTTTCTGACAGTGTCTCTCCGTTGCGTCGGGAATGTGGCTAGGAAAGGAGGGCCCGCTGGTGCACGTTGCGTGCTGTGTTGCAAACTTGTTCACGAAGCTGTTTAAGAACATCAACGAGAACGAAGGTTGGTTCACCCCTCCAAGCGCCTTGCTGTCACCTCGGCTAACCTCCAACAGCGCGCAAACGCGAGGTCCTGTCCGCTGCCGCCGCAGCGGGTATCTCCGTCGCCTTTGGCTCTCCTATTGGGGGAGTGCTCTTCAGCCTCGAGGTACGATTCTCGGCACAGCAACCAAGCTCCTCCCACTGACTCTCCGCAGCAACTATCGTACTACTTCCCAGACAAGACAATGTGGCAGAGCTTCGTCTGCGCCATGACGGCCTCCATGGTCCTCCAGGCCCTCGACCCCTTCCGCTCCGGCCAGCTGGTGCTCTACCAGGTAAAGTACACCGTCGGCTGGCACGGGTTCGAGCTTGTGCCCTACGCCATCCTCGGCGTGCTCGGCGGCGTCTACGGCGGACTATTCATCAAGGCCAACATGTCCGTCGCCCGCTGGAAGAAGTCCGCACGCTGGCTCCCGGGGCCCATGACGCAGGTCGTCCTTGTGGCCCTCGTCACGGCGCTCATCAACTACCCAAACGTCTACATGAAGGTCCAGGCCTCGGAGCTCGTCTCGACGCTCCTTTCCGAGTGCTCCCAGCTCGCCGAGGACGAGGTGGGCATCTGCAAGACGGGCGCCGCCTCCGCCGCCACCATCCTCCTCCTCGTCCTCGCTGCTGCCCTCGGCTTCTGCCTCGCTGCCATCACCTTTGGCCTGCAGATCCCCGCGGGCATCATACTTCCTACTATGGCCATTGGCGCGCTATTGGGCCGCGCAGTGGGCATCCTGATGGAGATATGGGTTGAGAACGCGCGCGGCTCCTTCCTCTTCGAGTCGTGCGAGCCCGACGTCCCCTGCGTCACACCAGGAACCTACGCCATCATCGGCGCGGCGGCAGCCCTCGCGGGCGTAACACGCATGACGGTCTCCATCGTCGTCATCACCTTCGAGCTGACGGGCGCCCTAACCTACGTCCTCCCCATCATGGTGGCCGTCATGATCTCCAAGTGGGTAGGCGACGCCTTCTCCCGTAAGGGCATCTACGAGTCGTGGATCAACCACGAAGGGTACCCCTTCCTCGAGAACACGGACGAGATCGCGCCAGCCCCCGACGTGCCCGCCTCGCGCATCATGACGCGGATAGAGGACCTCATCGTGTTGACCGCGACGGGCCACACCATCTCCTCCCTCACCTCCGTCCTCGAATCACACCCCTACCGCGGCTTCCCCGTCGTCTCAGACCCCCGCGACGCCATCCTCCTGGGCTACATCTCGCGCGCGGAGCTCTCCTACACTCTCCGCTCGGCCACCACGTCGCGGGGTCTCCCCCCCGAGACGGAGGTCTTCTTCTCACACCAGCCCCTAGCTGACCCGCGCACGACGCTGGACCTCCGGCCATGGATGGACCAGACGCCCCTTACCCTCCCGTCGCGGTCCGACTTCCACCTCTCTGTCACGTACTTCCGGAAGCTGGGGCTGCGGTACGTGCTCTTCGTTGACGCGGGGGCGCTGGTGGGATTGCTTACCAAGAAGGACGTCTGGTACGTGCTCAACGGGGAGGGGGAGAGGCGGGAGGAGGAGAGGAGGGAACGGTACGCGGGAAGCGTGGCGGACGAAAATGAGAGCGAGAGTATGTTGTAGGAGTTGCGTTATGTATGATTAATGGTATCGGCTTTTGATTTCTCTTTTTAGAACAGTAGGGAGAAACTGGCGATGGCGTCTAGTGAGATTTGAAATGGTTGAGCGTGATATATATAGCCAAATAAGCGATTGAAACCTCCATCCATAACGCGTTACAGATACAGAGCCCTCCCACATAGTTTCCACAGTAGAAGACACTCCTACTAATACTCAAAGTCATCGTCCACAGCCGGCGCCTTCCCCTTCGCCACGCTCTCCTGCCGCCTGTACATCTTGGCGACCTGCCTGCTCGTCGTCGCCTCCTCGGCCTTCTTATCATCCCTCACGCGGATAAACCGCGGGAACCTAAGACTGATCCCCTTCTCACCGTCTACCCCTTCTCCGCACCCGGCCTTATACCGCGGGCTGAGCGTCAAGTCGGCGGTGCGCACCTCCCAGACGAAGCGCGGCTCGAACCACACGTCGGGCTGGTGCTGCCCGCCGGAGGAGTGACTGTAGAAGGGCTTCGGGCGGTCGACCACGATGGCGGAGAGAGAGGTATGAAGCTCGTCAAGGACTTGCTCAGAGAAGCCAGTGCCTATGTTGCAGATGGTCTCGTACTTTTCCGAGGTCGGGTTATAGCACGCGAGGAGGAAGGCACCGTAAACGGAGGTGCGCTTGCCCTTGCCGTAGTAGGCGCCCAGGACTACGAGGTCGAGGGAGTCACCCACGCCGGCAAGGTAGTCCTTTTTGATCTGGGGGAGTTAGCAGACAGTCTGGAGGCGCGGAGGAGCGTCTCTTACCTTGAGCCAGTTCCGACTGCGCATGCTGGGCTCGTACCCGCTCTCGCGCCCGTCCAACATCTTCACCATCAGCCCCTCACACGACGCCTTGACACTCTCATCCAAGAACGTCTGAATCTCATCCAGCTCCTGCCCATCCATGTGCGTCGCGAACAAGAATTCTCCCTCGACAGGCTCAAACGAGTCCATAAGCAGCTGCCTCCTCTCCCGCAGCGACTTCTCCACCACCGGCGCGCCGTTCAGATACAGCAGATCAAACGCAAAGACACACACCTTGACCTTGACATCCTCAATCTTGACATCCTTCTTCTTGCGTGTCATGAGCTGCTGGAACGGCAGCACCTTCTTCTCCACCACGTCCCACGCCACCGTCTCGCAGTCGAGCACGAAGCTCTTGGTATCGGCCTTGACCCACGAGTTGAGCCGCGCCAGGATGTCAGGGTACTTCTTCGAGAGGTCCTCCGAGTTACGCGAGAAGATGGCCGCCACGCCGTCAGCGTCCGTCTTGGTCGCACCCTTGAGGCCTTCGCCCTCGCCCTTGGGCGCATCCTTGGCGACGTAGTGGATCTGCGCCCGCTCGCCGTCGTACTTGTACTCGCAGGTGAAAGTCTGGCCCTCAAAGCGGTCTAGGACTTCGGTGATGGCCTTGGTGGGCTTGGCTAACATAGGCTTCAGGGGCACGCCGGGCTGCAGCTTGCAGTTGTCTCGGAGGTTGAAGATGCCATGCTTTAGCATTGCTGGGATGATGACATCGTAGCTCGGGAGCTCACTGTGAAGGGTTAGCTTTCGACCCCTTCATACCTGAGGTCAAGATTTCAACGCACCTGTAAACCTGTTTGAGGATGCTCTCCCCCTTCTCCATGTCGCTCGTGCTAGGCACAAGGCCCTTCGCCTCCGCCTCGTGGGCAACCATGGCCTGAGCAAGCGAGACAATAACAGTCCTCTCCGCCAATCCCAATCTCAGCTTGCCCTCCAAGAACCGGATCAAGTACTTGGCCTCGCTCGGCCCGCCCTTGTCCTTGGAAATGTCTACCTTGCCAGCATTCGGGTCCGACGCTGACAGGAGCTTCTTGATAAGGTCAACCTTGCGCCCCTGCGCGCCATTCCCCGTCACCGTCGCAATGTTCATTAAGCCCTGATGCACGCCCCGAACGGTAAGCGGCTTCGGCTTAAACATAGTCGGCTGCGTCGACCTGCTCTTGACCGCCACAAGACCAAGATCCCCAATCTCCTTCTGATCCTGCTTGATAATCTGTAGGCTCCGCCCCGTGCTCTCACCAATCGCCTTCATGATCAGCGACTCGCCAATCCCCAGCTCGATCCCCGCATAGTCAGGAGCGAGCTTGTTGATCATGAGCGTGATCGTAGGTAGGAGATCCTCGGGCGTGAGGCGGAGGACCTGACGGAGGAAGAGGGAGCAGTGCTCCATGATGACCAGCCGCTTCGTAGTGAGCTCGACGAGAGAGAAGGTCGTGCATAGCGCCGCGTATGGTACGGGCTGCCCCGCCTTCCAGTCCGGGTACGGATCCTTGCCCTTGGACGCAATCATCGTCTGGACCTCCTTCCGCGCCTTTGCGGCAATCTCCGGCTTGTCCTCCTCATCCGCCTCATCTATCTCCGCATCAGACGACGAAGAAGCCGAAGCTGCGGCCTCCTCATCAGCATCTTCCTCCTTCTTCACGGGCTTGGCTTTCGACGGGCTAGCGTTTGCCGGCTCGGCCTTAGGCTTCGGGCTTCGTTTCCGGCCCTTGGAGGATTTTGGCGGCGCGGGAGGGGAGCTCATGACTTCGTCTTCGTCCTCATCCTCGTCGACTCGGTTCCTATTCCTCCGGGCTCGCTTCGTGGGTGGTGCCTCGACCTCCTCCTTGGCGGGGTCGGCGTCGGACTCGGTCTCCGAGGCGGACGCATCTTCTTTGCTTCGGCGCGATCGCTTCTTCGTATCTATACAGATAATACGTCAGTTACCATTGAGGCCTCTAAGTGGACAATGTGTACATACCACTGGAAGGTGACCCAGGCTTCACATCCTCATCCGTGTGCTCCTCCGTGGGCTCCTCCTTCACCTCATCCTTCTTCGCCGCACCTGTCCTGGTCGAAAAGCTCAACGTGCTCTGCCTCGGCGCCGGCCTCGCCCCATTAGGCTGCCCAAAGAATCTCCTAAACACAAGCCGTCAGTCACAATTCCCAAACACACACCCCTCAACCCAAGCCCCCGGCCTCCACAACACCCTCTGCCCGCCTTCCAACCCACCCCTCACCACAACCCCCCCGCAGGCAGAGCACCCACCCTAACGTCGTCTGCGCCGACTTCACATACCCAAGCGTAGCCTGCTTCGGCGCCATCCCAGCCCTCAGTCCCCTTACAGAGAGGCAAACGACACGAAGGGCCCTCGACGCCACGGTTGCACTATACCACCCGGCGCAACCTCCCACAAGCTCGATCCGGGGAGATGGCGACGTTTTTGATCTGCTACCCTGCTTTCCAAGAACCACAAAACGGTCGGAGGATTGGCGCCAAAGGATAGATTATCAGAGAACAAGCCAATGACGAGAATCGAGACTGGGTGAGGGGATTCAATGGCCCTTTTATGCAAGTCGGGAAGTGGGATGGGAAGCTGCGACGCGTGAAGGTAGAGAGCTAGGCAGCTGTCGCGTAAATTGAAGACGGCCGTGACGCCAGGCAAGCGCGTGCGGCACGTGGAGCCTCAGCAGGGGTCCCCACTCCGCCACCTTTGGGCACTTAGAGGCACGCTAAAAGCTCTCACCTGTCACCTCTCTCACCGAGCCCGCTGTAGCCTAGTTTCTCCACCCCCGAGGTCGGAGAGCGACGGGAATCACGCCGTGGCCTCGAACGAGTGGTTGCGCTAATATCATCATTCGATTTCCAAGCAAAGAGGAAAATCTAGCAAAACACAACTGAAATCCATAAAGAGAATTACCCTGTTTGAAAACCGGCATGCATCACTGGTTTCTACCGTGCTCCCACGCATTTTTGCTCCTATACACTCACAGCAGCAAGTTCTGCCCCCCAGGCTTTCCTTTATGTAAAACTACACATTTGACCTGGGTGCAAAAAGATTATGGTACACTCCCTTCGCGTTCTCCCCCGCCGGTTTGTTTGGTAGAATAAGGCGGGCTCACCAAACCCCAAATCACATCTCAAGTCAAAAAGCTACCGCGCACTTATTTGTTAAAGTAGTGCAGCTCCTCGGCAGTCCGGCCGCGGATGAACTCGGGCTCGGAGCCACGGACATAGATGTCCTCGAACAGGATCGACGCAGTCGGGTCGGGGGGAGCCATGGCCTCGGCGATCTCGACTTCCGAGTTGACGTGAGCCCTGGCCTCCTTGTCAATGGCCTTGAGCTCGTCCTCGGTGACGACCTCCCACTCGAGGATCTTCTGCTTCAGGCCGGCGATGGGGTCGTTGGTCGACCGCATGCGCTGGATCTCCTCGCGGGTACGGTAGGTGGTGCCGGGGTCCGACATACTGTGGCCGCCGTACCGGTACGTCACATACTCGAGGACAAGGGGACCGTGGCCAGCCCCGGTCCACTCCTTGCCGTACTTGACCGCCGCCTTGACGGCGAGGACGTCCATGCCATTGACCTTGAGACCAGGGATGTACTGACCACGCTTGTAATAGTCGGTGAGCGCCGAGGAGCGGGCCGCGGCAGTACCCATGCCGTACTTGTTGTCTAGTGGGGGTCAGTGGGTGCGCTACATAGCTTTAATGGTCGCGGCAGCTTACTCTCGCAGCCGAACAGGGCGGGGAGGTTCCACAGCTTAGCCATGTTGAACGCCTCGAAGACCTGGCCCTGGTTGCTAGCACCGTCACCGTAGAGGATGACGGTGGCCTTGCCGTTCTCGTTGTACTTGTGCGCGAAGGCAAGGCCGGCACCGACGGGGACCTGGGCGCCGACGATACCGTTACCGCCGTAGAAGCCCTTGGCGAACATGTGCATAGAGCCACCCTTGCCGTAGGCGATGCCCTGGCGGCGACCGAGGAGCTCGCCGATGACGGACGAGACGGAGGCGCCGCGCATGTAGGCGAAGCCGTGGCAGCGGTAGGCCGTGATGAGGTCATCCTCCTTGGTGATCGCGTTCTCGATGCCGATCGCGACGGCCTCCTGTCCGGACGACAGGTGGCAGAAGCCGCGGATCTTCTTCTCCTTGTATAGCCTGTCGGCGGCCATCTCCATCTGCCTATAACACGGTCATCGTCAGCATCGACGGAAGCTCTGCGCGGCGACCCAACTAGAGGTGGAGGCATTTACCTGACGACAACCATGTCGCTGTACATCTGCTTGAGCTCCTTCTTGGTCACCTGAACGTTGTACGGCGGCGGGTCGAGCTCGTACGTCTCGAACGACTCGTCGCTTAGCCGGACGTTGAAAGGCTCATCGTCGGACTGTCGTAAGGCACAACAGGTTAGCGGTTGTCGGGACACCCGGATCAGGATGCAAAGCTTCGCCCTTTGCCAACGCAATTGGCGGAGTTCGGACAAAACACACCTTGGGAAGGGGGTGCTCCAGCTCGGAACCGGCGGCGTTGGTCGTCACCGTCCTCCTGGCCGCGACGACGGGCTGCGCGCGGGCGCGGAGCGCCGGCACCGCCCTCGTCCTCAGAGCCCGGGAAAACATCGCGAAGTACTGCCAATTGCTCCTCCGATGCTAACAGCTCGTGCGGGAAAAGTGGACGGTGGAGAGGGGTGGTGGTGGGTGAGGTTGATGGTATGTGGTAGCTGGCGTACGGACGGGATGGAGCTCCGAAATTTCAATGTTCGTCTCGTTGGGGATTTTGATTGAGGAGGCAGGCTCAATCAAGAGCCTCTGAGCGCGCTAGTCCGGATTGGGCCTAAGGTCAACAACAACACGTGACCGTCGTACCGGAGCTGGGTCCAACGAGGCGAACGGAATTTTCCGGAAGGGCCAGGGTCCCTATCGCCGCCAAAAGCGACAGTCAACAAGACTGCTGAAGCCCTCGAGTCTTAAGAGACACATACTACAGCTCGTTGAATGCCAAAACCGTTGATTCTAGGGTTGATAACTCCGCGCAATGTTCAAGCCCTTCGTGTAAAACCCATGCTTGTAGGAGAACAATATGCCCGTCCTCACCGAAACGCCCAGCGTTGCCCATACCGGGTTCCTGATTGGGGAATGGGTCCCGACGCTATCTCGCCCTGGCCCCGCTATTATCTCTCACCGAAGCGCGCCATTTTGCTCGTCCTCGAACTTTCCCAGTCCGGTAATATTCTCGACGAAGCGGGCCCCCGATCTAGAGGCGCTATGGCAGACCCCAAACAGGAGTTCCAAGAGCGCCCGATGCAAATATACCCGGGTGGCATGGAGCTTCCGGTAAGGCAACGTGTTGATGTATCTTGTTACCGCAGCCCAATAAACATACTCCTGCAAACCCACAAGTGCCCATGCATGTGCAACCTCAAAAGATATGCTGTGAATCCCCACGAATGCGCGCGGTTCCGCTCTCCGCTGCTCAACGCCAATCAAGGACTCCGAGTGTAACCTGCCCAACACCGAGCTCTCATGTTAAGATGACATGCCGGAAATCAGATGGCCCGATCACCATCCGCAAGTTTAAATCGAAAGACGACAGAGGGGATGACCGGGAGGTCGGGAGCCGCGACTCCCATGCACAATAATCAAACATGCTCCTTGCAGTGAGCACCAGGGGCCCAGTCTACTCATCTTGGAAGAAGATCTGGTTGCCGCCCTGAAGCGGCGCGGTGGATGGCCCTGCATCTCTCATGTCGACGTCCTGGTTATCCCGACTCGACCCCGGAATACCGTCCTGCGACCGGTGGAAGTCAAAAGGCATCGCGCTCATCGGGCGATTGGGCGCATCCTCCTCCAACTGGCGAGGGAGAAGTGACAGGGGTCGGTCACACAACATCTCTTCCGGGGGCGAGAAGCTCCAAACCTATCAGGACGTTAGCATGAGCGAGCCAGATATGAGGATCAAAGGGAAACCAGGTGCTTACCTCCATCACAGTGCGGCCCTGCCTCAGCGCGAGGGCAACGCACTTCTCATCCTCAAACGCCACCCTCCAGACGGCTTCGTCCTGAGATATGAGTTCTCGGACTAGGTGGCCCGTCTTGAGATCCCAGATCTTCACGCGCCCATCGCTACCGGCGCTGACGACCCGCGTGTCATCAAACTGCAAGCTAGTCACGCTGTTATCGTGGGCTGCCAGTCGATGAATGGGGCAGTTGCGCTCAATCGACCAGATGCGAACAGAGCCATCGGATCCACCCGTGACGAGCGTGTCACCACGCATCTGGAGCTGTCCAACCAGAGAGGTGTGGCCCTGGAGGATCCCAGTACACTCGCTGAAAGAATAAGTCAGCTGACGTCTTATAAGCTAGGAATGAGCTTTCATGTGCAGAAACACACCCAGTATTGGGGTTCCAGATGCGAACCTGCGTATCCAGACTTCCCGTGACGACCCTGCGGCCGTCGAATGCAATGGCGTATATCTGGCTGAAGTGACCGTGGAGCGTTTGAAGACAACGCCCATCCGAGAGGCTCCAAACCTTGGCCGTCGTGTCGTAGCTGCCTGAAACAACAATGTCGCCCTTTATTTCTAAGCACCGGACACTCGATTGATGCCCGACGAGCACGTTTCGACACAGGCCAGTCCTGATGTCCCACACGCGGAGGGTCGTATCACGCGAGCCAGATATCGCCGTGTTCGCATCCGACATCTTAAGGCAGCGGACAGTCGACGTATGGCCACGGAGCGTGTGCAGGCAGGTTCTGAACACGAAGTTAGTGTTTCCCGCACTCGGCGAGCCAAAAGACAAGCCACTTACCCAGACACAAGATCCCACACCCTGACATCACGATCACAGCCACCGCTAACCAGGGTATCGTCCCACGGAACCATAGCCCAGACGCCCATGACATGGCCTTGTAGAGTTCGCTGCGCATTCCCATCGGTGTCGAAGACGTGAATCCTAGCATTATCCAGAGCCACGATGATGTACTTTGAGGTCAGGTGCAAGCTTGTGACCACGCCGCCCTCTTGAGTAATGTTTCTCGAGATGTTCGTCCCGCCGGACCTCCACGCGGCCTCGACCAGGTACCTCTGCTTGAAGTGCGATTTGTAAGATCTTAGCTTTGGCCGCGCGGGAACCTGTGGGCCGTCGGAGCGAGACTCAGGGACGGGGGCGGATAGGGCGCTGTGAGGGCTGGGTATGTCACTGGCAGAGAGGCCCGTATTGGCATGAAGCAAAGGACTTGTGGTTGGCCGAGTGGGAGAGGGCCCGACGACGGCGGGATACACCTCGGAAAGCCTCCGGCCATAGTCGTGCTTCACGCAAAGATTCTTCCAAGTCATGTCATCGCTGAGGAGGTCCCTCCAACGCCGAGAAACTTGAGACGCCCTAGCCAGCACCTTCGGATCATCGATAAAAGATATAATCTGCAGCAATCATACGTCAGCGCCAAGTGGGAAAGATAGCCGGTTCGAGGCTGTAAGATGACTTACACGAAGGCACAACTCATCGGGCAGGCTGGTAAAGGGATCCTTCTTCAACAACGGGCTGACGAACTGGTGAACAAAGCTCAGCTGTTGGCTAGTACAGAGGTTCAGCAGATCCGCCAGCACACGTGTGCGCTGAGGACCGGAGCAGTTCTTGAAGTGCTGCCGGACCTTGGCCAGGAAGAAGTCCTCGTCGTCCGCTGCGTCGCTCCAGTCCGGTTGCTGGTGAGAGGGGCCGGGAGAGGCGGCGGGTGTGGGCGGGGGTGGCGGAGAGCCAGTGAGCTGCTGGTCGAAATCGGCGGCGGGCGTGGTCATACTCGGTGTGGGAGGGCCCCGCAACTGCCTTTGCTGCTTGGGGATCTTATCCAACCGAGGGTTCAGGGCCATGCTAGTGTTTAGGTTTAGGTCTTCGCTCAGAACGCTGCCTCGGCGTTCTGAGAAGCCGACGGGTTGAGAGTACCCTGCCATGTTGGGCCACGGACAGAGGTGAGAGATTCTCGCCTCCGGGGAGGTATAGCGTAGCCCCGACTCTTAGGGCCCTGGGAGGAGTCGCAGCGCTGTATCGATAGATAAAGAGCGGGACTCGACCTCGTGTGAGAGAAGATATCGGCGGAAATTCAAGATAGCGAAGAAAGGGGGAATGTCCTAGTCTGCCTGAGACATCAGCAACTGAAACTCGACGCAAGGCTCGTGAATGGTGGTAGGACGTACAACGAGCGAAGCGTTTCCTTCCGAGTCGAATAAAGGAGAGGGATATCCAAACGAGCGAGAAGCAAGTAAAGAGGTCGGGACGGGTAGTCAGAGGCAAAGATGCCTTCCGGGGACGGCGGCGGCAGGTTGGGCGATTGAAGGAGTCTAGCCGCGGGTCGGGCCGTGCCACAAGATCGTTCCAGCAACACCCCTGAACTGGAAGCAGGTCGGTATAAGGAATTTCAGGGTTCGGACCCTCGAAGCTCTTGCGGAGACGGAGGGTAGATTCGCAGGTTCGAGGATCGGGTATCGAGATCGCAGACTCGCAACGAGGCGATCAGTCGGAGGTGGTCTAGGATTCCACTCCAGGAAGGGAAGTATCAGGGATGATGACTAAAGACCAGCATTAGCGCCCCGAATTTGAGTCTGCTAGAATGACGCAAGGTGCCCGCACCTGTCAGCACCAGAGGAGACGAAATCTGTCGTTCAGTTCCGCAGCGGGGTCGTCGCGAGATCGTGGACCAGTATCCGACGACAAGGTTTGGGGGGTGGTCGGCTCTCGAGGCGAACGGGGCGGGGGGAGCGATATGCGATGGGTGCTAGCCAATGCGGAGTGGAGTGGAGGGCGGCCGAGACTTAAAACGGAGCCAGTCGAGCCCGGGCTGAATTAAGGGTGCGGCTAATGGGCAGGGCGCGGTCGGGCTGGAAGCGGGACTGCGGCAGAACCCTGGGGGATAAAGCACGAATCGGAGGAAGGGGCGAGGCGGTGACGGCCCGAGGATGGAGGAGCAGGCGACTGGCCGACGCGGATGGAGCTGCTGCCCGACAAGTGGATCGATCTTGAATGAGGCGGCAATGCCGGCGGTGGATGTCGACGTCGGGGCGCGTGTGAAGAAAACGAAAGGACAGCGGGGACGGAGGAGTGAGGTCGTCGGGCGGGAGCGCCGAGGGGACGAGGTTGGAATGGAGTCGCCGCTCTGCGGCACGCCGTCTCCGTTTCCCACGTTCTCACACACCACGTCGCGGCTAAGGCTTGGTATTTCGCCGTAACGGGCTCTAGCGCATCCCCGCCGCGGTATGGTGCCTGAATTTAGTAGCACGAGCCCCGCTCTACCAGGCGGTACCCCGCTGGGCGACCCTTTCATCTGTGCCCCCGGCAGTGGTCGCGCGAAGATCTGATGCAGCCCGCGGTGTTCTGGGCCCGCTCCGTAACATTGGACAGGAGCTCTTGGCCGTACCAGTGCCGTCCGCTTGGTGCAGATCAGGTCAATCCGACGGCGATGCGTCCCATATTCCGCGTCCAGAGCACCAGGCCACATTCCACAGCGAGTCCCCTCCCATCATGAGCCGAATTCCCTCAAGCAGCGCCCACACGTTTTGACCGTGTCCCCATCCACGAGCGGACGCCTCATCTTTCGCTCCGGCAGTCCCATCTGCGATACTCCTAGGCGCCCCTACCATACAGTACAGTACGTCAAGGCCGGAACCTTCCTCGCACTAGGAGTTCCCAACGTCGCCGCATCCGGAAATCCCAAGCGTCATTCCCGCACTAGCGTCTCCATAACCCCTTCTCCATGCGAAGCCAAAGCACAGGAGTTACCGCGGTGGGGGCGAGGGAGCATTACAGGCTTCCCACTCTTGATGGCTGCTGAGTGCTCTATTTTGAGTCCCGAGGGTGGCTTATGCATGCGCCCGAGCAAGGGAGGGACTCGGGCTCGCCAAGCCTTGCCATGTCCGTCTCGTGGCCACCTCGTACCTCGTAAGCTGACGGTGCCGTGAACGGGACCGAGGTGGGAAGAGACGGCGCGGCGGCCAAAAGAGGGACCGAGGGGCGTCGGAGTTCCCTGCTCACGGTCCCGTGGGATGTGAAACAGTGCCCATCGGAGGTCTGAAGCAGAAAGCAGTCATCGTCTTGGCCTCCCTCCAGCACTTCTATTGCCTTGGCATGATTTGATCCAGCATACTCTCAATCGCCCTCCGAACCACCCAGATGGAGTCGAAGCCATCTCGTTCCTCCAACATCAGAAGAAGTCTACAGGCACCTGCACTCGGATTGATTGCGTCGCGGGTGGAATACGGAAGTTCACGTATCCATCCCCTGCAGAGCCACGTTTCAGACGCGCTCCCCCAGATTTCGTCGCAACCGTCCCAGAAGCCTTTCGAAGACTAGCCGTGGCGCTGAACCCGCGTGAGTCTTGATCTCCGACTAACCGTTGGTCATCACGATTCAAGTATACAAAGGGACGTTGGGATGCTCACAGGTCGCCGGGCCTTGACTCCCTCCACCCCAGACTATCAAGAAGGCCCGTCGTAAATCGGCTGCGTATATAAAAGCTCGTCACTCGCATCGCTGACTATCGTGGGCATCCCGGGGTCGCTAGTGATAATCTTCTTTCTGCGTCCTTGTGGCGTCAGGTCGTGAAGTATCTCTACACAGATTGTCCGGAGCACGGTGGATTCCGCGGATTTTGGGCCTCCGGTCGGCTGCACGGGTTCGATTGTAGTGGCGAAACTCCATCCCAAGTGTGCCGACGTACGGAGTAGAGGTTCGTCGAGATATCCAAACCGTATGTTCCCCTCAGCCTCTTTGGCAAATTTCACAACCCTAATCTGCTTCACTTTCCTCTTGTCCCCTATCAAGTCGAGTTTCTCCATCTTACTTATCTGATAGCTTTGCTCCTTGGCTGTCCCCCCTGACCACCTGCAGCTCCCGTCGCTAAACTCAAGTCATGTGGCTGAGCACGTGACTAATTACCTGCCACATCCAATGTATCGACGTGACCCTCTTCAACTTCAAGCCATCCCAACCTCGAAACCCGTCCTCATTATCCAAACAAACCAAACCTAATTGTTCCAACCGGCCCTTCATACGAAATCTTGGTAAATTAGGAGCCTCTTTTCACGACCCCATATGGTTCGGTGGCAGAATATGGTTTATGTCTGACATCTTTTTGCCCGTCTTGGCCTCTGAACGATAACCCTGATGGTCAACGTCCCATCGACAACTGGCCACGAACAAGGGTTCAACCACGGGCTATGAAGCTTAAAAGATCGTACTACTTTCAGTGCCGTTCCTTTCTGTTTCCCGAGTTCCCTCTCCCTTTCCTTGAGGTTCTCAGATAGGACTTGACCACAAGCCTGTCTCATACATGTCTTTGCTCCTTGACGTCTGTGATCTATAATTCCAGCGTCCTTCCTCTCACTTCCCATACAAGATGGGTGGTTTTTTGCTCCTGGTTGCGCTATGCGTAAGTCCCCGCGCTTTACGCACTGCCCTCTCACCTACTGACTGGCTACGATAGGCGATAATGGCCGTGGCGTAAGCAAGAAAGTCGATATCCCACATCAACCAGCATGTACTGACTGGGATGTGGTAGCTCATTCCTTGCCGGACTTGTCCCTCTCTCAATATCCTTGTCACAGTCGCAGCTTCGCGTCGTCTCAAACATTGGCGTGGGCATCCTCGTGGGGACGTCCATGATCGTCATCATCCCCGAAGGGCTCAGCGCGCTAGTGCCCAGCGGTGCAGGCAGCCATGGGCACTCTCACTTCCGAAGGGGCCTGGAGTCAGGGCTTTCGCCGCGAATGCCACTTAGCCCCACGGCTGGCGAAGAACTCGCGACTGTTAACCCCGCAGTTAAGCCTCGAGGCGCACAAGACGATGACACGACGGGCGATGTAGTGGATGACGGCAGCGGACATGGTCACGAGCACAGCCACGACGAGTCAGTCGTAGACACGCCAGAGTCACACGAGGAGGGCGCGGAGTTACCGACCTTCTTCATCGGATTCTCCATGATTTCCGGCTTCGTCCTCATGTTCTTGATCGACAGGCTACCGAAGCACATCGCCGAATCCCAGTGGTCAGCGGCGCCGCCGCGAGAGGTGCGCCTCGACAACCTGGGCGTGTCATCCTCATCAGACAGTGACGAGCCCGATCGCCTGATGGGCTCCCAGTCCGAGGGCCCCAAACAGTCGCGCAGCGCCTCAACCACGACGGGGCTAGTCATCCACGCCGCCGCGGACGGGATCGCGATGGGCGCATCCTCCAGCACGGCCAACACGCGCCTCGGCTTCATCGTCTTTATCGCCATCATGATCCACAAGGCGCCCGCAGCCTTTGGCCTGACGTCGGTGCTTCTGCGGCAGGGGCTGTCGAAGCGGGCGGCTCGGGGCCACCTTGCCATCTTCAGTCTCGCGGCGCCGGTGGGCGCCCTCGCTACGTGGTTTATGATCAGGTTGCTGGGCAGAGGTAAGCTGGACGGGCAGGATGGGCAGTGGTGGACGGGCATGTTGCTTCTTTTCTCCGCCGGAACGTTCCTGTAAGCAGACTGCCATCGTCTCATTCTCCAACACGGTTTTCTTGGAATGTCGCTAATTTGGTGCCAGGTATGTTGCCGTTCACGCGATGCAGGATGACGGCCACTCCCACGGCGATGCGGGCATGAACGGCTACGCCGACTCTCTGCAACAGAAGGCTCACGGACCGCAGATGTGGGATACGATCACGACCGTCGGGGGGATGCTCCTGCCGCTCCTCACGCAGATCGGCCATCATCATTAAGGCACTAGCTTTTTCTTTTGGCAAAAGGGGCGTAGCGGGTGCGGGTGATGACTGCGGTTTGTGAGGCTGGGGCAAGTGGCCAGTCAGAGCGTCATAAAATAGACTTGTATTATCAGTTTGGTAGTTGCCGATGCAAATCGAGCTTCATGAGTGAAGGAGCTTTGAGCCTGTTGCACTTATCTGCGCTGCGACTCCAGTGATTATTACGACATTGGTGGAGGACGTTGCGGATCTTGCCCTGCGAAGGCGAGGTCGTGTAGCATGCCGCTTCCATCTTAGTACGAAACAAGACTCAAAGAAGGGTCCACTTGTCATGTAATGAGGCAAAGTAGTTAACCCGGGAAGTGCTTCACAGTCGACGCCCGGTGTTGGCAGAGGTATGATGTGTCATGTTGATTCCTTGAAGTTGGAGGAGTGAGTGGTGAGAAGGTGCGGGAAGCCACAGTCTGCTAATTCGAGCTATAGGATGCTGCCGCGTATAAGTTGAGGGTAGCGAATAACACTTCGAAGGTGAACAGATATCAGATCGGCCATCCGGATCTACAAAGAAGTCGGAACCACGAGTTGTCTTGCATGCTATGTTAGACCTCGCTCAGAAGGCCAAGGAGACGAGGGGGAACGGTCGTGGACGGGATTGTCGAACGTTGGTAGGCCGGCAAGACTACAGAGGCCCTTCATGGAAAGGGCAGAAAGGTGAGGCCTTTCCTGTCTACTACCGCAGGATTCCGTTGAGGAATGCACATGTCCCCTTAGGGAGGAGTACCTCTGGTCGTCATGTAGCATGGCGTACGTACACCTTGCATCCCGAAGCGGCGCCCAACTTCTGAGGCGGCGAGACGACCAAAGTTCCCTGATCCTGTCTTGTATCTATCGCTTGGCTGTAGACCTACCCCTGTATTGCTACGGTTCGTTACCCCAGGCGCGACTCCATTCACACAGGGCGCACTATAACGTCCTCCAGCCCCGTGGCCGGTACCGTAGTGAGGGTTCGCCCCCGCTACAAGACCTACCTTGAATTCATAAAGGCTTGTCTCAGAATCAGCTTGCTCGAGGGCGAGCAGACCTATCACGCAGATGTGTTCTTCTAGAGTAGGCTTAGAAGAAGCTCGGCGCCGCCTCGAGCAACGGACCGTGTCCAGGCCATCGATACCAGGTTCGCCACCGATAACGAGGCTCTTCTAGAGTATCATGGCCGGGTCTAAGTATATATGACTCTCATGGATGAAGAACACTCGCCTTGATCACATCAACGCCCTCGATGGCACTCCCCCGATGTGGTTCGCCGAGGGGAGCGTGACCTCCAGCAGAGTTTTCAGATGGAGCTGAGGAACGGATTTGAGCAGGCTCGCACATCAACCTCGAATAAGCACGTCGTCGTGTTCGTGAGCGTCCCCTTGATCAAGGAGTGTAGGGCAGAATATGGCGTTGAGAGGCCCTGGCGTAAGATTGGAAGGAGACTGGCCATCCCCTGGAGCAGTAGTCACCGGCTAGAGGAGACGGCATATCAGAGAGGAAAGAAGAAGAACGGGACTACTTCACACGTAATGGCCGCTAAAGGGAGTAGGAAAAGCGTTATAGTAACAGTTAGCAGTGGTTCCTGGTGTTACAAGCAGAGACGGGGGGAACAAATCGCGGTTAACCTTTGTACGCTAAACTTGTCTGTCAAGTAGCGCCATGACTAATCCGCAAGGCGAGCTTCACAGGCAACCAGCTCAACCTCACAACTTCGCCTCGAATCAGTCCAATCCTCACAAACCGGATGTTGAAGTCGTCGCAATGTCACAACGCGACGCCTCGCCGCGGAGGCGGCACATCCTCGCCTCCATCAACCGCGAAGCACCGGAGCGCCCCCGCCACCGGGTATCCCGCAGTTCGTCTGCCCCAGGACAGAGCGAGCGCGAAGATGAGACGCGAGGGGACGAGGCCGCAGACAAGTCGCGCGAGGACGCCGAGGGCGGATCCCGCTCGCACAGACACCGCAGGCGGTTACGGCTAAAGGACCCGAAGCGCAGATCGCGCCGGCGCCGGAGCAGGGAGGACAGAAGCAGGGCGGACCGGAGACGAGAAGATGACCCCGAGCGCCGGCGCCGGAGCAGAAGGCGCACACGCTCGCCCACGCCGCCAGACCCCTACGAAGAACCCCCCCTAGACCCCGAGGCCGCCTTCCGCGAGAGCCTCTTCGACGCCATGGCAGACGACGAGGGGGCAGCCTACTGGGAAGGCGTCTACGGGCAGCCGGTCCACGTGTACTCCAACGAGCGGGAGGGCCCTCAGGGGGAGCTGGAGCGGATGACGGACGAGGAGTACGCTGCGTACGTGCGGCAGAAGATGTGGGAGAAGACGCATGAGGGGTTGATTGAGGAGCGGAGGAAACGGGAGGAGCGGGCGAGGGAGAGGGAGAAGATGGAAAAGGAGAGGAGGAGGGTCGAGAGGGAGGTGAGGAGGAGTTTGGAGGTTGGGGAGGAGAGGCGGAAGAGGAGGGTGTTGAGGGATCGGTGGGGGGAGTATGTTAAGAAGTGGGAGGCTTGGGGTGGGGAGGTGGAGGGGATCCCGTGGCCGGTTGAGTCTGGGGAGAGGAAGGATGTTACTGAGGACGCGGTCAAGAAGTTTGTGCTTGGTGGGCTGAGGAGAGATGGTGTTGGCGAGGATGAGCTTGTCAAGGCGTTGCGGGATGAGAGGGTCAGGTGGCATCCTGACAAGATACAGCAGAGGCTGGGGGGAGAAGTGGACACGGACGTCATGAGAGACGTGACACTTATTTTCCAGACGATTGATAGATTGTATAATGATACCCGGCGGAAGAGCTAAGCTCCCGCCACTATGCGAACGCGAGCGTGTTAGCCGCCAATATCCAACACACTTACAAACACGCGCTGTCCGAGGCAAAGATTGCATGAGATCGAAACAGTGCGGGACTTCCGATTGTAATCGGCAACGCCCGAGCGGGCTGACGTTTTACGACACTGCATAATTAGACATTGTCACATTTTAGGGGCGTCACCTTTCATCACTTTGATATCTGGAAACGAGTGTCTTGGTATGGCGGCAATGTTCTTAAATTACACAACCACAATGGTCCCCAAAAACCCGATTAATATTACGCCTTCATTCCAGGCAAATAAAGCTTGTCATTTGCACAACAGCACAGGTCTCCATCCCGAAGATCCCGTCCCAAAAAAGGTACACAGAAAAAAGCAGTCTCTAAACGCGACACCAAACCCCATGCGTCAGGACCCCGTTTAGAGGTTGACGTAGAGGGCGCCAACACCGAAGAGGGCGCCGAGGCCGGCGGCGGCCTGGTGGAGCGCGGCGGCGGACTCGGGGTCCTCCTCGGAGTCGTCACCGCTGGCGTTGGGCGAGTCAGAGTCGTCGGTGCTCGACGCGTCAGCGCCGGACTCCTCGGCACCGCTCTCGGTCTCGGTGGCGGTCTCAGTCTCCTCGGCGTCGTCGGTGGCGGACGCGTCAGTGCCGGTCGCGGCGTCGGTCGCGGCGTCGGTGCCGGTGGCGTCGGACTCGGCGGCGGACTCAGTGCCGGTCGCGGCGTCGGTCTCGGCGCCAGTCTCAGCGGCGTCGGTGCCGGTGGCCTCGGCGTCGGTCTCAGCGCCCGACTCGGCGGCGTCGGTGCCCGAGGCCTCGGGGGCCTCAGACTCGGCGGCGGTGCCGGTGGGGGCGACGTCGGACTCGCCGGCGGCGGCGGTGGACTCACCGCCAGCGGGAGAGTCGGCGGGAGCGTTGGTGTTGATGTCCATGGGGATGTTAGTGGGGACCTCCTGGGCCTGTGTTGTTGTGTGTTAGTGATGTGCCCTCCTCACAAGAGCATCACCTCTCTAGGTGACCTCGGGGGATAATACATACGGAGGCGAGGCCGAGCATGGCCAGGAAGAGGGCGGTGGTGTACTTCATTTTTGCGGTGGTTTGTGAAGGCTCAAACGTGAGAAATTCGAACGAGTGGAATGGAAGAAAAGAAAGATTCTGGTTGGGGTATTGGCAAGTTCTATGTTTAAGGAAGGAAAGAGGAAAAAAGAAGGACGAGTCTGGGCACGGAGGCTCGACTCTCTTATAAGCATGGAGCGGCCCGGGGGATGGGCATGGGTGGATGGCGCGGTTGGGGGGGGGATGGCGTCAGGCTGCCCGTGGTCTCCGGGCCTCGCCCGGCGAGTGGCCCATCTGAAACTGGGTAGTCTCGCCTCGCTCGTCCGACGTGTGGAGACGGGTGTGGAGCATGGGCTCGGGTCGGGGGGGGGGAGGGGTGTGCGGGTGTGCGGAGTAGGTAAAGTGGATGTGGGAACTATGGGTCCCTGGATTGCATCGCCCAAACGGCCTGCGTCTTGTTTTCCGAGCTGTAATAAGGTACCTCCACAGGCGGAAAACGCCCACGACGCCCGGCCATACAAGGAACTGGCACGCGAGGACGAGCAAAGTCGACACCTCACTTGGATCTTCGGCGCAGAGAGGTATTAGTGGTGGAACCGAGAGCGCTTGGAGAGGCGGCCAGCTCCGCCGGTGGTTGCCCCTACCGGATACCGGAAACCCGCGTGCCGGCTCCGGCGGGCGGCGTCGCTAAGCTCGTTCGAGCTGCCTTCTCCCGGGAGGCGAATCGTCCATCGTCAGTACCGTCTGCATCATGAAGATACGAGCAAAAAGCAGGCCGTTCTTCTCTTCGACCCCTATCCCGATCCAGATTAGGATATGCGCCTCGTATTTCTCGAATCTCCCTTGACTCAATTGGGCGCTCCTCGATCGTGCAGGACGTTGGGTCCGTCCGACATTGCGATAGACCTGGACGCCACGCCACGTATGAGTAAGCCCGAGATGGACAAGATTTTACGTACCGAAAAGTAGGGTGCAAGGGGTCGCCTGCACCTGCCGGACGACAGCTACAGTGTATATACGAAGGAGACTGTCATGTGCTATGGAATGTCTCGCCCAGTGCACAGTGTGAGACCCTGTAGTCATCGTAATAGCGCCAGGCCTCAGAAGGGAGTCACCATCCGCGCCGCCCCATCGTACCATCACTGCCATTTGTGGCGGACACAGCCCGGGGCTATGGGATTCCAAACACGCCCACCGCCCGAGCTACCAGTGCGCGGCACATTGATCCGTCACCGAATCCATGCAACCCCCCGGCAACGAAGCGAGCAAGAGGCGCAACCTCCCACGGCCCCCGATGTCGACACGCCGCCCGGCTGCCCGCTCCGATTGGGGCGAACCCAGCGTGGCAACGTACGAACCGCACGCACACGTGCACTGTCTCATCCCTCTCCCAATCTCTCTGTGCTTCTATTCTCTTTCCGACGGGGACCCGGGACCCACCCAGCACATGCACCAAGGACCGACCGGGCTCCACCTCGCTGTGGGGTGACCCCCTATAGCCTTGCGTCAGCCCGTCTTTCCCACTCCAGCAACGATCTCCGCTCCAGGGGGTCCCCGAAAGCTTGTTTGGCGGACTGGCAGCAGGGACAGGGTGGGGAAAGGTCTCTCTCAGATTACAATAGCCGAAGCGGCAGGGTGCTGGAGATGAGAAGGGGTACGCTAGCGATTTTCCTGACGGTACGTATACAGTGAGGCCTTGTTGTGTGGCGTATTGCCTGGCGCTGGCAGCTACCGGAGCCTTAATCTGCCGCTGGCTTACTTTATTCGCAGCTTATGACCAAGTTCAACGACGTCGTATCGAAGCGTGGGAGGGAAGGAATCTGATCTTCGCGCCCGTTCCCAAACAGAGATGAAGGCGCCTTGTTCCCGAGTGCATGACGCCCACGGCTCCGAGCACGCGCGTCCGCCTGGCCCTGGATCGGCGGCGCTGTGACACGGAGATAGGGCGTCCAACCGCGGGCCCTCAAGATTACACCTGGTACGGGGGAAAATGCTTGTTCTCGATACGATTCGGGCCGGGGTGGCTACTCCGTGCGGGACCCGGGGATTCCATGGTTGAGGTTCTATGACGAGAAGCACTTTCCAGGCCTCGTATCCACCGGCGGTTATGTAAAGGACGTCGCAGCCGGAACCGCGGGACACGCTTGAGGCGAGGTGTGAGTGAGCGAAGGGAATTGGGGGGGAAGGGGGGGGTTTTGGGGGGGGGGGGGGGGGGGGGGGGGGGTGTACCCCCGGGTGACCGGGGTGCGCCATCCCCTGCCGCTGTTGGTGGATTTGGGACCCACACAGACCCCGGGCCCCCCCCCCCCCCGTTCCGGCACCGCCGATCTGGAGAACCAAATCTCCTCTGAGCTCACTCTCCCTTCCCTGTCCTGGCCAGGAGTCTTGCCTCGATGGCCCCACGTGCACCCGCCGTTGGGGGAGCGACACATGCCGATTGCATCTCAATGACCATTGTCGCTTCTCGAAATAGAAAATGGGCGAGGTTGAGTGAGGAGAAAACTGGGGCGATGGCGGGTGTTATGCGTTCCACCCGGCGTGAGAGAGACATTCCAGGGGGGGGCATCGAGGACCCTGCCAGGGGCAAAAATGGGGATTAAGCCCGCCGTGGCGCGAGGTACGGACAGTGTCGCACGGCTTTCGCTGGACATTTGTGGAACTGGGATGGAATCACCCCAAATATCCCGCGCGCTGGTTGCTGCTGCTGCTGTGCGTTGCATCCCCAAATCGGAATGCGCCCCACACAACCACATCTTGGTGTCGTTCCTTCCCGCGCCGCGTCCGTCCCCCGGATGCTGGGGCCGGCATGGTCGGTGTTGACGCGTCGCAAGTGCCTCACCTATCAATATCCCTGCTTCTATCGTTGCCACGCTTGGACCCCCAAAGACGGTATTATCCCGAGGCGATAAGGGGTGCAGGGGGGCAGCGATAAGGGGTGCTTCCAGAAGGGGGAGATTATCATTGATCTCTTCTGTTTGTGATGTATTTCCGCGGGGCGGGGGGGTAGTTATGGTCCCTTCCATTCCCAGCCTTGAATCCTTTGTACCAACCTTCCAGGCTTGGAGGAGCGGAGGGAGTGGTTGGATCTCGGGTGCGGTTGGATGCCTCCCTGGGTACCCACGCTCTGCATGCAAGCACGCTCATGTGGCGTGGTGCGTTTGTGTCTGTGGGTGGGTAAGACAAAGGCGACGTGCGAGACGCGGGAAAAAAAGCTTGACTGTCTTGCTACTCGGCCGGCGGCAGCTCTTGGGCTTCCTTCCCCCGGCCTTCCCGGCGGGCTGGATGGACAAGCTTTCAGGGTGCGGAGAGGACGGAGGGTCCCGCGGGAGAGGCTTTTTCTTCTCCCTCCTTCCAGCGCTTTCCGCTGCGGGTCGTTTACGGTGGTTCGGGTTCCTCGGTGCGGCATTTCACCCGCCCGCGGTGCCTTCTTCCTGCGTCCGCCGCATTCCAGGAACTCCAGGTGGGAGGCGATGGTACATGATGGCAATTTTGCCGATGCGGATATATGATCCCGATGTCGTCAGGCGAGGCGGAAATGTCCTGCTTCCGCTTCTCCAATTCCTGCCCTGCTTGGGACTGGGTTGACCCTACAAAGTACGTCACTCGGTATGCAAGTTTCCCCGGCGCCACAAGTGCCGCACTAAGGCACTGCTACGTCGTACCGATTGACGGTCCCCAACCCCTCGCCACGCCGGTGGGGAAACTGAACCCACAACACCGAGACCCGCGCCGAACCAACGACGGCAGAGCGGGAAGCGGGCCATCGCCCGTGGAAACGAGCCTGACAACCCCACTCATCAAAAACCGGTACGTATGTCCGTAGCGAAGGGGGGGCTAGGAGCCTTACGAGGTACAAGGCAGAAGATCAAGGACGAGCAAGGGAAAAAAAAAGGCTGGGGACGGGGGGCCGGTTTCTATTCTCGTCTCCATCCGCTGCTACGAAACCGCACTGCTCGCTTCTTGCGTGTTGCGGTGGGGCAAAGTGAGGTGAGCGTGGAGATTGTAGTAGTGATGTGCTGATGCGAAACTTGTAAGCGGCCGCCCGAGACGCCCAAAAAAAAAAAAAAAAAAGGATCCCCCGGGCGGGGTGAGCATCAACAAACAGATTGGAAATGCACCCACGACAAAGACGCAACAAGGAATGTCCAAAAAAAAAAAAAGCTTCGCCTCGACCCCATCTGTTTTCCCCCGCCGATCCTCCCCCCCCCCCCCCCCCCTTCCCCCTTTTTCTTCCTCCAGTAAGAGCCGCCCACCCCGCCTCCCGCGCCCTTCTCCCATCGACGATCGACGACACGACACGCCCCCCTCGTATCGCGAAACAGGTATCACAGCATGTCACCCGGGAACAATAATAGACACGACGCGCAAGCGTTTTTTTTTTTTGGCTCGTTGTCAGCCACCCGCATTCCTCGTTACCTGTTACATCCCTCCGCCCCCAAGTATTGGCCTTCCTCACTGCCCCCATTCAGACTGGAACTCTTATCTTAAGAAGGCTTGAATAAGCAGCAATGAGATCCACGCAGACGCCCCGAAACTCCATGTTACGCCCCTCCCAAAAAAAGAGAAAAAGGAAAAAGCCCCCTAGCATCGTCCATCGTTTCGTACCTTCGTAGCGTACTTGTACATGACACCGTAAGAAATCCCGTCCAGAACCAGAAACATGTCTCGAACAAGAAAAGGAGAAAAAAAAACATGGCCCGAAAGCGCCCCCTTCATCTCCTGTCTCCTGTCTTCCCCACCGCACTCACACATCGATGCCCCGCTGGCTTGCGTCCACAGGGCTCAGCTCGGCTCAGCTCAGCTCGGACCCTCGCCCCGCAAGCCTCCACGACCTCGCCGCCCCGCGCCCCGTCGTCGTCTGTTGCTGGCACTCACTCCCACACCCGGTCGTGCTGCTCGCCCATCTCGCCGCGTCTCGACTGCGTCGACTAGACCTCGCGGTAGGGCGAGATGCCCTTCTTTAGCTCCTGGACGATCTCGGCGGCCTCGCGCGTGTTGCGGGCTTCGAAGTCGTAGCGTTTTGTCTCCGTGGCCTTGTACACGACGATCTGTTCAAGGGTCCATGATTAGTATTATTTTTTATTCTGATTGAACGTGACTCTTGGGGCCGGAGAAGGGGGGGGGGAAGCACGAGAGCAAACCGGCGGAGTGACACGACATGCCCAGCCCCAACCCGAGACACCCACAGGAAGAAAAACCCCCGAACGGGAAGACGACATACCTTGAACGTGGTGGGATGCTTCCGCATGACCTTGCACCCGACGACATTGCTGAAATGCACCGTCGTAACCTTGGCCCGGCCCTCAATCGCCTTGCCCCCCGACGCCGCCATGATGTGTATATACTCCCCGTCAATCACCAATATCCTCTCGCTCATCCCCACGATCCGCATCGGCTGCTTCCTCCAGACCGTATACTTCTTGTAGTTCCCGTTACTCAACTCATCCTGCTTCAGCGCCTCCCTCGCGAGCGGGTGCGCCCCCATGAACCTATCCCTCTTCCACTTCTTCTGGTGCCCGTCCGCAAACGGCAGCATCTTGGGCGACGCACTACTCGGCGACCCCGTCGTCGACAGCTGTATATTCTGCGGCCGCGCCCGGATCAGGTCCAGCTCCGAGACGGCCCCCAGCGACGACACGGGCCTGTCCATCTTGACCTGCGTGCCCGCGATGGAGAAGACGTGCCACGAGGGGTCCAGCTGCCTCTTCTTGCACACAATCTCGCGCACTTGCGCCAGCCACGCGTCCGTAGTCACGTCAACCGTCACGAGCTGGCCCGACGACGCGTCCGACGAGATGATGTTGATGCGCAGGAGCTTCTGCGGGCCCTTGGCCGTCTGCGCCGTCGTGGCCGCCACCTGCGGCTGGTCGAGGTTGTTGCCGCGGCGGTACGTCGTCACGAGGAGGGGGTCCTGGCGCGGCTGCGAGTCGGCGAGGTACGGCTGGTTGGCCTGCGGGGTGTTCTTGGGCGTCGTCTCAGCGTCCTTGTCGCCCTCGGCGTCCGCGGCTACCTCCTCGGGCTCGTATTCAGGCGTGGCTTTCTTGTTTTCCTCGTATTCTTCCGCAGACGCCTGAACCAGGGCAAAGTCGTCGTGAACCTTGGAATTCGCCCTCATCCGGGCGGGGCCCCTGGCCGGGCCGTGTGCCGATGACGCGCCACCGGCTTTATTGTTGGCCGTGGTGAAGGACGCGAGCACGGACTTCCGATCCAGAGGCGGGAAATCGTCCTCAATCTCACCGTCCTCCACCATTCGTAGGATCCACTTGTTCACGTTGAGCTTTTCCGGCTCCAGAGCCGGTTCTTTCTTCTCCTCGGTATATCGTAGGAGGCTAAGACCAATGAGGTCAACCACAGTCACTTGACGCGGGTTGCTTCCAGCATCGTCGGTGATATCGCGACGCATGAGAATGTCGAGCGTATCCTCGGGATCATCCGCAAAAGGGAGATAGATCCGCAACGAAAAAGGTCGGCCGGGGTCGCCATGTCCAGACAGAGGGGCAAAGCGTTGTAGAGGCATCATCGGCTTCGACTTTGACTTCTTAGACTTCAAAAGTTGACTGAGCATGCTGACCGGCTGCACCACGCTCTCCGGCCGGATGGTGCTCATGGGCCGCGGGGGCGGTAGCGCCTCGAGGACCCTAGGCTGGGGTGCCTGCGACTTGCGAATGGTCGACGTCCGGGTGAAGCGCGGCGGTGTGCCAACAACTTGAACCGTAGGTGACGCCGGGGGAAGTGGGTTCCCCACGCCGTCTAGGATAGATGTAGAATCAATACTCTCTCCGAACGCGTCGTCCAGGTCCGAGTTGTCCGACTCCTCCTCGTCCTCGGCATGGAAGATGGCATCGTGAAGCTTCGAGCCGGGCATCTCGTCGTTGGACCTCGCCCGTCGGCGGCTAGCCTTGGCAGCCGCCAACCGGCCCGCCTCGCGCGCTGCTTCGCGCTGGTGGTGGAACCCCGAGTTGTCAAACTCGTTCTCCGACGAGACTTCGCTGCTCGTCACGGTATCCCGCCTGACCCGTTCCTTGACCGTGTCGAGCGCAGACTGCGATTCGCGTCGTATCCCTGCTCCAGAACGAGGCGGCGAGGCGGTCGTCATCTGTCGCAGGTTCGAGGACTGCAGGGGCGACGAGCCAGCGCGCGTGCGCACCGGCAGCTTCGCGAACTTGATCTGCTGCCCCGCGCGGGCATCATGCTCCTCCTCGCTCTCGTCGGAGGGGTCGCTGCTATCGTCCTCCTCCATGTGCTCGCGCCGCCGCCGCCGCTTCGTAGCTATGCTGGGCGCCATGGTGTCGGCGTCGCCCGTGAGCAGGCCGCCGTCCTCAACCTCCTCCTCGAGGGCGAAGCGCGCGCGCGGCGCCTGGAAGTATTCGGATCGGATCGCGGTGGGGATCGGGGGCGAGTGGCTCCTTTTCGAGAGGGCGGGGTTCGTACGCCAGCCGGCGGCTTTGAAGGGTGCTGTATTGAGGAAGCCATCATTGAGGGTGATCAGGCGCTCGCCTACTCCGTCGGCGATGTCGTCGAGGTAGCCGCTTCGCAGGCGGTACGAAACCAGACTGCCAGAAGGTCAGTATGCCAAGTAGCCGTGTGCGCGAGGGAACAGGGGCAATGGAGCCGTGGACGTACTCTTCAGTCTGGAGGACCGACATAGCGGTGGCTCGTGGGAATTATCGATGAACGGGTCAAAGGGCGGTGTGTGGAATGGTGTAGTGATTCTCCGTCTTGCCCATCCTGCAAGACGGAAAAGAGTGGGGAAGGGAGTCAGGTTGGGAGGTAAGGAGGATTGCGATTCCCTCGAGTGCTTGACATCCCCACGTTTAGCCTTCATTCAATGAGGGGCGGTGCGGGTTGCTGTAGCGGTCGAGATACACCGAGCCCGGTGGAGCTGTAGACCGAGCTCCAGTAACGGCTCTGTTAGTCAGACAGCTTGGCTGCGGTGTCGTCTCACTATATGCATTATATTGATTAAATGTATATCCTGGGACTGTACGGATACTACGACACGGCGACGGTGGACCTCGGCTCGCGGGCCCCGCCACCAGGTGGACAACGTCCGCGGGGGAGTGCGATTTCTACATTTTTCTTGCGTTCTTGTCCCTCGTTAGCAATAGTTAATCGAGTCTACACTTCCCTGGAAGGACCAGGCCGATGGACCACGAGAAGTTGCCTGGAAACGACCAAATAGTCGTGTTGCCGTTCCTAGAGCCGAAGCCGTCGAACCTCCGGCAAGACGAACTGAACTCACCCACCCATTTCCCTTTCGTTTGAGTAAGAAAGGCGCGTCTCATACTTGAGGTCATCACCTAGAGGAAGGAAGTCTGCCCGGGATAAATTGAACTTGCTCTGGGTTCTGGGCAGCGCTGTTAGACCTCGGTTCCTTTGTCCTGTCGCTTGTTAGTCCGGCCAGCCCCAGGATGCTGAGCCTATATATTGATCTGTCTTCTTAGTAAACTACCGGAATAGTCCTACGGCGAAGAAAAATGTCACTCGAGACCATCTATGTGGTTCGCCATGGGGTAAGACCGCCAAACCAAGTTGTCCTGGCCCAGGCCAGCAGCAACCTCTCCGTCTTTACCCCCCCGGGATATCAAAGTTGGGGAAATGGTGTACTAAAGCCCCTCCTCACAGTTCCGGTGTAGCTGGTCCGTCAATCCGTTGACAGGAGAGACGTCGGCGGCGGTCCTGTCACCGACGGGCATCCCCGCCGACCCGCCCCTGACAGCCCACGGCGTCGACCAGGCCAACGAGCTGGCAACGCACCTCATGACATTTGACCCACCCATAGACGCCGTATACTCCAGCCCCTACTACCGGTGCCTACAAACGATATCGCCCTTCGTTATCCGCCGGAACGAAAGCAGTGCTGGAGCCCCCCTTGCGATCCGGACGGAAAGGGGGCTATCGGAATTCTACGGCGCCGCGCCCTTCGACCACCCCATCCCCGCAGGGATCCCCTTTCTAAAAGGTCTGTTCCCGGAGATTGACGAGACGCACCAGTCTAAAGTCGTGCCCTCCAGAAAGGGGGAGGCAATCGAGGCTCTGTATCACCGGGTAAAGTCAACGGCCGAGGCCATCATCGAGGAATGTGACGCAAAGGGGCACCGTACCGTCATATTGTGCTCACATGCTGCTGTGGTCATCGCGCTGGGGAGGGTGCTTACGGGCGATATACCCGAGACGGTGGATGTCCAGGACTTTGGCGCGTTTACTTGCGGGTTGAGCAAATACAGGCGTTCGAGAGCCGATTCCAAGGTCGACTCTCGCCAGGAGGGCGACACTGGAGGACTCTCTGTTGCGAGAGGAGCCAGGGACGGCTCCTCTGGGACTACAGGGACTTCCCAGAGCATGGGAAACTGGGTGTGCGAGGCAAACAGCGACTGCAGCTTCCTGAGTGGCGGGGAGGAAAGAGGATGGTACGTCCCGCAACCCCAGCACCAACACCAACACTCCCCCGTCCCCTTCCCTACCCCTCCCCTGCCTCCCGTCTCCATCTATCTCGCCACCCCCTCATCCCGGTATCCCCGTCAACGCTCCTCAAGCACATCCTGACCATATTATCCACCATGCAGGGCGTTCAGTGGCGACGAGGCCTTCACATCTGGCGATGCACCCCTTGAGGTCCCCGGGCGGCCCGACGCTCCAGGCGCAGCCCTCGGGCCGGGACAGGCAGGGTTCTCAAAGCTATGAGACGCAAACGGCAAGCTTCACGAGTGGGAGGGGTGGTGTGTAGCCAGTATTGGTCGTTAGAGTCTTCAATATCATCACGCATAGCATGCCAATAGTATGCGGGAGTAATACGCCCCCCACTCGGATCCCTTGGTAGCCGGGAGTGGGTAAAGCGTGCTAACTTGCTCTTGACCCCTCTCTGCTTTCTCCGGGTTGCCGACCGTCAACGTCCGAAGCGGGTGCCCTCGCAGGATACTCGAAGATACACACGTGCTACAGACGGCGGATAGAGAACGGGGACTCACTCCTGCGCCGGGGGGGGGGGGGGTTCTTTGCCTTCCCATGTGACCAGTGATGACCGCGCCTCATAGTCGCAATCACTTCTAGGCGCATGCACAGAAGTTCCCTCGTCTTCAGACTAGACAAGACGAGGACAACGTTGGGGGGTACATTGCAGTCCTACCCACTTTGCAGCTGAGGAGCTCATCCGCAATCGTGACGTGGCGACAAGAGTGTAGACGTGCATCGACGATGTCCGGAGGACATGCTTCTTCCCCAGCCCAACAAACAAGTGTCCACTCCCAAGGCTCCGCAGGGGGGAACAAAACGATGCCAGTCTTCGACGTGACTGTGACGGTGAGCAACAATGTCCGACTAATACGTGCCGAGACGGCTACCTCGTTGAGGACCAGGGCAGTTGGGCACACGCCCACCCCCTGGATCCTGGAGCCCTCCCATCAGACACTTTGGGCGGAAAGGGGGCGAGACTTCCATGTGTTGGTGCCCGCTTCTCCACATCGAAAGGGTGTGTGTGTGGGAAGCATGGCTGCCCCCCCCCCCCCCCCGGGAAGGTGAGGCCTGCATACTGAGGAGAGCACATGCAGAGTTAACAGTAGCAAAGCGGTGGAATGGTCTCGTACCCCTGAGGGAAGAAGTAACACGGGACTCCGTGTCCCTAAAAAGCACACGCAAAGTCTAATGAAGAAGGACGAGGCTGGATCGGTCAGACACGAGGAGGAGAAACATCCTCGAGACTTGCAGAAAGGGATCTGAGAAGAAACCCGGGAGAAGACAGCGCGCTCCTGCCGCGTGCACGCGTGGGCCGACATGACGGGCGTTCCACTCTTGTCTCTGTTGGTTGCTTCTAGACTGGCTGGGAGACTACCTGAGTGGGCCGAATACCCCCTAACTCCCACGCTCAAACATGTCCCAGATCAAGACATGTCCCAGAAGGGAGCATGTCCCAGAGGAAAGGGACGCGACAGAGAGCGCGACACAGCCATTTACCTCATCAGCACCGAAGTCTAACGGCAAAGTGGCTCACGGTGGACACTCCGCCGGTTATCTCTGTGTCCCGGCCAACAGCGCGAACTACCAACTCGCCACTCCATCCGTGGATCTACCAGGGATGGACTCACCAAGGCACGCCACGATTCCGGGCCGCAGTCCCCCTCAACGGCTCAAAGTAATAGACTTTTGGACGCCCAATCTGGTTACCCCTACGAGACCATCGATGTTTCAGAGGCACAGTCACTAGCCCAGGGGGACGCCCTCGGAGAGGTATCGAGCAAGAGTGTAACCGTGATGTTTACTAGTAGAACCAACAACTCCCAAGATAACATCTACGCAGGGGGGGGGGGTTAGCGGTGAATGGGCGGTTTCAATACGCCCAAATCCCAACAGGGAATGCGCATAACCGCCGTCCCAGATCCTTGGTGATGGGAGCGCCCACGCAATCTTCAAAATGCCACAACTTGATTGTCTGAGAAATTCCGCGCCTGCCCAAAGCACAATAAGTAAAAGTCCTCACTTCTTAGAATATCCAGTCAACTTGATAGCGCATCTGTATGATCGTAGCAGGGTCTGTGAAAGAGGAAGGTGCCTACATCGTGGGTATGTGACGAGAAATGGGCTCCCGGGCAGATGAGATACGGTGGAACCAGGCATTCGGGTCAATGAGATTGGAACTGTATACCCAGTCCCTGGTAGCAGTGACTGAATTACGACGTTGGGACCGAAGGAGAGGGGCCTCCGAACAAGTCATCTTCTTCACATTCACCGACGACTTCCACGCGCCGTTAATCGTGTCCTACCGCTATGGCAGTTTATAAGTCTCGACGCCGTGCGTCGGCAACACAGAACTCGGAGAATTGAATGGCCGAACACACAGCACGTCCGTGCAAGCATCGGCCCTTTCCGTCCTTCCGGCGGAATCGACCGGGGTACCCTGGCCAAGCTTCCGCTCGCACCAACGCGGCAGCAAACGAACTTTTTCTAGGATCCCCTGTCGAATAGATGCGATCCCAAAGTAACCAGGCAGGCATAAGTCGATGGCTCCGGTTGGGGGCCGAGGAGGTCGAAATTTGAGGGCTGTTTAGCCATAGTACACTGAGTTGATCGGGCCGACACGAAGCAGGTCGTCTACTTACAGCCGCGAGTCCATGAGCAAGCCCTGTGGTAGGCTGAAGGCAGGTCAGCGCCTAAAAACTCACTGGCGACTCTCTGGAACTGCCAGGTCTTGCTCTGGGCATGGCCGAGAGCCGCCTCAGGATCTTGCTAGAGATATAAGAGGAAAGGCTAGGCGTGGAGATTGAGATCCGAGTACGAGATTCGCCGACCGGGAGGAAACGGTGAGGCGGACACAGGGAATATGGGCACAGATGCTCATGCCCCGCGGATACCCTTCACGCCCATGGAGGCCTTGGCTGGTGTGATGAGCTATACCCTTTCCGCCATCATGCATATCTTTAGTCACCTTGGCGCTGCTGTTGGTGATGAAGATGACGATTGACCAGGGTGTGGGCTCCGCAGAGTGACATGGAAGGTGGACAATAGGCAAATGCTGGTGAGAAAGCAAACAAATGAAAGCGGGCTGCGGTGGAGTTGAGGGACAGCGCGATTATTCGCGTGCATTTTCAATAGTAATGCACGAGAGAAAAACTAAGAAGTAGTAAGTCACACCTGAGCCCATCAAAGACAAGTGATACTGAAACTGTCTCGGAAAAAATGTGCTGACTTCTGGGAAGTCGTAGGACAATGGCTAAGCTGACAGGTCTCGGCCTGCGACTCTAATGTCAAGGCGGGACAATCGTGTCAGGCTCAGGAAGGCTTGGGCCGCTTGACGCATGCCATTACTTGAAGTGCAGACTCCCATACAAGCGAGGCGAGGCTGTTTGCGCCTGCGAGCGTGAGTCAGATAATAACGCCGTGGATTCTGGCTGCGGCCCATCTGAACGGTCCCAGGCACTCTCCCTAAAGAGTACCGATGCCAAAGTCTCGGTTGTAATGTATCATCGAAGGATGGCCACGCACCTCGTCACCAACATCCAACGGCCCAATTTCGTCCATCCTCGGTACGAGGAGTAACATCGTGAGCTCCTGTGATGACTTGAGACCCGAGGGTGGACCAAGCAAACCGAAGAGAGCAGGGAAGCATGCGAGAAGATTCACCGGTTGAGAAGTAATGGGGTATGCAGCAAGTTCATACGCGCGCTTCTTGCAGCGAGGGTCGTCCGGCGGGATGACCGGAGACGGTGACGGGGATCATTGGTGAGAGTCCAGGGATGGAAGTGGTGGCGTCGACGAGACCGGGGGTGCTGTGGGTAATGCGGTTGGGCCTAACGACGGAAGATGCGGCGCGAAGCCGGAAGGAGATGGCTAGCCACTGCCCAGTCCAAGCACGTGCCAAACTCCAGATGTGAGGTACCCTGTCCATTGCGGTCGATTGCAGAGGGGGGAGGTGCACTTGGGGGACCCGGTCGCGAGGCACGGCCCGGTGGGCACGATACATGGGCTATACATAGCTCTCGGCCCGGTCTCGTCCCCGGGGCCGTGCTATTCGACCCGATATTGCACGGTAGCGTCCAGAAGTATTCATGGAAGCGAGAGCGGGAGGGTACCCCTGAGCAAAGGTGAACCGCTAGGATCGAGGCCGACTCCTTCTCGGCGTACTGTTCTCCCTGGACTTTGGCATGCCAAGGAGACTGTCCACAAGAGGTTCCGGTCGAGGGATCTGGAAGCGTCTCCACTTCCCCACTAAAGCGAAGGTGCGACGGGGAAGCTGGCCCGGACAGGGATGAGCAAGTAAGCTTGCCAGGCTGGTGAGCCCTGGCCACTAGTGCGAACCATTATCGTTCGATCTTCGCTATCTTCCCGAGAAGGCGCGTTCAGCTTGAAGATTCCGTACCTCCTGCTCTGTAGCTTGTCAAGTCTGGAAGGCCGGGAATCGAATTCGAAAACCTATCGTCATCGCCAAGACCAAGGAGGATTGAAGCGCGAAGAAGGCTTGAAAAGGGGGCCTGTCTGCGGTAGGTGCGTCGAGGCACAGCCTGGGAACGAGTGGGATACGCGTTTATCTTCAGCGTCAGCCTGTGGTACTCTGATATACCCCATCTGTACGCGGCGGTGGTTTGAACGCCCGCGGCGGCTAAGCACATTCGAGGAATGGGACGGACGACGCGGGGTCGATATTGGACGAAGAAGTGGCTTGAAAGTGTGAAGGATGCCTGAATGTGGTTGCACAAGGCAAACTGCCCGGGGTCTGAGGTGGAAGGAGAGACCGGGCTACAGTGCGGCGCGCACCATGCCACATGCCTCCTTCATCCCTCGCTCCTTCCATCACCACCAGAGTCGTCGTCAGTGATACCACCATACAAGTACAAAGTAACGACCCAAGCGGGAACACCGCATCCATGCGTGTCGTGTCATATCACACAGCAGCCATCACCGGCTTTCGCCCGAGCGGACACCGTCCCTTAATCTCCTTGACGAGCAAACCATCATCTCCTGGCTCTGTCAGAATCAACTTGGGCGAATGATACCGAGGAAAAATCAACGAGATACGAGACAGCTCCGATAGGGGCGACAGAAATACCTCGCGCCCTCGAACTGATCCTGCAGTTTGGACTAGGAGGCCGACTTTGCGACCCGCATCCAGGCCGAATCTGGCGTCTCATGCGGCAGCGGGGTGTCAGCCCGGCGGCTGTCAAGCCAGAGTCGCGGAGTAAACGCCGGCCTCATCTTCCGCGATGATCGTCCACGTAGCCGGTGTGGAGAGGGAGGCAGGAAATGGAGCGGAGAAGGCTGCAGACGGCGAATGGGCGAGCGAGGGCGGGGAAGCAAAAGGCGCAGCAGCAGACGCGCAGCGCATACTGGGCTCCGTCCTGCCCTTGGACCGTGTTTCCGCGGCCCATGAGCAGGCATCTGCTGCCGCCCTTCCTCGCATGCCCTAATTTAATCCACGCAGGCATGAACCAGAGCGTCGGAGCCGGCGGTGAGGGCGCCAGCGGGAGCACTGCGAACGCCATCCGTCGTGCAATCGGGCAAACAAACGTTTCGCGGAATGAGCGTGCAGCGCGTATTGGCGCCTGCAGGATCAAGGGTCACTGCCTCGATTTGGCTGTCTGCGCCGTATTGGGACGAACCTTTGGGAAGATGGACGCCAAGCTGCCAGTCCTTGAAAGCCCACAGAGGGCGGAGCGCTCACTGCACCCTCGGCTCAACACCACCCGGGCCGGCTCAGACCTACGTCTCTGTCTGAACGAACCGCCCCCTGTTAACACTGTTTTCTGGCGCGTCTGTGTGCCCCATGTCGGACGGCTCGGGCGGGTGGGTTCGGGGATATTCCATTTCTTCACCTCGTCTTCCGTTCCGTGTGCGACTTCAGCTCAGACGCGTTCTCAGGCCCTAACGTCTCGCAAATGCAAGTTAATACCGCTTGCGAGAGCTCCACCGCAAGCTGATGGTTTTGTCTGTGTCATGTCTAACACATTGGCAGCCGAAACGAAGTCGGCTATGTCAATCGCTGGATGGAGCTGGTCATGGCCGTGGCGCCCACCGGAAAAAGCACCAATATGTTCCGGGGAACTTGTGTGCGCACGAAGACATCCAATAACGCTAAACCGCTTCTTGCGGCGCCTGTCCATCAGCTGTGTGCCCCAGTCATTCTCCGCAGCATGAAAAGCAACCATACCCCTGTACCTCTTGCTAACGCTGGTCTTGCCTGGCCGGTGGTCAGCTGCAACGACAGAGCCTCATCTTCACTTACACGCCCACGCTCGACATTGCGGCCACGGTCAAGCAGCAATCTGCCTCGACCTCGCCCCGTGCTTTGCTACGCCCGCTCTCGCGCCTGGCCGTTTTTTTCGTCCACTCCTGGTCTGTGACCGGCTACGTGGTCTCCCCCTTCCTTCATCTCCCTTCACGGTACAAGACCCGACAGCTCGGAACCGAGAAATGCAACAGTCCTAAAACGGGCCAAACCAAGGCGGCCCATGCCTGGCCGACAGGAATCGCAGAACCAACACACATGCAATAAATCCTGACCAAGCACGTCATGTACCGGTACCCCATCCGCGTGCTTCTTCTGCGGGTCCGTCACGGTGGAGGAAGGTACAGTACGTGGGTGAGGCCCGAGGAAGCGGAACTGGCGCCCAGCGATGTGACAGAATGGAGGAGATGAGCCACTCCGGTGTTTTCTTCACGAGGACGGCCAGGGTACAGTTGTACCTCGAGCCTGATTATTACTCGCTAGCCCGACCGTTGTATTGATATGTACGCAAGAGGTATCGCGGCCGAGAATCTCTGTGGAGTGGCATTCCCTCGGCCCCGGTTCGCCCCCCGTCCCCTCTGCACCCTGCGATGTGCTGTTATGCCGTCGATGAGCTCCCGAGGTGTCTTGCACTAGTTTCTCTCCTCATATTGCGTGTCTCTGCCTGTCTCGCTCTTCACGCTCACCTTCATCGTGGAGCCACTGTCTAATTTCTCATCATCCTTACGGCGGTCACCCTTCTCTGTTGAATAGCCACACCAGACTACTGCATCTTGCTTCGCCACTGCATCCTTCCTTCCTTCCTCTGCTGGCGCCATCGCCGTTTTATGTGCGCTGCATCTCGGATCGAAGGTGCAAGGGTGTATCGAGCACTCAAACATCTAGCCTTATCATTAGTTCGGTCCTTCGTCGACCCCGTTTCTTCAACCAACAACGACAGGGAAGAAGCAAGGGCACTTGGTAGGGAGACTTCGGAGGGGGGGGGGTGTCCACCTCGATCGCCACGCCCCCGGGCCCGTATTGTGTCTCTCCGCGGCCGAGTGTACCTCGCCATACCGGACGCCACATACTGTTCTCTCACGCTTCTGGTCTCGCCCTCCTGCGTCCCAGCATAACCCCCCAGTTGCTTCTTTTCCACCTTGCAAATCTTTTGCGTTGGAATCTGAGGAGCCAAGACGGGTGCGTTCCAAAGACGGCGGCCAAAATCTCTCCGGATCGTCGTACACGGACCCTGGCGGACGCTAACCGCTGTCAAGCAAGGGAAATATATATCGGGTACACCTCCCACCCGTGTCTGGTCTGTCGAGACCCGTCATCTATTGTGTCTCGAATGATACCACTCTCCCCTCTTCGATTCATCTCCTATCGCTTTGCGTCTCTCTGTTCTCGACCATCTGTCTAAGAAGACACTGTCATCTCTCCAGACCACCCAGTCTCTTGTTTTGCCTCAATCAGTTATTTCAACCCTAGACTCTCGATTGCCTCGAGACACTCAAAATCACGATCATCTACAACACGACACAGTCGAAGAGAACGTCCAATAAGCGAATCTACTGGCGGCTATTAGAGTTGTGCCTAGAGATTTCCAAAGGCATCATCCACTCCGGAAGAGTTAGGCATCATGGTGTTGAAAGCAGTATCTCAGTCGAATTGGGGGCGGGGTTGTCATGGGCCTGCGACAACACCTTCTCCGTTGCCATCCCCCCAATCGTCAAATGTCTCCCTCTCGCCCATGTTGAAGCAGAGCGTCTCCGTGAATTCCTTGCTCAACAGTGGGTGGTCAACAGACGGGGCCCCCCAAACATTCTTCGGACACAGTCGCTTGTCGACGCCCCCGGACAGCAGGACCGATACCCGCAAAGGTGAGTCCTTCCAGCCAAGGGATCTACTCTCATGACTCGCGGCCGATCCATCTTTCGCGGTCCCGTCTCCACATTCTGGAATACAAGCCAGTACACGAGACAACGACATCCACTGCCAAACGATACTGACCAGCAGAGCAGAAACGCACCAGCAGGTGGTCGTAACTCTACCCGGGTTTGAACAAATCGCTCGTGTCGCAGACAGCGCCGCTGCGACAATTACGCCTCCAGGAACCCCTAGCGCCTCGAATGCCGCCTCATCGGGCGTTCCCGTTCCTCTGGTACCAGCGCACCACCAGCGGACTCATATCCCCTACCGGCTCGCGCCTCCACACCAGATTCACCGCCACAGCCATGAGGTTCCGAGACAGCCCTCCCCTGGGGATACCGGCTACCGGATCCAGAAGAAGCCGCGGAAATCGCCCACCTACCCGCCCGGCCACACCCGCAACAACCGCAAGTACACGGCTGAGCAGGTCGACTTCATCAACTACCTCCACGTCGACAAGAAGCTAAACTGGAGCGAGGTGGTTCCCGCGTACGTGCGGCAGTTCCCCGAGGAGGGCAGTCGTACGACATCGGGGCTCCAGGGGAGCTATTACCGCGGGAACCTTCAGGTGCCGGTGACGGACCAGTACGGGGACCTGGTGTTCTCCGAGGATGGGACGTTGCAAGTGCGGCAGTTGAAGGTCAGGGACCAGCACGGGAGCAAGCTTGGGCTGTTGGACCGGTATCCGTACAGGGCAGTTAATTATCCATGGTTGGATCCGGAGGATAGGAGGCGGATCTGGGCTCGGGGTGAGTTCTAACGTCCTCTTCTACTCATTGTCTTTGGTGCCTAGAGATTGTGCTAACGTTGGAATTCTGGCAGCTCAACGGCACAAGGAGCAGATCGAGAGGAACCAGAGGCTACAGCGAAGCCGACAGACCCTCCCGTCACCTTTCTCCGCGCCACACCCGATCATGAGCCCGCACTCACCGATCAGCTAACTCTTTAAATTGAGCTCGCTGGCTTGATAACCTTCGTCTACCCAGGAGCTGCTCCTTTTATCGGGCTTGAAGAGTTTGAAGGGAGAGCAGAGACTGGGCAGACTCCCTTTTCGATTCACCTTTTGTGGGAACATTTTTTACTCGCTTCTAATTCTTAACTTTCTTCTCGCTGTCTTTTTGGGTGGCTTCTCTGGGTTGGTATTGTCTAGTATTGGGTGGGGTCTCGGTGGAAAGGAAAGTGGTGGCGTTTGGGTGTTGTTCATTTCAAAGGCTAGGGTCCGAGGCACGGGTGCCCGTTCAGTTTCTTTGTCTTTCGTTTGATGTTTCTCTCGTTGCCTTGGTGGGGGGGGGGAGAATATGGAGGGGCTGATTGTATTATGATGACTTTGGGTCGTGGAATGGATGGGAGGATGGGACTGGGATGGCGATAGCTGGTAGAGTCTTGATCCAGTTTGACGACGAAAAATAGGCAGGCTTCCGCCCACCAGAATGTATTTGCAATACCATTAGTACCCCTTCTGAAGAATGTAAGTTAAATGTCACTAGATCGACATGAAGACGTGTTCCTATAATAACAGAGGAGACCCTTCAAAACGAAGCCTAGATGCAGAATGTCGGCACTGCTGTAGCTCAGGAGAGACGATGCATTTGGGAGTCGCAAGTACTGGAAAACCGGCCAAACAGCCCGGTATTCAGCAGGCAAACCAAAACGGGTATACCGTCCTCGGCTCCAGCAACCCCTTCGAAGTCCAGACCACGACAACTCCAAGTCCAGCTCATGGGAAACCGGACAGTCACGTCCCACTAGTCACTACTCAGCGCTCATTCTTGAAGAAACATTACGACGCGGCCAATCGCTAGTCCTCGACATGCTGCACAACGCACCGCACCAAGCGAGGGACGGGTGTGGTGGACGGAATGAGGAGTGAAGAAGGGAGGAAAGGCGGAAACGCAGACAGCGGGCGGGTGGGGAAAGGTGGGCGCAGGCGGGATGCCAATGCGGCATCTAACGGCCCCCTATCAAGCCGGCCTCAATCCGGTACAATGTAAAGGCACGAAACGGGAAAGTGAAAGCTCGTGTTGGTCCTGGATGGTGTTTGCTTAGGTAGAGCCCGAACCAAGCTTTCAGGAGCGACGACCGCCGGACAATGCTCACTCAGCCACGGAGATGCACTCCCCCCCCCCTTGCTCCATCTACTCCCTTCGGACTCCTTGCTTCAGGCCAGGCATACACCCCTCCGTTCCCACCACTCGCGCCCCCTGAGCATCTGTTCTCCACCCCTCGACAAGGAACCGTGCGCCCCAATCCTCAGCGCTGAGCGCTCAGCTTAGTACCCTTGCCCATACCCGCGCCCATGCCCATGCCTCGCAAGGTACGCCCTAATCTTCCGCAGCGCGTCCTCATCGTTGTCCCCCGCCACGACACCCCCGTCCTCCTCATCCCCAGAGAACGTGTTGAATTCGTCGTCGCCATCGTCGAACTCTTCGTCTTCCGAGGCGTTGGCGCGGTACTGGTAGGGGTTCAGGCCGTACTCGTCATCTGAGGAGACTTCGTCCTCGGGGTAGTCTGCGCCGTAGTAGTCCTCGGCTGCGGGGGGTTAGTTACCTTGCTGGAACAGATCCCACTTGATCATCTGGGGAAATCACAAGGCCCCGGTCCGTTGCTTGTATGGGCTAGACTGGGGTACATGGTGGAAATAGAGTCGGCGGCAAGGGGAACAAACATACCGTTCTCGTCATCGTCATCAAAGCCATCAGCGTCAGAGTCATCCTCCGTCGCCCCGTAAAAATACTCCTTCTCCTCATCATCCTCAAACACAATAACACCAATATCCTTCTGCGGCACCGTCCCATTAATCACCGACGCCGGCACGCGGTGATACACCACCTCAACCCACTCCTCCCCATCGTCATCCCGTGTAGTATCTACAGCCATTGCATCACCACCGGGTGCCCCCGTCACGGGACCCCCTTGCTGGGGATGCCGCTCAGGGTACCGCCGTGCAGGGACCCTTGGCTGGAACTTCAAGGCGTCACGGGTGCCGGGGCGTACGGGGGATGCCTGCGTCTGGGCCTTGCGCTCCTCCAGGTCGTCCAGGTTCCGCTGGATCTCGCTGACGGTCCAGGCGCTCATCTCGGCCGCCACCTTGTCCATGTCGCCGTGGAGCTGCGGGAGGGGTGCGGTGGGTGTGTCCTTCTTGTCCTCTGCCTTCCTGATCCGGCTCTGCTTCCCCGGCCTCTTGAGGGCCCGCGGCTCGTTGGCCACCTCGGTGTCGACGTCCATCTCCTCTGAGCCTGTAGGGCGCTGGGCCGCGGCCGATTCGCCGGGGATGGTGTGGCGGTGTGGCTCTCCCTGCGTAGTGGTGGACTCCTTTTGGTGTTTCTTCATGTCACGCTCGACAAAGACGGCAGCACTGTACCGGCGCTTCTTGGTGGCCTGGACCGGGGTGTCCGGGCTGGCTACAAGGGACCTCGACATGTAGAACCGGCGCTGTTCCTGATCGTCCTGAGTTGGGAGGGTCGCATCACCTTGTGCGGGGGCGTGCTTGGGGTCATCTCCGGGCTGGGAGGCGTGAACCACGGGGCGGACTTCACGGGGAACTGAAGCCCCGGAAACCTCCATTTGGTAGACCCAGCCGCTGACACTGCTGATACTACCGACACTGCAGTGCCTCTTGGAGGTATCCCCCAATTCTGTTAAGGTTAGCCTCGTTCATGTTATGATGAGTTTCATGCTGCAGAATGAGCACTCTTCAAGAGAGAAGCTGTGAACAAGCCACAGACATATTACCCCGCAGTGAGCCCATGAGAGGCAGCCGGGTGAGATAGAATCATAGCACAGCGAGGAATATATGGATATGAACAGTGAAATTGTAGAGTGACGTACTGAGAAAGGAAACAGGGACGGTATCATCGTCCCTCTTCCTCTTGACCCTAATGGTCTCTGGCGGTACTGACGACATTTTTGAGTTCGGCGTGACTGAGCTAGGCGAGTGATGCTGTGTCGAGTAAGACTTGAGTGAGAGTGAATACTAGATGAGGCAGCAGAGATGAGAAGTTTACGGCTGCCTTTGCCCCAGGCGCTTCTTCCTCACCAGTGGCTCTTTCCCTCCAGCCACGAGATGATGCGCAGATTTATGACAGATGTCGTTCAAGCCCGTCAGAAGGTCCGCGTTCGGCGGCAGTATTGAGAAATAGAAGGAGATGGGAAGTAAGTGTGCAGTTGGGACAACGAAAAGATGGTGTTGTACCTCGTGAAAGATGTATGGAGGGCAAAGCATTGCTATCGCATTCTTCCCGGCATCTTACAGCGCCTCACCGGAGGTACGAAGGGAGAGTCACTGCGGGTCCATGTGGTTATATAATCAACTGCTTATGCAGCAACTCGAGGGTGTCTAAATCGGACTAGCGTCCCGAACCCGCAAGCTCGACCGCGAAGCCAAGCTCAAGGCAAGGCATCGACGCCGTTGGGCTCTTGTCTCTTCTGCGCTGGGCTTCTTATCGAAGTCGTCGCCCCTGGAGCATGCATGACCAGCAAACCAATGCAGGCACAAGCGTGCACTCGCCTCTAATCAGGAACCGGTGTCCAGAGAGAAAATATGGAGCCACTGGACGTACAGCATCGACGTGGCCTGGGCTAGCTCACCGATGCTTGACACTTGGGATGCTCACCTCCACTTACACGCCGGGCGCTACGGCGCCCTGCCGGTAGAATCATACATGGCTCCATTATAGCGGAGCTGTCCCCGCATACTATCCGTCCGTACGTGCGTACCAAGCGCCTACGAGGAGCCACGTCTGCACTCATGCCCGTCGCCGGGCCCGGTCCGCCGCATCCAATCCTCGACATTGCCTGCACCTGCTTGACATGAGCCCCGATCTATCCCTAGCTGCTCCTCGGTCGCATTATCAGAGATGTCTCACCGTCTTATCGATCCTGCCGCCAACTCAGCGCCACGCCGAGGCTTCAGTCGCTAAGTAATACTGACGCGCCTTCCGCCGCTGCGCTGAGTTGTGCATGATCTGATCCAGTCACGGGGTCCAGAACTGGACCCTGACTCCCGTCCCGTCCCACCACTTTATAAACCCCAACACCAAGCACCGCTCCCCGAGACAATGAGTTGGAGAATAACAGCGCCCGTTTCGATCCGCCCGAGATGACGACCGACCTCTCCGTGACGCTCACCTACCAACAGCGTGGCACGCGCCCCCCGCTCTACGTCGCGGGGACCTTCTCCGAGCCGCCGTGGGTGCCGCAGGAGATGGAGTGTACGCCCGACCCGGGTGGCGAATTGACGTTTTCGAAGACGTGTGTTCTTGCGCCTGGGGAGGATGTGCAGTATAAATTTAGGGTCGGGACGGGGGATTGGTGGGTCCTGGACGAGTCGAAGCCTACTGGTTGGTACTTTCCTTCCCTGGTCGTGGTATCGGGGTGGGTGCTGACCGTGGGGTAGTTAGGGATCCTATGGGGAATGTGAACAACGTCATAAGAGCTCCGGTGGAGGAACAGCGGGAGGTCCCGACGCCGAAGGACGACGCCGACGGTGGGCCGCCAGAAACGTCGGTATTGCCGACTACGGGAAACGAGGATAGTGGAATAGAATGCGACTCGACGACAAACCTGCTTGGCGCATCAAGGAAAGGAGTGAGTCTCCACCTTCTTTCCATACTCGCAGCTCATTTACCGGCCATACTAATAACTACCGTCCAAGGATCTCAACTACGGAGCCACCGACGACAACCTAGCACACGTCCTCCCAATTCCCGACACGGCAGAGGCCCGTGGCCAGTCCGAGCTCGCCAGGCCGAACGGTCTGAGAAGGACCTCTACTAGGGATGGTGAGATATCGTCGAAGAAGGGCAAACGGAGCTTGGTGTCGAGGATACTCCGGAGGATATGGGCAGGGATCGGGGCCTTCTTCAGGAGGCTATTTGGCAAGACCGTGGCGTGAGCACGAGGGGCTTATAAGAACATGATATAAGCTCTGGCAATTTGCTACAAAGCGTTCTTTTCTGGGGTAGGGGGTCCTTCGGACCTCCTGTGGCGGGGGTCCTACTGGGGAACCTTGACCAGCAACACCTGCTCTGGCATCGACACGCGGAGAGGGAGGGTTTGAGAAGTTTGATAATTCGGGTCATGGGAATTGTTTATACGGGAATTATGTGGGAAGGCATCTGGATCAGGTATCTATGAATCAAGCATCGAAAACATCAAAGGAGTTCAAGCAAACTGCTCGGCAGGGGAAGCACGGGACGTTTGATAGTACCTTACACGGGTCCACTTATCCTTGAGAAGCTAACGCGAGCAAGGCCGAGTGGGTTTCTCGTACGACCAACGGGTTCCCGTCCCACACATCGTCCCGCCGCGACCCAATAAAGTCCACAGGACGCGCCCAAGGCACGGAGGAGAGAGTCCAAGCCGACACCCGGCTCCGTTCGAGCCGAGTCCACCAGTGGAAGCAGCCAAGCCAGGACGCCAACCCGGGTCGATCCCGAATATCTGGCGGGTGCCACCAGAGATCTCGGCACGGCAGGAAAAGGCGGCGCGCCGAGGGGTCCTACGAGGCCCCGACGCGCATAAATATGGGCACCGTGAGGTCATTTTCGAGTCCCGTTTTCGAAAACAGCGTGGCCAGCACTGGATCTCACTGCGTCGGTGTCATGTATGCAACGTTGCACCGCCACACGGCTCCCACGCATCACGCCCGGTCGCGATGAGAGGATGCGTGGAGGGTGACTTGCGGTCGGGAAAGGGGCGAAGAAGCCATCGTGGATCGATCGTGGATGCGCTGGCGAGATGAGATTGATCTCGCTCAGCCACTGCCAATCTTGCAAGCAGTGGCATGGGGGTCAGGGGCTGGGAGCACTGCGCCTCAGCCCTATATCCTAGCGGCGCTTCGGGAGATTTCGGGCGGCGGTGCGGGAGGGCATTAGCGGCGTTAGTGGGGGTGGGCAGCTCCCCCCGGCTGGGCTTGGGACGGGGGGTCTCGGTCGTGGCACCTGCCACAGCCACACAGGCCTTGGAGACGAGCAACCCTTGCGACGGAGGTGTTGGGCATCATGTGCGCTGCACTGGCACCCTCTTGATCTTTCTCATTGAGCGTGATGCTTGAAGCAGTGGTACCTCGACGGGAAGCGGACGTCGGCGCGAACAGACAGGAGAAAGAGCGTTGAGCGGCTGCTATTCACTAGTCAATCCTCGTTGTGAGGGACGGGACGCCTCATTTCATCTGGTCCTCGTAAGGCGCGGGCGCTTCATCCCAATTGGCCCAAAAACGGGAGCACCTCCCCCTTCCCCTGAGCGCCACTGCTCCGCCCGCGTCCCTGGCCCCCCCAGCGTCCCCCCTCCCCACGCCGCACGCGCCGCCTCCGCCACGACCAACTGGCCCCAGCGCGCCCCGCGGTGATGGACCTCCCATCTTTCCCCTTTTGGCAGATCCCCGTTTTTCCCTTAAAGCTTCGGCCCCCATCGTCATGTGTCGGTTTGTTGACTGGCGGTTCTTTCGCTTGCCGTTGACACGTTCGTTTCGTGCTGTTTGACGCTTTCTTTTCTTCCTCTTTGCCCCTTTAGCTGCTGGGACGGCATTGGCTGCGCCTGCGCTCGATGTGAGTCTTGGACGACTGGGACGAGACGCCTCCGCTGGCCATCTCCCGGATCTGTATCGCGTGCGAATTTCATCCGGGATACCGGATACGACGCTGATTTACGACATCTCGAGCTTTGGGTCTAGCATCCGAGTGGCCTTCGGCTGACGTCTTCCTCCGGGCATGTCCCTTCGAGTCGATCATCACCACGGAGCCCCTGAATTGCTGGCAAGGAGCGTCGTTTGACCCACTCGGATTGTCGACATGGTTTACTGCGGGAAGCCGTCCAAGGGGTGTCAAAACTGCCGGGAGCGGAAGATTGCTGTAAGTGCAACGTTTATACCCTCTCTTTACGACATTCGTCCAATGCTCTGAGCAAATCCGATTCGCGACCGCCATGTTTCCATATGGAGTCGAGCGACATCAGACGGCGCCTTCTCGGGCTCCTCATCTCGCGTTGCCGGGTTCAACCTCCATACTTACACGCTTCTTCACTCCGTCCTGGTAAAAAAAAAAAAAGCACATGTATAATATACTAATCGCCCTTTCCCCATAGTGCGACCAAGGACTCCCGGGATGCCGCATGTGCGAAAAGCACAACCGGATATGCCCCGGCTACAGGAACCTCGTCGACCTCATGTTCCGCGACGAGAGCGAGCACGTCATATGGAAGGCCAACAAGCCCAAGGCGCGGTCCCCCAGACGCAGGTCTTCCTCACCGACGGACAGCGCCAAAAGGAAGACGAAAAAGCAAGAGCGGAGGGCCCGGCCGGTGGCGAGGAGCTCAACGTCCCCCGGAGCGACGAGCGCGAGTGCTGGCTCTCCTGTTATCCAGTCGCGTTCGGTGTCTAGTAACGGGACGGACACGGGGACGGGTACGCGGAGATACGGCAGCCACCTTTCGCCACGCGACATGAAGTTGGAGCTCCCCGAGGTGTCGCTTAGAACACTCTCTATCCTGACACCCACAAGCGCCGGCTCCGGCGGTTACTTTACCCTCGAAAGCACCTCGGACGACACTGGCGACGAGGAACACCCGTTCCTCCCCTCGCCAGACGAGGGAACCTGGCCTTCATCGCCATCCTCAGCCCAGGACTACACCCTCTCCCCCATTTTCCAAGAGCAGGGCATGGCCTTCTTCTTCTCACGGTACGTCGCCGCCGCGCACGAGAACGTCACCCACAACAACTACGACTTTATCTACGACATTTGGCGACCTAATCGAGGTACCCGTGACGCGCAGATCGACGCTGTATTAGCGAGCATGACGGCCGTCGGTTTGGCCGCCATGTCGTCACTAACGTGCTCACCCGAGCGTCTAGACTGGGCGCGCCAGAGCTACGTCACGGCTCTGAGACTCACAAACGACGCGCTCATGGACCCTGAAGAGGCAACAAAAGATAGCACTCTCCTCGCGGTGCTCATCCTTGGGACGTACGAGATGCTGGCTGGGCCGGGTCCAGAGACAATGCGCGCGTGGAGGGGCCACATGCGGGGCGCCGCCGCGCTTGCGAGGTTGCGTGGGCCGAGACAGTTCAAGACGAGAGCGAGTGTGCGAATGTTTCTCATGCTGTGCGAGACGCTCGCGGTTGATTGCATGCATGAGGGTGTTCCGATGCCGGGTGGGTTGGTCGAGCTTCGAGATGTGCTGGGCGCGGCGTCGACGACGCTGGACAAGGAGTGGAGTGCAGCGTCGCCTCTTTACAGGCTCTTGCAGATACGACATGATGTCAAGAGCGGGACGGCGGGCGGCACGCAGGCCGTTATCAACTCGCTGCTCGCGGTGGACGAGGAGTACGTCGGCTTGGTAGCCGGTATCCCCGACTCGAGCGAGTACACCGTTGTCCGCCTCGAAAACCCCAACCCTACTGCATTTGGGCAGCTCTGCCACGTCTACCCGTCGGTCGAGACCGCCTCGAAATGGAATGCCCTCCGGACGCTCAGGCTGCTGGTCCACGAGACGATACTGGCGGAGCTGCGCAGGTCGTTCAGGGGGAGGAGCTTGGAGGCTGTGCCAATGGAGCACAAGGTCCAGTATGCGCGGTCAAGGCGGCTTCTCGGGCAGCTACGCGACGCGGTTCTGGCGAGTGTGCCACAGCACTTTGGCGTCGTTAGCACCCGAGACGTGAAGCGGGCTTCAGCACCCGACTTCTTTGGGTCCGCCTCCGCGGCTACCGACTTGCCTTACCGCGTCCTCGCCGCCCCGCCCTCGGCCGTCTCTCCAACGACCTCCCCATCCTCCTCGATCTCCACCCCACCCCTGAAGAGCAACCCCCAACCGATGCCCGCCGATCCGCCCACCCTACTTGACTTCCTGGCGACCCCCGATTCAGACGCCCTCTTCGCGTCCCTCGCCTCCGCGCCGCACCCCCTCGTGTGGCCCCTCTACCTCGTCGGCGTGTCCTCATCCTGCACCCCCGCCGTGACGGAGTATGTCGTTGGACGACTAGTGGCACTGTACGTTGAGACGGGGCTGGCCCAGGTGGGAAATGTCGCGGAGGTCGTGGCGGGTAGGGATAGTAATGTGGGCGGGGGTTGTGGGAGGTGGGTGGGAGGATTGCCCGATGTTTCGAGGGAGCCGACGCCGGTGCGCGTATGATGGCGATGGTTGTACGGGACACGGCAAAGGGGGATTGTTTCTGGAGTGGCGGACCCGACTTCCTTTCTTCGATTCCATGCTTCTCTCTCTTAGAGCGCACTTCATTTTTTTTCTTGGCGATACCTTCTTTCCTTCATGACTTATGACTTACGACAACGTGTAGATGGGGCCGGATGAGCGATGGAAGAAGGGTATCGCACGAAATGCATATTTCTCATGCTCGGCGTAAATCCAGATGCATCTATATCCAGGTATCCGGTACTCATACACATTACCAGTTATCGAAATTCCCAAAACCACCCGCCTTGACCTTCTTCTTCGCCGGCGCCTCCCACGCCGAAATCTCCTCCTCCGGAACCTCATCGTCATTCCCCGCCCCCGCCTTCAAGTACTTGCCCACGCCCGGCGCCTCACTCCCGGGGCCCTCACCCGCACCGCGCAACCTCTTCCCCGTCCACGTCGTCCGATCGTCCTCCGTGCCACCCGCCCTCTTGACGGCCTCCCTCCTCTCCTCCCTCTTCTCCTCCTCCTTCCTCTTGCCGAGGAACTCGTCGAAGGGATCAAGGTAGACGACCACGGCCCGAATGACAATATTGTTAAGCGGCCGGTCGGACCCGTCGGTGGGCACGGCCTCCATCCGGTCCAGGACGTCCAGCCCGCCCACCACGCGCCCAAAGACGGTGTGCTTCCGATCCAGATGCGGTGCGGGCTTATACAGCGCAAAGAACTGCGACGAGTTGGTGTTCTTGCCCTTATTCGCCATGCTCAGCGTCCCCCTCGCAGAGTGCGTGTTCGTCCCCTCAAACTCGTCGTCAAAGTTCCTCCCCCAGATGCTCTCCCCGCCCCTCCCCGTCCCGCTCGGATCCCCGCCCTGGATCATGAAGCCCGGTATGTTCCTGTGGAACGCCACCCCGTCGTAATACCCCTTCTGCGCCAGCCTCGTAAAGTTCCACACCGCCTTGGGCGCCGTGTCGGTGTGGAGCTCAACGTTCAGGTCCCCAAGGTTCGTCTCGATCCGCGCGTACCCCTTGATCTTGACGCGCCGCGGCTTGAGCATGTACTCCTCGTCCGTCAAGAGCGCGCGCTCGCCGCTCGTGGAGGGTGTTAGGCCCGTGGAGGTGAAGCTCGCGGCTGCCTTGCCGGTGGTGTAGACCGCCGCGTTGGGGGGCGCGACCTTTTGCGCGTGGGAGGGGGTCGTGGGCTTTTGGGTTGTGAGGGCCGTCTTGGTGGACTTGTTGACGTCGCGGCCTGCCTCGCGGTCTTTCCGCGCCTTGTCGACCGCCGCCTTTGCGCGGAGAACCTTGTCGCCCACGCGGCCCAGCGCGTCGACGTTCACGCCGCCCGCCTCCCGCTTCTCCTCCTGCTCCTTGGTCGTCATGGCCTCCCCTCCCTCCTGGATGTACTTGAACTGGTTCAGGTCCCTGCTGTGCGAGAATTGCGGGTCCTGCAGCGTGATGATATCCGCGCGCTTGAACTCCTCGTCGTCCACCAAGTCCCTCCACATCTTGGCCTTGATATTCATCTTCTCGACCGTCTCCCACGCAAACACATTGGCGTACGACCCGTGCCGTATCGCCACGATGTGCGTGTTGTCCGTAAACACCTTGAACGTGACGGGATCCACGAGGTCGCCCTCCCCGTCGCTCATTCCCGCCCCGCGCGAGTCGCTCCCCGCATTCCGTGCAAAGTTGAGCTTGATCAGGTCCTTGGCCTTTAGCGGCTCGCCGTTTACGGGGTTCGTGGGCTTCTTCTCGAGCCACTCGGATATCACCTCGACATCGAAGATTGTGCCGGAGGGGGTGCAGACGGGATTCTTGAAGGGCTGGAGGGAGGCGGCGCAGAAGTTGAAGGGGAGGCGGCGGAAGGGGGCGGGGGCGCGCTTGGTGGAGGCGCCCGAGCTGGCGGAGAAGGCATCGGCGGAGGACCACTCGGAGTGGGTGATCTAGAAGGGGTCAGTGTCGTCAAGGGTGGGAGCCCAAGGGCGCGCGCTGGAGACGTACGTAGAGTTTATCCGTGCCTGGAGGGCGTATGTTAGCGCTGATGTGAACGGCGGGGTTGTGTGAGGAGATGCGACGTACCCTTTCCCATCTTGGGCCACTTTGCACGTTGACGAAGAGAACTGGGGTAGAGGATGCTTCCGTCGATATTCCGTGTCGTCTTGCGACGCGACGCCACACATGGAGAAGTTGGCGGGGCCCTTGGTATGCAATACGAGGTATATTAAACAATCGGGATCATCATCCTTCCAGAACCTGATGCGGGACGAGTCTAACCAATCACAGCGCTCGCAACTTCATGTGCTCATCTTCACCCTTTGTCAGCCATCTCACAGCTCTGTTAACGTCCCCATTGAAGCGATGACAACATACGTCATTCCAATCCGACCACAACAAAACACTGTTCACTATGAGACTGCCCCCTCTCGCCCTGCGCGCGGCCGTCTCTGCCCCGCGGGGCAGCCAGGCTCTCCTCAGACATCGGGGGTTCACCTCGTCATGCCGGAGCTTGTCCACGACAGCAGCAAAGCTCAGTGACACGGGAGACCGGAAGTGGTCCACACCTCTTGCGGAGAAACTCGCGGCGGCGGTTGATGCCACCGAGCCGATGCCCCTCGCGCGGTACATGCGCATGTGCTTGACGTCTGACCTGGGCGGGTACTACACGCGAGGAGACGTCAAGGAAGGGCAGGACCAGTTCGGTACGAAGGGTGACTTCGTCACGTCGCCCGAGATCTCGCAGGTCTTTGGCGAGCTTATCGGGATCTGGTTTGTCGCGGAGTGGCTGTGTCAGGGGAAGCCGAGTAAGGGCGTTGAGCTCATCGAGGTTGGGCCGGGGAGGGGAACGCTCATGGATGACATGCTGAGGGTAGGCTCTCGAACCAACGCACTCTCATCTCATGAATCCGCTGACGCCTTGGCAGACGATCAAGAGGTATCCGATGGCTCCGGCGATAGACGCCATCTACATGGTGGAGGCTAGCGCCCAGCTCCGCAACATCCAGAAGAACCTCCTGTGCGGGCCGGATGCGCGGCTCGTCGAGTGCAAGGAGGGGTGGAAGGGCATTTGCAAGCACACCAACGTGCCCATCATCTGGACCGAGACCATCGAGGCGGTGCCCAAGCGTAAGACAGGCGCCTCTACTCCTCTTCCGTCCAGGCGCTGACTTGAGTCCAGACCCCATGAAGATGCCCTTCATAGTGGCGCACGAGTTCTTCGACGCCCTCCCCATCCACGCCTTCCAAGCCGTCCAGCTCCCCCCCACACAATCCTCGGACGGCTCCTCGAAGGAACCCCCTTCGGAGCCCGAAAAGCCCAAGATTGAGTGGCGCGAAATGGTCGTCACCCCAACCCCCACCCAACCCGATCTAAACCCCGACAACCCCGGCCCCGAATTCCAACTCTCCCTCGCATCATCCCCCACCCGCCACTCCCGCTACCTCCCGGACTCCTCCCCGCGCCTCCGCAAGCTCAAGTCCATCCCGGACGCCGTAGTGGAGGTCTGCCCCGACGCAGCCCTCTACGCAACCGACTTTGCCACCCGCATCGGCGGCACCGCCAAGGACCCCAAGCCGAAGCCCTCCGGCGCGGCACTAATCCTCGACTACGGCACTTCTGACACCGTCCCCGTCAACTCCCTCCGCGGGATCCGGCGCCACCGCCTCGTGAGCCCCTTCTCGGAGCCGGGCCTCGTTGACCTCAGTGCCGATGTCGACTTCTCCGGCGTCGCGGAGTCGGCCATCCTCGCCAGTGAAGGCGTGGAGGTCCACGGCCCCGTCGCGCAGGCAGAGTTCCTGGAGAGGATGGGCGTGAGGGAGAGGGCGGAGCAGCTTATCAAGGCGGCGGGGGAGGAGAGAGGGAAGGATATCGACAAGGCGTGGAGGAGGCTTGTGGATAAGGGGCCGGGGGGGATGGGGAAGCTGTATAAGGCGTTGGCGATTCTGCCGGAGAATGGTGGGAAGAGGAGGCCCGTTGGGTTTGGGGGCGATATCGTGTAGGACGTGGGTGATGCGGCTTTGTAATAGGGAAGGATCTTGATAGACCGGGCGTGGTGTGTTGATTGGCGTGCTGTACGTTTGGGTTTACGATCTGGCTGCTTTTCTTACATGTAGTTTACTCGTGTAGTATAGACGAAATCTACCTTTGCCAGATGCAACCCCTGGAGGAAAGACGTCCATAGCACCGTGGATGAGCATTTAGTAACGACAAGATTGCATTAGGGCCCAACACACCAACGTATAACTCCGAATACAGCTACATCATACATCCATCCATTCTAAGAAAATCTTCACAAGTAACCATATAAGCAGCTAAGATACAAACACCGCCACAACCTCACTCACCCTTACACCCCCTTCACTCCAGACATCCCCTTCCCGCATTTTCCCCTCTAATCCTTTCTCCTCACCAGCTTGGCGTTCTCCTCATCACTGCTCTCATCGTCCGTAAACTTATCCTCGTCCCCCACCGCGAAGATCGTCTCCCCGTCCATCGACTCCCTCACAACCCCCGACCTCTGCCCCTGCGCCGAGCTTTGCGGCTGCTCCGCAGACGACGAAGCGCGTCCCATCCCCTGCCACGACCCCAGCTCCTGCTCCTGGTCCCTGGTATTCTTCCCAACACTCGCCTCCTCGTCCTCGGAGTCATCCGGCACCCCGATATCCCCAATCTCAAACGTCCCGTCGTCGTCCTGCGCAATCTCATCACTCATCGCGAAGCGGCGGTTGTTCGCCGTAGGCCTCCACACGTACGCCACGAACGCGACGTCAACAAAGTACACAATGTTGAGCCAGCCGTCGAGGATGAACCAGCGGCTCTTCCAGTGGAAGGGCACGTAGTCCGGGTCGCGGGCGGAGGCGAAGGACAGCGAGTTGACGAAGAAGAAGCCGAAGATGACAAGGATGGACAGGAGGATGCACCACCAGAGCTTCTTGTACATGGATGCCTTGGCGTGCTGCTTGCGGTCGTGGAGGTCCTTGAGGGTGTGCTTGAGGGAGTTGAGGGTCCAGACGTAGAAGGTGGTGAGGGTGGCGGAGAGGGGGAGGACGACCAGGAGGACAAAGGGGCCTGAGTGTGTGAGCGGAGGCCACGAAGGGTATATGTTGGGGGGGAGGAAGGAGACGTACCTGCGGTATCGGGCGCGATGTAGAGACTAGTAATCGCGTAGACGATGCCAAACACAAAGTGCGTTACCGCCAGCCACCTGACGTAGATCATTGTCTTTCCGAGAGTCGGTTTCACGACGCCGTAGCCCATGCAGACGATGAGGAGCAGGAAGAAGGAGAACGAGTTCCGGGCTGCGTTGAGAACGGCGACGACGACCAGGAGCACCTTGGAGCCAACGTTCGATCCGTTGTTGTTCATGTATTCTGGGCAAGTGTCAGCAGCTCGCCGCCTATGACTCCTGCTAAAGGGGAGGTGTGGCGGCATACCATAGAAGCCCCAGGTCATCAACATCTCGACCACGAGGAAGACGAGGATGGCGGTGATGTAGTTTTGAACCGCCACTGATAACGGTTAGCAGGCGGAAAAGTCTCTGAGAAGAGTAAGACGTACAGATATCATGGCGATGCTGGTAGTAGAGGAATCCCCAGTACCTGATCAAGCGTCAGCTCGCGCACCTCAAGGGCCACCATAGAGTTACTTACACTGATACCAGCGCATATAGGATCGTCATGCCGCCATAGAACGGTAGCTTCGGCACCTGTGTGGCAGGAAGCTCGCCATACGCATTGCGGAACACAGCGACGGCATCGTAGTCATCCCCGGAGAAGGGCTCCGTGAGCACGCAGTAGTACCCCGTCTTCTTGATCGGGTACGTGCTCGTGCGCTGGCGGTTCAGGTGCACCGCCTCCGTGAGAACCAGGCTGCTCGACTTCTTCAGCTCCGACGCGGGCGCGACGACGAACTGGCCCTTTTGGTTCTCGAGGCAGAGGCCCCTGTCGATGTGCGCGTCGTCGCAGAGCTCCGGGAGTTGCTACAGCGCGCGACCGTTAGTTTGAGCTGCGGAAGCATCGGGAGGTGGCTGGGGACGTACGTCGCCCGGGCGGTTGGGGTCCTCGACGCCCACGAGATGTAGGTCCCTCCACTCGAAGATCAGGAGGCTGACGACGGGGTCGGTGTCGGGCTTGACGGTGTCGTTGGGGAACACGATCTCGATGTAGGGGTCGACGGGGCCGCCCCACGAGCTCTTGCTGTACATTCCGGTGCATCGTCGGTTGTTCTCGTCGGACTGGTCCTACAGAGGGCGTCTAGGTTAGACATGAAAGATCGGAGGGGGCAAGGGGTGGGTTCCGAGAGACCCGAGCGGGCCTACCATGACGACCTCAAAGGCCTGCGCGGTCCAGAGGACCATGGCCAGCGCGAGCCCCCATAGCAACGACCTCATCGCGGGTGCTCCGCGTAGGTCTCGAGATGAATCGGGGTCGGCAAGGCGGAGGGGTTAAAGCTGGCTCAGGCCAGAGCTCCCTTGGGCGTCGCTTGAAACCGGCGGCCGCGAGACGGTTGCCGGCGTCCGGGTTTCTGCGTTCCTGGAGACGGATAGCTTCCGATGCAGCGCGCGGTACGTCGAGGTTCTCGGCCGGCGGACCTGCGATGTGTCCAGCAAAGAATCAACTTGTCGTTGGTGCAGTTTCGACGTCGCAGAAGGTGCTTGAGGTTGAGTGTTACGTAGCCTCCACCGTGCGCCGTGATATTCCCACTAGCGCGCCAAGCCCGGGCGCCGCCCGCACAGCGGGACGCCAGTGAAGTCACCGCCCAAACGCGCGACCCGACCCACTTGCAAGGGGAGCAACCCGGACGGCAACCCCCGACGACGGTCCCCGAAACCAGCGACCTAGCATGTAATCGACCCGCGCCGACGCCGCGAAAATCCCGATACCCCGAGAGAATGGCCACGAAGCCGGGCGCCTCCCGCTGGGCCGACACCGAGGAGGACGCCGCCCTCGACGCGAAGCTCAAGCGCCAGAAGGAAGAGAAGAAGCGCCTGAAGGCCGAGAAGGCCCGGCGCCTAGAAGAAGAGCGCAGGGCCGCAGAGCTCGCGCGGGAACAGCAGAGGCAAGCCGACGCCGAGGCGGGGGACGACGGGGACAGGCCGAGCAAGAGGCGGAAGCTCACGCCGGAGCGAGAGGCCGGCGGCGTCGCGGAGAGGGAGCTCTTGAAGCTGCGCTCCGGCGGGTGGAGGCCGTGTCGAGCGGTGGATAGGTACGAGAAGCTCAATGACATCGAGGAGGGGACGTACGGGTACGTGTCGCGGGCGAAAGAGGTTGAGACGGGGCGGGTGATTGCGCTGAAGAAGCTCAAGATTGAGCCCGAGGACCGGAATGGGTTCCCTGTCACGGCGCTGCGGGAGATCAAGGTGCTGCGCAGCTGCGAGCACAGGAATATCGTGGAGCTGCTGGAGATTGTATCAGACCGAGCCTCCAGGTTCCCGAGGTCCGTACTATTCCCCCGCCTTTTGCCAAAGCTACGAGGCTGACCTGCGCCAGCGTATACCTAGTCCTCGAGTTCGTCGAGCACGACCTCCGCGGCATCCTCGAAGACATGACCGACGCCTTCCTCCCCTCCGAGATAAAGCAGCTCATGCTCCAGCTCACCTCGGGCGTGTCCTACCTCCACGACAACTACATCCTCCACCGCGACCTCAAGACCTCGAACCTCCTCCTCAGCAACAAGGGCCAGCTCAAGATCGCAGACTTCGGCATGGCCCGTTACGTGGGCGACCCCGCACCGAAGCTCACGACCCTCGTCGTAACGCTGTGGTATCGCGCCCCTGAGCTGCTCCTTGGCGCCAAGGAGTACGATGCGGCAATCGACATGTGGAGCGTGGGCTGCATCTTCGCGGAGCTGCTGGAGCGCACACCAGTCTTCAAGGGGTCCAACGAGGCGGACCAGATTGCAAAGATCTTCGAGGGCGTGGGCTTCCCGACGGACGACTCGTGGCCGTCCTTCCGCCGCCTGCCCAACGCCCCCGCGCTGAAGCTCCCCCGCCGGACAGGGCCCGCCGAGGACCGCATACGCCCGCGGTTCCCAGACTTGACGAATGCGGGGGCTGCCCTCCTACGGGACCTCCTATCACTAGACCCCGCAGGGAGGCCAACCGCGGCGGCGGTGTTGAGGAACACGTACTTTGAGGAGAAGCCGAAGCCAAAGGCCGAGGGTCTGTTCCCTACGTTCCCGAGCAAGGCGAGCCAGGAGAGGAGGCCGCGGAGGGAGCCGAACGCGCCGGTCAGGGGAGAGGCCGTCGGGTTCGGGGAGGGGGATTTCGCGGGGTTGTTTGGGGGGAGGGAGGGGGAGGCCAAAGGAGCGGGTTTCCGGCTGCGGATGGGGTAGGCTGGAGGTGCTTGTGAAGCAGTGGTTGCATAGATGCCTACACGGAGTTCACGTTGCGGGCCTGGGTGGATTCTGCCATCTCGACAGGAAGTGCGTAGATAGGTGGGACATCACAGCGGATATCATTGAGTACCATATTGGTTGTATTACGCTCTCGTAAGCCATGAGATGTGCGCGACTACATACAGAACCAGATCCCCCTTTCCGTATTAATACCCCTACATGCTCAAACATAGTCCAAATGGCGAAACACTAGGCGAAATGCATTATACCGTTTCCTTTCGACAAAAACGTCAACTCTAACAACGCCTCCCATGTGCTAAATCCAATATTCCCAAACAAAAGCAAATCCATAATCGCCAGGCCTCGCCGCGGCGCAGTATGTTTGATTAGATCCCCGCGGCCCGAGATTGGGGGTAGTGTGCGAGTCATGCCCGCTGGCGGAGACGAGACCACAACGCCTGTATCAGATGGCTATCCATCATAGGTCGAGGCCCACGACGAACCACGTAAAGCTCAATACCGTGATCAGGCACATCGTCCCCGCGAAGCCCAGCGCCCTGCGATCCAGCTCCGGAACGCCGGCGCTGCAAGTGAGGCACTCCCACTCGTCCATCGGCGTCGGGGCCTTCGGCGTGTAGATATTAATGCCGAGCGTTGCCTGCGAGAAGTACCCGTTCTCTGCCACGTCCCCCAGCTCGGAATCCGAGTCCTTGACGATAAGGACGTACTCCTCGGTGATGAGCCGCCGCTCAGAGTCCGTCTGCTGGACCTTGGAGTCCCACGTGTACGTGCCGGGGTCCGCAAACGACATGTTGCCCGTGAGCGTCCAGACGGCCGAGTTGGCGGGGCAGCTAAGAATGACGTCGACGGCCGTCGGCTCCGCGAGGACGTTGGTGTAGTTCCACCCGAAAGTGATCTCGTCGCCAGCCTTGTACAGCGGGGGTCCGAGGCGCGGGTCGGGCGTCATGAAGGTGCCGCTGCCGGGCGGGTCCGTGTGGTCGAACGTCTCCTTGGCGGTGCGCGTGCTGTCGCCAGACTTGCTCTTGCCCTTGTCTTTGTCCTTGTCCTTGTCCTTGTCCTTGCCGGTGGCGGTTGTGGTCGCGTCGGGATCGAGGGTGCCGGCCGTGTTCATGTTTTTCGTTTCCTTGTCATCGCTGTCATCGGTGGTGGTGGCCTTGTCCTCCGTGGTTTTGTCCTCTGCGGGTTTGTCTCCTGCGGTGCTTGTCAGTATTGGGATGGTAAGGGGTGGGAGGACAGACAGGGGGTGCGGAGACGTACCGTCATCGTCGTTTTGGCGGATGACGAGATGCCACTCTTCGACGAATGTCGGCCAGCAGGCAGCCAGCGACGACATTGTCAGCAAGCAGAAAATCGCCTGCACGAACGATGTGAGGAGCCTCATTGTGATTACGGGTGGATGTGGTGAGGTGAGAAAAAAAGTGTTTCGTCGAGGGCGAGTCGAGGACTCGACCTGAATAAAGATCGAGCAACAGTCGCCCGCGTCGTGGTGGGAAAGCGCTCAGTGGTCGGGGGGCTGGTATTTTGAACGTTTCAAACGAGTGAGCCAGATCTGCCGTGACCTGGTGCAGTGGCGCTGATTGTTTCGTCGGGCAAAGGCCCCTTTCCGTCAGGCTACGAAGTCGGTCCTGTCCTCTCAACACGGACGTCTCAAGAGTCAAACGCTTAGATTCTTCGAGCCCCTCCGAAAACAGAGTAAGCGAATGTAAAATCAATGGATTGCCGTAGCGAGTGTCGGCAGATATGCAGGTGAAGAGCGAGGGTGGGATGGAGGGGTATCGACGGAAGCGAGTCGAAGAGAGAAAGGGTCGTGAGGGCAACGAGAAGGAAGGTCGAGGCTAAGAGCCAAGAATCGGGATGGGGGAGCCGAAAAAAGGGACCTGGGAGCGCGCGGGTGACAGGGGTATACGAGGGTACGTATCTATTCTTGCTCACACCCGGACGCTAGCTTTTTTCCCCCCCGTCCACAATACAAGATACGGGCAAGGGCGCGCCGAGACGGACTTCTCCGCATGATCCGTCTCAAAGGCGCCAATATGAATACGGACTTTTTCGGGGTGCCCAACCCGGTCCGTCCTCCACTATGCACGGAGGGAGGGTCCGTAAACAAAAGTAAAGCGCTTCCGGGCTAGGAGAGAGGACTGGCCCTGGGCTAAACTACGTTGGGAAAAGATGTGGCGTCTCCACGGTGAGCCTAATGAGCCCATTTCTCTCCACATTGCGCTGGTCATCAGCGTGACTGGGCTCTGCGCCTTGTTGACGGTCGCTCCGCGTCCAGTATCGAATGGGATAACAACTGGGCCAGGCATGCCCGACAGCGATCCGTTCTCATGCGGCGATCAACTCTCCAGGCAAATGTGGCCAATGGCGGCTGTGGAGACTCCCGGACCCAGCCGGTCGAGGTAAACACGAGGTTGCGGGGACTTCGTATCCAAGCTATTCCTGGCACGTCTTACCTAATCCGGCGCCATGCTCAATGCGAGCGGGACCGACCGAGCGGTACCCAGTACAAGAGCTGCCGCCCTTGAAATAGTGGGTGATAGGGTCAGCGGGACCTCAGCAGTCGCGGATTGGTCGGTCCCGATGCTCGTGTTCAGCCCCGCAGCACGGAGACGGTGGCCACCACGGTGGCATCACATACTTTACTCTTCTCATTCATGATCTCATGTGAGGGCGCAGCCCGCAACCTCAACGCACGCCGCGGCAATTTTCGGTTCCCGATCGAGGCTCGAACTGAGACTCTTCGTTTATCTAAAAGACAGACCCTGCAACAGACCCTGCCTCGTACGCGACCTGGATGCGTGGCGTGAATCGCGGGTTTCTGTAAAAAAACCGTCTCTTTGATCAAACTGCGTCTCGCACAAATACTGTCCTGCGTTTCTCAGAGTCCTTGACCGTTCACGTTAGCGGCCGTGGCTCACTTCCGGAGCCCACAATTACCGGTCTCCGTCAATGTCTCTCCGCCAAGGACAATCCGTAATCAGCTTGACGGTGTCTAACTTCCCAGATCGGCAGAGAACGCTCATGTGCGAGGAATCGGAGAGACCAGTTTCGCCGCTGGAATGCAGAGTCAATCGCACTGCGCGTCTAAGTGCCACCGCATGAAGAATGCGGGCTCACATACACAGAAAAGACACGCGTTCCGCTCAACAGGTTGTTGATCGTGCAAATATATCTATCGAGGAGTCATATCCGTCCCTACTTCTACTGACTACCCCGGCCGGGCGTCTGCCTGCTCTCAGAGCTCTGAGGGAAGCCGATGACGAGGTAAACACAAGGCTTGAGAGACACGCCGTGTGCTTAATTTGCGATCCATTCGTCATGGCATCGATCTTCCCCATTGGTGTTCCAGAATCTTTATGTTTTGTGAGACGGGGGTCCGTAACCTGTCTAGGTACCACGGCGACGTACCATCGCACAAACAGTACTGCCGAGGTTGAAGGCAACCTCCCTCTCCGGATTGCAAGACTCGTACTGTTGTCTGATGCTGCCGCGAGGAGACATGATGGAAGCCGGGGCCATTATCCGCAATGCGCGGCGAGCCATCAAAACAAACAACCAGACGAGCGCCAAAACCCAGGCTGCGAAAATCTCACAATGGCAAATCGTGGAATAACTCTCAGGCGGACACCCGGCATACCCACGACACGTGTCCCGGAGATTATACAGCGTCAGGCTAGCCCGGCATAGCGCCCGCCGGACCCACCCCCGGACGTCGAAGCTCCGGGGATCCAGAGCCTCCACGGCATGTGGTGCCAAATCAGAAGTTTCCCGATATCTCACGTGAAGATCCGTTCGTTTCGGGGTAAGCTTCCGTTTCGCTCCCCGGGGCCGTGTGTGGGCGTTGGGGCCTGCTTTTGCCCCGGGCTGACGATGCAGGGATTGCGGTTGGGGTTGTCACTTGAGGTATGGGGGTGAATACGCGCGAGTAGTATGAATGGGCTTCTATATCCTGAATATCCCTCTATTTGAGCAGGTTGTTAGTGGCGCAGTATCTTCCCTACATATGCCTTCAATCTATCAACGTGAGCGGTTTTCTGCCCATGCCACTGCCGCCACGGACGTACTAAAACCGTATCTTGGAGGATACATTGGCTGGAGCATACTTGTCCATTGTAGAGGAGAGTGATTCAAGGGGGGACCAGGTGGTTTTGAGGCCTTCTCCAACAATGAATCGGGCTATGATAGTGCGCCGGGACATTGGATCCGATTCATTCCTAATGAGCTAAGTCTATGCTATCATAAGAGCGGGATATTCCCCCGGTCAAGGTGTACATCGGTCTTCCGGCACCATAGTCACCTCTTTGGCCTGGAGATAAGCCTCGCCGAACCGCGTCAGTTGAAGAAGAGGATCTTGATGACTCGACCCTCTGCGGGGCTTGCCCACGAGGACCCCGAAACCTAGCCATGCTCATTCACGGAGCTCCCTGAAACCAATAGCCGGATCAAAGGTAGTCGCAGAAACACGCGGGGCCGTCTCCTATCATCGTGTATGGTATGAATTCCCACCGAGACGCCGCGCCCACGCTTGAAGTAAGCACCGGTACGCACACAGCGGGTGCCCTCATCCGCAACACTCAATGAAAAGGTGTTGCGAGCGGCCAGCAGTCAAGACGCTTCGAATCAGACAGCGGCAGACGGCACGGTAGGAAAGTCCCAGGTCTCGTTCTTGATAGTGGCTAATTTTCCTTGAGGGTGCTGGACCGCCGAGAGGATCTCCGAAGAGGATGCGGGGTCAGCTGCTGGGACGATGGCTGACCCACATATGGCGTCGACTGTTGAGAGGGCGGTTGAGGCGCGTATGGCGTCGGCTGCTGGGACGGCGATTGATCCACATACGGCGTCAACTGCGGAGACGGCTGCGCAGTATCCTGTTCAACCGACTGGTAAAGATCCTGCACAAGCGCAATAGCCGGGCCAGGACTCTGCTTCGCGAGTCCCCTTGGCGTAAGCGCCGACGCCCCGGGACTACCCCCCGCGCTCGCGAGGCCCCCGAGGGAAAAGACCGACGAGCTGGGACTCTATCCCCTGCCCGCGGGCGCTTCCTTCGGCCTCTCCTTCCACTCCCCGCCGTACCTCTCCGCGAGCGAGCTCATTGCGCCCTTCTCCAGGCTGTTGACCAGCGTCGCAACCTGCAGGACGTCACGCTCCAGGCTGTCGGCCTGGCGGCGCGTGGACGCGTCGTGGGAGGCGAGGGGACCGAAGACCCAGAGTTCTTTGATGCGGCGGCTAAGGGCTAGAAGGTCCTTGAGCGCGGTGTTCTATGGCTAGTTAGCCAAGCCGGCATGGGTTCTCCTTTCCCGGTGGGAGCGAGAGAGGGAGGGCATGAGGGGAGCTTACCAGACCCTCGAACTCGAGCTGCATCGAGAGACGTGAGACTCCCATGGCGGCCGGATCCGGGTCCTTGCCCTCGGTGTCCGCCTGCGCCGTCGCGAAGTGGCACAGGTTGCGGAAGCGCGTGAGCACGTCGGCGATGAGCCGGTTGTGCTGGTCTTGAGTCGCGTCAGCAAAGGATGTCCGCGGACTGAGATATTACTTGCCCGTGAAGTTGCTTACCTAGGAGACTCGTGTACGGCGCCTGGGACCTGTCCATGTTGGCGATGATGTACCACTTGCAGGACTACGCCGGAGGATGTTGGTCTAGAGTGGGGGCCTGTCTTGGTACTGGAGTGGGCGTGGGGGGAAGCTGTGGTGAGGTTGCTTATGTAATTCGACAAAGGGGACAGTTCAGGCGACCGATTGCTGACACGGGTCAAAGAAGCAAGCACCCGATCCGCCGAAGTCCTTGGAGCAAGACACACAAATCATCCGTCCATCAGGAGCTTGAATCTGCGACCCATCTCCATAGGTGTCAAATCCTGAATCTGAATATTGGGCGCCGCCCCGACGGATGCTTGCACTGCCCGATGCCTTCGTTGAACCTCAGTGGTCCAACGAGCGGGCCGCAGCATCGACGCCGCAATCTCTCGGCGCTTCTCGCCCAATCGCCCCCTGGCGGCTTACATGGCGCCTAGCGCGAAGGATGAAACTTGAAACGCGATACAAAGTTCCTTTTTCGCCTCTCTCTGCCAGGTGCCCGCTACTACTGCGCTTACCTGCAGCTGCAGGCACAGCCCGCAATTCGGCAAGGGATGTGGCCAGGAGTCGTCGCGCCCGGCCTTTTTTGGACAAGGGGAGCGATCTAAAAACGAATCACCCCGAGAACTTTCGACTAAGCTGACGCCCGTAAATGGCGCTGGCGCTGATGCCAAGGAGGGCCGGCGCCCGAGAGACGCCCCGGATCCGATGAGGAGCACAATCCCGGGCAGGCGACGTTCGTCTGAGGCCATCCCAGCCTTCCATCAGTCCTCGTGGCGGCCCCACTGAGACGGTGATCACTTGCCCGCGAGGTTTGGCGATCCATTCCCAGTCGAGATGGAACCCCTGGGCCGTCAGCTCCGGACCACTGTCCAGTCATGCTGTTGGGCATTGGACCCTGCCAGCCCCGGATCCCGGGAATCGAACAAACGGGATCCTTCCTGTCGGTGGCGTGTGATCTTGCTAAGTTCATTCCCCTTTGAGGCGCAGGAGGAAGAAGGATGAAAGGCTTCTCCGCAGGGCTGTGGCCCGCCCACCGGCCTTTTCTATATATCCCTGCTACGCTTACTCTGTAAATATCTTTTCCTTATTATCTTTGTTCCTCCATTGCTTGACCTCGTTCTTCACGTGTGTTGTTTTGTCTCTCTTTGTGTGTTGTTACTACCACGCTTACACGCGGGCCCTCGCTCTTTGCTCCCTCGACGGACTCGTTTCATCTTCTATCCGCGCCGAGGCTTCGCTTCTCCGGCCTCTATATAAGTGGTCTCGACCGATCTCGGATCCTTCTTTTTTAGCACATTCAGCATTCCAACAGATACCAAGAACATCGATTGTGCATCACTCATCAACATGAAAGCAGCCATTCTCCTCTCTATTCTTGGGCTCGCTGCGGCTGTGCCGTCGGGCTCGGGCCTCAACCGCCGCAAAGACGACGACGATGACACCAAGGCGATGAGGCTTCTCGTCGGCGCGCCGGGTGTAATCGCCGTCACCAGCTACGACGGGGAGAACTTTGACCTCGTCGACAACAAATCTATCGATGGCAACCCCAGCTGGATGCTCTTCAAGAAACCGAACTTAGTTTACACAGTTGATGAGTTGTCGAAGAATCTCCGTGTATTGAAATTCAGAGCCGGATTCGACCACTTGGATGAGGTAGAAGACCAGTCCAGCTCCGGTGGTGTTGTCCACCTAGCCTTCAACAAGGATCAGACACGCATGCTCGGGTCCGCGTATGGAGATGGAGGCGTTGATGTCTGGGATATATCGAATAACTCGCCGAAGCTGCTCGAAACCCTGAAGAGCGACAACGAGCTCGGGCCCATCACGGGCCGCCAGGACCAATCTCGTCCCCACCAGGCAGTCCTTGACCCCACGGGGAAGTTTTTCGCCGTCAACGACCTTGGCACGGACACCATTCTCGTCATCGACGCCCAGGACGACGACAGATATTCCATCACAAACAATCATCGCGTGCAAGCTGCGTGCGGTCCCCGTCACGGCGTCTTCCACGGAAAAAATGACAAGGATGAGGCGACACATTACACCGTCGTCTGCGAGCTCAGCAACCTTCTCCTCATGTACACGCTCACGTATGCCGAGGACACAATCGAGTTCACTTATGCCCAAACCATATCCACTTTTGACCCAAAGAACCCGCCAAAGAACACCACGTCGGCCGCGGCGGGCGCGATTGTCCACGCCAGTGACAACGACTTCTACGTCTCGAATCGCAATACCGGCCACCCCGAGGACAGTATCTCGAGATTTGGGTTCCAAAACGACCATCTCGCCTTCAATGGAAGCACGTCGTCCAAGGCAGATAACCCGCGGATGATGTCGCTTTCCGTAGACGGCTCTCACCTCTTTGTGGCGAACGTGGATGGTGGAAGGGGCCTCCACGCGTTCAGTATCGAGGATAACGGATCGCTGAAGGCGGCGGGACATGCCGACTTGACGGGGTGGCTGAACGAGGGGAAGGACAGCGGGCCCATGTTCGTTACGGAGGTGCCGACGTCCTGAGCGAGGACTACTAGGCGATAGTAGAGGCCGCGACGGGGAGGGAAACTGGATTTCGTCGCGTTGGAGGTTGGTCTTTTTTTTTTTTTTTTTTTTTTTTTTTTTTTCGATATCCGGTCTTCTAGGCTTCGTTTGGGCCACGGAGTTTGGGTTGCTTTCCGTCACGGTTTCTCAGCAGTGCGTTCGTACATAAGAAGTGTTTAAGCAAATCTGTAGTTACCTTTACACCACGGGCTTCTTTCCGTGACTTTATGAGCTCCGCACAGTTGATACCATTGCCAGAGCGACAATGGTACTCTGGCTCTCGGGAAGCAGCACAAAGCTGGCTGGCGCTTAATGTTTGGCAGGTCCGAGTTAACATGGGCGGAACAGGAAATAAATGGGGCCATGGGGGTACCGTCGAGGCGACTAACACGGCCCATAGCACCTCGATACCGAACTCGACTTTGGGTTCTGGGTGCGCCATCTAGGTGATGTTAGGGGACACAGCGGTGCCTCGGACTGATGGGTGCCATCGAGGCTAGGAGTATCCTGCTCGTGCGTGCCACCCTCACTGATGGGGTTGACAGACCTGATTGTGTTCCACTATAGAATCGAACCGAGGGCAGCCTGAAGCTCGAGGTGTCCCTCTACGAGTGGGATTGTCTATGGACTCAGCAGGCTGCGGGTACCGGCCGGTGATTCACGTCCCGCAGACCCCGGAATCTGAGGCTGCCAACCCCCGGAGGGTCTTTGAGGTCGATTGCTTTCCAGATGGCCAGGTCCAACGCGGCAGTCCGAGAGAGGCTCTTGATGTCGTCCGAAGCTGGCTTGGCGTTTGGCCATGATGACACGCGGGCTATATGGGCCAGATTGTTCAAAGGTGTCATTTTGCAAGTACGTTCACATGCTCTCAGGCGTCCCAAAGACCCTAGCTACAAAGAGCAACAGCAGCTGGGTCTCGACAAGTTGACCCACCTCCTTGGCATGTCGACGGCACACTAACACTCCAGGACAGACACGACTGCCTACACCCCAATACTGGGTTATTGATGCTATCGATGAACGCATCAAGGTTTTCGAGCTGTTCACCCTCCTAAAAGGAGAGCGGCCCTGTCTCCCCCTGCGCATCTCCGTCACGAGCCGCAAGGATCCTGAAATCCGACGCCTATGGAGCCAATTCAGAACGAACTCTCACCGCAGTGGAAATTACTATCGACAACACCATCCTACTGGTGGCGGCAACGGGATCGGCTTACGTGTATGACCTCCGAAGCTCCAGCTGCGTTGGAATTTTTGACCTGCGTTCTGCTGCCGTCCAATCCATGGAGTGGTTCGTCATGCCGAACGCCCTTGGCGAAGAAGAGTTTGCGGTTGTGCTCGGCAACGAGCTGGTGAAGTACTCGGTCACGGCATTCTCGGAGTCCGCAGGAAAACAGACCCTTCAGTTAGGGCAGAGCAAAAACATCACTTCAGCGGATGAGGACGAGGCGATCGACCGGGTGTTGTATGACACTGAATCGCGCGCCGTCATACTCGAGACACGCCGTACAATCGGCTTCGAACCTCACGTCACTCTTGCTCTCTTCCAGATGCCAACCTCGTCAGGATCCGACGCGATCAACGCCACCAGAGCCGAGGTCCGGCCCTTTGCGACCAAGCTGTCGAGCCAAAGCGCCCATCTCATTGGCATCTTCAAAGAAGGTAAGGAAATGAGCTCATTGTGCTTGAACAGGGAACCATGGATTGTCTCATGGCGGTTACGGACGCTCTTGCGCTGGCGGGACAGGAGCGGGTAGCGTACACTCGGCGGCGGCAAATATGGAGAAGGTAAGGAGATGCACCGGCCGTCTGCCTAGCTTCTCGGAGAGCTGGGAGAAGAGTATAGGGGAGTTGAAGGGGAGGCAGGGGAGGTAGATGTTGGCTGTTAGGGGGGAGAACATTGTTGCGAGGCCGGCGATGACGGAGATGAGGGTCCTTTGGGGGGTAGCCAGAAGGGTGTAGGGCGATGAAGGGGGCTTTGGACGGTGTTCTGCCGTGGCGCGAGGGTCGGTCTTTGTTTCGGGTTCTCTGGGAGTTGGGGGGAGAGGTGACGATGGAGCCGAAACATCGTCCCTCCCGTTGATAGGTGCGGTCATGTCTTCTGAAGCGAACACTCGCTGCCGATTCTGAAGTTCAGCGCCGATAGCGACGAGTGAGTATACGGGGTAAGAGCCGCCAGGATCACCGCCGTTGGTAGATTCCCAGCCCCTGCGTGGTTGGCAGGCTCAAGCCCTGCGTGGTCCAGTTCGCTCCTGACTGGCCCCGGGCTCGTGACGGGCATCTTCTGCACGGCAGCCTCCAGCGTGTCTCCAATGCCAACATTCTCAACGCCAGCCGCCCTGCGTCTCAAGACCGCCACCAGCCGCACCCATTGCCCGAAGCCAGGCGACGACTATCGCGATACATCCCCAGGCCGCCGAGACGTGTTGTCGAGCAGACATCCCGCCATCATGTCCATGAGCTGCATTAAGAGACCTAGCATATACGGCCGCAGAATACCATGAGAAGCGCACCCGGCACGCCTTCCGGCATCTGGCCGTCCATATTGACGGGTAGTGAGTGAGAAATGATGGCTATGAGAAAATAAGCCCCGAGCGAATGGACGTCTCAAAGTGACGGTCTGATGCTAGGCCCACCGCACTCTTATAGCGGGGTGAGGGCGCTGAGTCATCGCGATCAGTGCCCTCCAATAGTCGCGTGCCCCGCACTTTATCGCCATTGAGAACCATATCGACGATACTAAATGGAGGGGCAACTTTTCATAGAACAAAACTTTTCGAGCAACCCGGAGGGCACCAACCTGATCCGGCGGTTTCCAGACGACATATAACGCGCCTCCATCGCCTCCACGAACCACCGACACACACACAAATTCCACGACAGCCAACGCGCCGTACCCCCCCGAAATTCGCCAGCATTTCCGACTACCACAACCGCCGACACGACCACAAGATGACGGACCCGGGCAGCGCACCGCCGCCCGCGCAGAATGGCGCCCAGGCGGGCCCCGAGGCCCTCGTGCCGGCCATGGAGGGCTTCGCCATCTCCCAGCGTGACCGCATCGACAGGTCCATGGACACCTCGGAGCTGACGGTCAAGGACAAGGCCATCCGCGCGACGCGGCAGGGCGTGCTTGACGACCGGACGGCCGCTGTACTGCGGGAGCTCATCAGGCTGGACTACGTGACCGAGGTGCACGGTGTGGTGAGCACGGGCAAGGAGGCCAACGTCTACGGCGCGGTGCTTCTCGGCGGCGACGACGAGCCGCCTGCGTATCGCGCACTAAAGATCTACAAGACGCGGATCCTGGCCTTCAAGGACCGGGAGCGGTACATCGAGGGGGAGTACCGGTTTCAGAAGGGCGCCACCAAGGGGTACGCCATGGTGCAGCTCTGGGCGCAGAAGGAGTTCCGCAACCTGTCGCGCCTGCGCCAGGCCGGCATCCCGTGCCCGGAGCCCATCGTGCTGCGCGGCCACACCATCCTCATGGACTTCCTCGGCCGCCGCGGCGTCTCGTACCCGAAGCTCGTGGACGTGACGCTCGAGGGCGAGGACGCCGATGGGCAGTGGACGCGGCTTTACGTGCAGCTGCTCGGCTACATGAGGCGCATGTACCACGTCTGCCGCCTCGTGCACGCCGACCTGAGCGAGTACAACATCCTCTATCACGACGGGCTGCTCTACGTCATTGACGTGTCTCAGAGCGTCGAGCCCGACCACCCCAAGGCCTACGAGTTCCTGCGCATGGACATCAAGAACGTGGGGCGCTTCTTCGAGCGCCGCGGCGTGGCCACCCTGCGCGAGAGGTCCGTCTTTGACTTTATCTTTTCCAAAGACGGCGCGGTGGATGAGGAGGGGATGAAGGAGGAAATTGAGCGGCGCCTCCGCGAGGATCCCGGCGGCAAGGACGGGGAGGAGGACGACGAGGTCGACGCCGAGGTGTTTAGGCAGCAGTACATCCCGCGCAACGTCCACGAGATCTCGGAGCTCGGCGACACTATCGACCCCAACGACCCGCTCATCCGGCACCTGCTCAAGACGGAGAAGGATGGCGGTGACGGCGAGGGAGAGGGAGAGGACGACGTCGAGGGATCGGACGACTCGGATGGCGGCGCCGATGTGAGGTCCGAGGACGAGGACGACAGGGAGAAGACGCCGAGGGGCCACAAGTTCGAGGACAGGGACGAGAAGAAGGCGCGGAAGCAGGCAGTCAAGGAGGAGAAGCGGGAGAAGAGGAAGACCAAGATACCGAAGCACGTCAAGAAGCAGCTGGTTGCCAAGTCGTCGAGGAAGTAGGTGTTGTTCAGGGGTTTTACGGGAGACTTTCCAAGGGAACATGGTTTGGATCTATGGTTGGAAAAGGGCTGGGGTATAAGAGGGACTTTCCGGGCTACGGACTATAGATGACCTGGGTTGGTTTCCGGGGTGTTTGGCGCATCCATCATTCATCATTCATGACAACTTGCATCATTGGCCTCCATCTTTCATGACATGGCCCATTTAGGCTTCATTCATCGTCCTCTCATGTTGGTTTTGCAATCACAGTCATAAACGACGGGCAACACATCTCACAAAATCACAATTCTCCCTGCGCAACTCACCTCTGCGTCGTTCCCCCAACCCCTCTTAGAAACTCGCCGAGACGCAGTGCGCCTCACTCCCTCGCAAAGGTGGCCCATTGGACGGGCCCCTCGCACCTGCCATCGTCACGACGGGAAGACTATCTGCCCCCGCCTCCTGATACCCGCTCGGGGATGACGGTGGAACATGCCGCGGGAGTTGGCTGGTCGAGGGCCCCCGGATGTCGTGTCCTGGGCAAAAGGACCGAAGCGTGAGGGGGCCCTCGTATATACTCTTCCTGTGCGATGCCGTTACCCGTTCATGATGCTGGGCGACGTAAAGGTGGGTGTTGGGGGACACCGAGAGGGGGAGACTTGGTGAGTTTGCATCGCCTTACTCTTCGAAGTGCTCGTCCTTGTGTAACGATGTGCGTTTTTGACGCAGGAGGGCACCTTGCGTGGCGGTCAGGTGGCGGGTTGAATGGGGCGCTGACCCGCGAGGGCATCGCCACTGAGCAGCAACTGGCGCGCGTGATGTAGTACGGTGTGCTACGTGATGTACCCCGGACGACGTGTCTCGGTAGCTTACTGGATGGCGGGCCTGGTGAGGCTGTGTTTCCTTCATCATTCTGTCTATGACTCTGGGTGGGGAGGAGGGGGCCGGGACGAAGACAGAGGGGGCTGGGGCCCGGCATCTTGCTTGGGATGACGTCGGAGTTCGTGATGCCGCCTCCCGGGAGAGGACTTGGCATGCCAGGCGCCGGAGGCTGCGTGTCGTAGAGTAACAGGTGGGAAGCTGCTTCATGGAGTGACTGCCGGAGATGGGTGCCGGCAAGGAGAGGCCCGTGGCAGCAATTCATCCGCCTGTCTCGAGTATATCGTCGAAGAACAAGGGTATATCCGTCACGTACCTGATCCGGGGCCGAGAATCGGATCCGTCGTCTGGGTGAGCCCACGATCTCAGACAGAGCTAGGGGAAGTCAACTCGGGAGAGGACACCAGATCTTCACTCGTGTCTCCAAGGAAACCAGGAAAAAAGATACAGCTCATCCCTCGCGACGTGTACGAGGTGGTATCACAGCACACTCACCCCTTGAGTCTCCCAATTCGCTTCGTGTTCACTGGGAGAGAGAGGTGTTGGGGCGGGGGAAGGGGGGGGGGGGGGGGAAGAGCCCGAGGTGGCTGGGATTACACACCGCTCTCACCACCATCACCAATGGCTTTCGAAGGTGGTTTTGTTGTGAAGCCACCGGTCACCGGCCATGGTGGTGCGTCGGGTGCCGGCCATGGCGGGGAACCGACTCCTCCTCGTGTGGCCGGGTTGCAGATACAAAAGTGGTGTCTTCCCCCGATGCAGCCGGGGTAGGGGACGTTGGGATACAGACATTCGTTCGACCTCTCCCCCTCTCGCTTTGTTATAATCCACCTCTAAGCCGAGACAGGTTCACTTGTGCCCTCAACCGGTGCTCGCAACTCAGACCCAGATATATCCCAGCACCTCCGACTATCTCTCAACAACATCATCTCGGGCTTGTATCTCGACGCGTGCCGGCCCCGGATATGCTTCAACTCGCCGTACTATGGCTTCTCTGGGCCGGGGAATCCCTGGCCCAGCAAAACCATGCTGCCCACGGTTTCCACTACATCGGGTGCATGGACGTCACCGCCTCGGCGGCCCACGAGATCCCGCTCGACCCCAAGGACTGCACTCCCGAGGCGTGCCAGGGTGCTTGCGTGGGGTATCAGTATGCGGCCGTCTACCCGAAGTGAGCTTAGCCCTCGTCCCTTGCGTCCCTCTCTTCCCTCCCCTCCAACCGCCCGCTTCTCTGACTCGCCATGCCCGAACATGGCAAGCACACGCACCCACTAACATAGCTGCCAGAACCTGCAAGTGCTACAACGACATCGGCTCCCAGAGCCCCATGGGCGAGGACAAATGCGACAACTGGTGCGACAACGACTCGGCCCTCGGCCGCTGCGGCAGCTGCGACAACGAGGGCTACTCCAACGTCTACGGGTGCGAGGTCCCGCAGTCTCGCCCGGCCCCCGCGCAGCCTACCACCACCGTCGTCGTCCCCCCTTACTCCCCGGCGCCCCAGCCGAAGCCCCAGCCCCAACCGCAGCCCCAACCGCAGCCGTCACCACAGGGGTACACCTCCATGTCGTGTGTTACAGTCGTGAACACGCCGCAGCCGCTCACGTCCACGACTGTGAGCACGCCGCAGCCGTTCACTTCGACCATCACTTCGACGATTGTGAGTACGCCCAAGCCGGTCACCTCAACCTTTGTGAGCACGCCCGTGGCATTCACCTCCACCTCCTGCGTCGAGGTCGTCAGCACGGCGTGGCCCGCCCCCGCTGGGCCTACCTACGGGCCGAGTACCACCTCGACCCCCTGGCGGAGCACGACGTGGAGTTCCCAGCCGGGATACTCCGCCCCTCCGGCGCCGCCCGGGTACGGGAACCCCGCGCAGCCGGGTCCGCAGGGGACTACGGTCGTGGGGTCCACTACGACTGTGATCCAGGGAACGCCGGGCGGGTACGGGTCGGGGTACACATCTACCATGTCGGGGACGTGGACGTCGACTTGGACTGCGAGTGGGACGCAGGGGACGGGGACGCATACTGCGCAGGCGGGGGCCGGGGGGGTGAGGGCGGGGTTGTTGGCTGTCTTGTTGGGGGCTGGGGCTGCTGTTCTTTGAGGGTGAATCGGCTGTTGGATGTTTTGTCCTGCAAGGGGAAGAGGGGAAATGAGGGTAATGAGGGGGAGAAGAGGCGCTGTCTCCGACGATCATCTATATGCTCTGGCTTGTTTTGGGTCTGATTCGTTACGGTAATGGATTAATGATAGCTAACGTCTTCTTCTAATAAGCACTCTCTATCCACCTGACATTGGAAGTGGCTCACTGAAGAGGGCCGGGGGGATCTTTTGTTCGCTGCCGCCCTGTCGTTCCACGATGAGAGGCCCGAGTTATTGGTGGGGCCGGGCCGGCTACAAGGTCCCCCGCACTAAGAGAGCCCCAGGCCCCACGTCTTGACCCCAAAGTCCCCGCAAATTACCGCATTGGTACTCGTCTACCTCCTCAATGCGGGGGTGGATAGACGGCGCGCACAAATCGAATAGGAAGGCGATCCCGACGTCTTTCATAACAACGCGAGACTCCTCAACACCCTCCCCCCATCGCCCGGAGACTGCGGGGGAGACCCAGACGCCTGCGTCTCCTTATCTACGTCCAGCATGAGCCGCGCTCGACCGAAGCGTGCTCATTCTTTCAGCGGATGCAAGACGTGCCGGAGGCGCCACCTCAAGTGCGATCAGTCCGCGCCAGCCTGCAATCGGTGCCGGGCAGCGGGGTTGGCTTGCGAGGGCTTCGCGCCGGCGCTGCGATGGCTGACGCACAACGAGCGCCTCGGCGATGAGCGGGGGAAGCCCGAGGAGGGCGCCGAGTTCTCGAGACGGCACTTGTTTACAGGTGAGGGATCCTCCGGGTATGGTCAGCGTAAGAGCTAATGGGCTGAAGACGAGAGCTTGAGGTCTCTGAGCAAGGAGCTCGCCGGCGATGTCCCGTCCACTGTCGCCGCGGCGCTCAACGAGGTCGACGAGAAGTCCAAGGGCCTCCACACGGACAGCCCTGCGTCCGTGGAATGCTCGGTCGGTCCATTCCGCGCTTTCAGGCTTGGGTCGGAGCCCCGCCAGAGCGTCGAACCCGACGTCACCGAGGTCGCCGCGTCAGAGACGGCGTCGTTCAGTGGCGTCGAGTCCAGCACCCCGAGCGAGAGCCATGGCCGAGGCCCCCAGCACGACCGAGAGCCCCCACCCCTCCACGAGCCCGGGAACCTCGACCTTGGCATGACCGCAGCCTTCGACGAGTCTACGAGTTTCCTGGACTTCCTCCAGTGGGGGGACTTGTTCACCTGCGATACTAGCATGCTCGACGTACCGCCCCTCTTCCCCGACCTCCCGCCGAGCCAACCCGACACTCTTCCAACAGACCAAAACTGGCAGCCCAGCTCCCCCCTTGGCCAGGGGGCCATGCTCAACCCGATCCTAGACACCCCCGCGAGCGACCCGGAATGGCCGCAGCTGGACCTAGCAGTCGACGCCCCGCTCCTCCTCCGCCACTTCAACGACGAGGTCATAAACCAGATGGGCTCCCTCCCCATCAACGAAAAGTCCGCCTGGCGGACCCTCCATTTCCCTTCGGCCATCATGACGCTGAGCTACCTGACCGTCCTCGGCGTCGAAAGGGAGAAGATCAAGCACGCGAATCTGGCAAACTTTTATGCCTTGACTGCAGTGTCGGCGCTGCACCTCTCGCTGAGACCCGGGGCGTCCGAGGGGGAGATGGCGTGCCCGGGGGACCACTACCGGAGTCTGTCGGCCCGGCTTTATGCTGCCGCGAAGCATCATCTGAGGTTGAGTCTGGAAAAGGAGTGCCAGCCGCCGCGCAAGGCAAAGTACAAGGAGCAGCTCCTTGGAATAAGCGCTACACTGGCATTTGCTGTAGGTGTTTGACCCGGTGGGGGTGTAGGCTCCGAGGCTGATCTGGTAACGACTAGCTTCTGTCGGGAATCGAGAGCGACACAAGGTGGTGCCTCACTGAGATGGAGTGCCTAATCACACTTCGAGGCCTGACGAAGCCGTCCATATCGCGCAGGGCCCGCCTGCTGCATAACATCTACGCCTGGATGCGCATCGTCTCGGAGAGCACCCACGTCCTCGGCGACGCCCAAACCGCCGAGGCCTCTCACATCCGCCCGGCGCCCAACCACCCCACCTCCGCCGCCCTCGACAGATCCCGGGATAGATCGCAGGCCGGCCCCTCGACGCAGCCCATAAGACCCCACTTGACCCTCGACAACTTCCTCCACCTCCAACCCAAGGCGCTGCACCAAGCGCAGGTGAGCGAGGCCTCGGAGCGCGACATACGAGCCATACACCTCGCCGACTCCCAGCCGGACAAGAATAACATGTACATGCAAATCTACGGCGTGCCAGAGACGTGGCTCAGCCTCGTCTCGCAGATCACGCGCCTAGCAAACGTCATGGACCGGCTTTCAACGGAGAGGAAGAGCGACGCGGAGCTTCTCATGTCGCTGCATCCCCGATCCTCGGACCTTGAGAACGCGGTCTGTGCGTTTAGGCTTCGGCACCAGGTCGACGCCGATGCGGACGACGGGTCTGCGCCGGGGTCGCTGCATACGCACATGGTCCACGCGCTGAGCTCTGCGCTCGTCATCTTCTTCTATCGGAGGATCCGGAATGTGAATCCCCTCGTCTTGCAGGATAGTGTTGACAGGGTGATTGAGTCACTGCACGTCTTTGATGCAGCGCTGGAAGAGAGCGGGATACCCGGCCCTGGGACGGCGTGGCCTGCGTTCATAGCGGGGGCGGAGGCCTTGAGGGCGGCGCAGAGGACGGCTATCGGGAGGTGGCTGGACAGGGGGTTCGAGAAGAGTGGGTTTGCGGGGTATAGGGTTTCCAAGGAGGTGCTGGTCGAGGTTTGGACGAGGATGGACGAAGGGTCCGGGGGGTCGGGGGGCTTCGTTAATTGGATGGAGGTTTGCAGGCAGATGCGGAAGTGGCCGTTGTTGAGCTGAGGTTCGTTCCAGTGACTACTTGGTGAGACTCTGAGACTCGTACCACGGCATCAGGGATGAGGCTAAGTGTCGTCTTGTGGGTTTGGCGTATCTGCGGTCTCTTGGAATTCAATTCCGGGGTCTGGCGTTTTCGGCTTGAGGGCTCTTGATCAACTTTGTTATTTTACCAACGGATTGAAAAAAAAAAAAAAAAAAAAAAAAAAAAGAATTGGCCTCGGTCCCGAGCTTCCGGCTTCGTGTGGGGCCGGCGGCCGGAGCCGGGGCCGGAACGGCGCGTCTGCCCCGCCTTGAGCCAAGTCAAACCGTACCGAAACACTAACACCCAAAACACGGTTGTAATCGCTCAAACGCTGAATTCAACTCTCATGCCGTGGCTACACTTTGTACAATCTTTGGCCAGCACATGCCCTACCCCTTCCCCGAAGCCCGTCCCGCTTCTGTGTCTCCCCATTTCCTGCATGCGCGCCCCCTCTACGCCTTGGCAGCAAACAGCTTCTCAATCCTCCTGTTATTCCACTCCCAGGCCGTGATGTCCTCGTCATACCTGCAAGGCGTCTCGTCCGTGATGAAGTTCTTGAGCGGGAACAGCGACGCGCTCCTGTTGGGCTTGCCAAAGTACGCGACCGAGTACCTCTCGGGCACGATCCTCTCGCCGTCGCCGCCGGCCTTGATCGTGGGGGGGTAGGTGACCCTGTGCACCGCCGCCTTGAAGGTGTCGTTTGTGAGGCGCTGGAGGGAGTCGCCGATGTTGAGGATGATGTCCGTGGGGGCCGAGGACTCCACGTCGTGGAAGATGCCGGCGCCGGGCTTCGTCTGATCCTCGACCTGCAGACCGCCGGTAGAGTCCTGGAACAGCATGGTGATGGAGCCGAAGTCAGTGTGCTCGGCGATCCGGGTGGCCTTGCCGTCGCTGAGCTCCGAGGCGGGGATGGCGGGGTAGTGCAGGATGCGGAACTCGTTCTCGGCGCGGTTGTGCAGCGAGCGGAGGTGGTCCTCGGGGACGCCGAGGGCGATGGCCAGGGCGCTGAGGATCTCGAGCTCCGTCCTGAAGGCCTTCTCATAGAAGGACTCCATGAAGGCGCGGAAGCCGGGGATGTGCTCCTCGGGGACCCAGATGTTGTCGACGAGGTCGTCGGTCGCGGAGCCAAAGTCGACGGTTTCCTGGGGGCGGTGTCAGTCCATGTGGGCTGGGGTGGCCATGTGGGCTGGGGTGGGGGGCGGGGGTTGTAGTATCGGAGGTGGGGAGGTGGCGGCACATACCTTGATGTCGCGGGTCGTGCCGGGCGCGGCACCCTTCTCGAAGCCGCTGATCTGCGCCACGTTCTCCTGGCCGACGTAGCAGTAGCCCCGGTTGGGGTTCGCCTTGGGGGGATGCTTGGCGATCATCTTGACGTCGTGGGGCAGGTTGAAGAAGCGCTTGGTCTGTACATCCCCCGCATTAGCCAGACTCCCCAGACGCACTTGGGGCCATCGTCAGAAAGATTGGGCAAGTACGTACCTGCCTGAAGAGCTCGTAGACGTCCTCGTCGGGGATGCTGTGGTTCTGGAGCTTGACGCAGCCGCGCTCCTTGAGAAGGCGGAGGAGGTCGTCGCAGAAGGTCTTCTTCTGCTCCGGGGTCCCGAAGAAGAGGGACATGTCGAGGGTGTCGCCGTAGGTGACCATTGTCGCGGATGTGAGACTGTGTAAGTCTGAGTTTGTTGGATGTAAGAGAAGACGGGGAAGCTTTGGGAGAAGGCGAACTGCTCTATGGCGCTGAGTGTCTGATTGTTGTGTGATGGGATAGACATTCGATGGTGCTCTTGCCGTCTGTTATATACATCTTTCGCCTCGGAGTCAATTACTCGTTTTCAGAAGCCCGGCTCTTCGGCTGGACGCCATCGCGACCCGCGTGACGCAGCCGCTCGACTGGCCCATCCGCGATTCCGACTCTTCGAGAGCGTCTTGGCGCCTCGATGCGGTCGCAGCCGCGAGGGATGCCGCGCACGCAGCGGCCAAAAGCGTCAAGACTGCTCCTCGTCCGCGCCTCGAGTGTGTGTGGATTATATCGGGTCGAGGCAAAAGTTCCGAGAGCCAATCAGGTCTGCGCGGATAGCCGCTTGTGGCCGTTCGTGTGAGGATGGAAACGGCTCAAAGCGGCGACTTCCCCACGGGGTTATTCGAAAGAGGAAAGAGATCCCGGCTGCCCGCAAACTTCCCTTCCGCAACAAGCTGGCGACCCAGATTCCCCCCACACGGACGTTTCGCAACGAGCAGAGTTCCCGGGTCCCCGCATCTCTACTCCGACGACAACAGAGCGAAAGGCGGGGCTTGGGCTGGGAGCACACTGCCGCACCAGGCCGGCGAACAAGGCATCTGGTCTTTCAGCCGCTGCTCTTCTCCTTTGACTGCCAGAACTGCTTTTACCACACCTGCATACGTTTATCCTGCCACTTACACGACCACTCTTCTCCAGCATGTGTATCTCCCGTACCCATTCCGCCTTTTACCCATCGGCACTTAACCTCCACCCTTCTCTACCAACACGGTCGATGCGCTTTTGCTAATGATCAAGAGCTGCATTGTTTTCTTGCCAGGTTGGCGACCTGAACCGTTGCCCAGGCTCTTGAGGAATTGCCACGACCAATGCCCACGCGGTTGCCAGGTCACTCGCAGCGTCAAGGTTCAGAAATACGTATCGAGGCCTACTCAGTGCCACGGTTAAGAAGCAGAATATGCATGAGGACTATGCGGCGTCAGCGTCCGAGAATCAACATTGAGGCCTTTACCTCCAAAGTAAACATCAGCTTGAAGAGCTCCATGATGCGATCTCCAATTTCCAATCATCGATATACAACCCGGAAACGTCACGCATAACCTCCCGTTGCAACCATCACCTCGTCCTCACCTTTTCTCGACCTCAGTATCCCGCTACCTGGCTAGCACCCCCCCCCCCCCGGCAAATCCTACACCGTCAGCCGCCAGATCCCCCTTCTCCACTGCCGAGCCTCCTACTACGACGAGGCCACCAACTCCGTGGCCCTCCGGTACACCGCGGGCCTCGAGGCCGGTGAGCTAGAGCGCACCGCGCGGGCAGGCGAAGAATAGACGCGGGACTACGACTCCAGGCTCGCGGTGCAACATTGTGATCCAAGGGGGGACGTGGGTGGCGGAGGCGCGGGTATGCTTCATGAGCCTTGAGACAAGGATGCAGCGTGAGATCCAGTGGCAGGACGGAGATAGGACCGGAAGGCACGGGAGGGATCGGGCACCAACCTTCCACTCCGGGGCGGCTCCCGGCGACGGGCCCAAGTGGTCTTATTTCCCAAAACGCCGAGTCCCCGGGGTGGTGCGCCGAGATGACCTTGTACCATGAGGGTATGGAGCCGGCCCTAGTCGCTGATCGTAGCAACGCAAGGCATTATTTTGCCCCCTTTCGTTGAAAGGAGTGGATTGCAAAGAGTACCAGGTGCCACGGAATAACGGACTCCACGGGGTATTCGACGATAGACAAGGCGATATACAGGGAGCATCTGGCCGAGGCACTGATACGCCGTTATGACATTACTCGGGTTCTTGGGTTCAAAAATAGCACCGGCGAAGGCTACAGGCATGGGTTCTCTGGTATAGTACTCCGGGCGAGCCTGACATCCATTCGTAGCCCCTGTCCCCGGCTGCTTCCGCTTTCAGTGCGGCCAGGGGGGGGGGCGTTTCCATCACGCTCTATAGCTCCTGCCCAGCTCAACCATATCGCATTAACTTGAAGCAGCCAGAGCCAACGGATAGCTCTCATCTGATGATCATCCTAATCCTTAGCAGGCCACGAGGCGGGCGTAGTGTACTCTGGTACTCTGCAGATCTAGGTTTCAATAGGAAAAAAAAAAGAGATGTTTGCAGTATCAAGACAGCATTTCGCCTTCCAAGGGACGCACATGCCAAAGAACGGGGACTGTCTGAACCTCGGGGTCGGAGCAGAACCCGGCCGCGGTTGTACCGGGAAGTGTCGGCCCATCCACTTGCTAGTCGGTAAGGAAGACTCCGAATGCTCAATGACGCTCCTATTCACGGGTGAGCCAAGCATCGTTCTGTGGCAAGGCTGTTCCAGCAGCTGTCGTTACGAAGTGCATGGCAACTGACTCCACAAAAGACCTGTGATATATAATACTGAAGGACCTTTCCTCACCGAAACGCTGGACCCACTCTGTGTGACTGACAAAAAGCACGGCTTGTATAGACGAGATGATATGCAGAGCTACAAGTGCACAAAAGTCTAAACCCAACCCCAACCCTTCACGCCCACTAGCTCTCCTCTTCCAACAACCTCCGAATGGCCGGCAAGAACACCTCCGCCTTCCTAAAGTCCCCGAGCTTGACCCTCATCTGGTCAAAGGCATTGAGCACGACCCTGCTCCCCTTCTCCGGCTCCCTCGCCTTCACCTCCTCAACCTCGTCCCCCTCCACCTTCTCCTCCGACACAATCTTGGCATACCGCTGCGAAAAGTGCGTGAGCAAGACACGCCTCGCCTCCATCTTGTCCGCGACGGACAGAGCCTCGGCCATGGTACTGTGTTTCTTGGCCAGCGCGTCCCCGCCCTTGTCGTCCTCAAACGTCGCCTCGTGCACCAGCAGCGTCGCGCCCTTCGCCTTCTTCGCAAACGTAAAGTTGGGCCTGCAGTCGCCCGAGTACGCAATCTTCAGACCAGAGGGCCACGTGAGGATCCCCGCGTGGGCAGACTTGCAGTGCTCGACCCGCACTCGCTCAAGGCACTGCAGACCCGTGGTATCGCCTTCAGGAAAAGTATACTCGTAGTTAACGTCCGAGTGGGAGTCGCCGTAAAACTTTACGCGAGTGAAATTGACGGGCTGCACCTGGCTGTACTCCTCGATGAAGCGGCGCATGTAGTCCGTGCACGAAATGGCGAGGGTAGACGACGAGGGCGCCGCCTTCTGCCACGCGTCGATGACGCTCATGGTTCCGAGGTGGTGGTCTGCGTGCATGTGGCTGATGAAGATGCAGCGCAGCTCCGCGAGGATCTTCTCCGTCTCCTCGTACCCGTAGGCCCTCCGCAGCTGACCCAGCGTGTTCTCACCGCAGTCGAGCAGGTAGCTTCCGACACCGGGCACGCGGATGAGCGTCGACGAGACGTTGCGGTACTTGGACGGGACGGCAGACCCCGTGCCGAGAGGCGTGATCTCCGTGTCCCTGTTCGGGATATCCTTTTCGTCCTCCTTGATCCACTCCAAAAACTTGGGATCCGAGGCCTTGGCGCGCGCCGCTGCCGCGAGCTTCATGACCATGTTGTCCATGGCCTTGGCATGGTCGTCAGGGTTGAAGAAGGGGACAATGTTCTGGTCCTCGAGCTGCAGCTGGGGCATCAGCTTCACCCTCTTGCCAGCGCGGCCGGCCATGAAGGGCGCGCCAGGGGTCTTCAGGTCAGGCACGAGGTTGTTGAACTTGAGGGAGGGGAATCTGTCGGGGTCAATCCGCCGGAGCCTCTCCACGAGGCCCGCGTGTGACTCGAAGGCGATCATGTTGGGGCAAGTATCCGGAGAGAGGACGATGTGCTTCAGGTGAGACCGCTCCTTCATGAAGCCCAGGAGATCGGGATGAGACACTACGTCCTTCCCAAGGACCCAGTAGACGACGGCGACGCCATCCATTAACTCCTCATTCCCCCACTCCGGCCGCGCCAGGAAAGATGCAATGTAGGACGCGTCGACGATATCGACCACCATGAAGCCGGTCCCCTTCAACGTCGGCTCGAGGACCATCTCAGGGGTAACCGTGATACCATCCTTGCCCAGGACGCTCTCCCCCGCCGCGAGCTTCTTGTTCTCACGGGGCGGGACGCCCAGCTCCTTGGCCACGGCCGCCTTGAACTTGCCTCTCCTCGGGTGTGTCTTGGCAATGTAGCACATGGACTGAGCCGAGTACTGCGTCTGGGGAAGAGTGTGCACCTTGGTCGCGGGCCAGGGCTCCCTTACCAGGACGTCGATGTTGGGGACGTCCTTGCCCTCACCCGGGAGCAGTCCCTTGTACTTGTGGATCGAGTGGTCTTCGCCCCGGACGAATATCGTGGCGGGGAGCTGGACGTCGTACAGTTTCGTAGGCACGAGCGCGTCCATCCGCCAGTCCGAGTTGAACATGCTCTCGACGAGGTTCGAAAGCGTGCGCTGGTCCTCTGACTTCCGCCTCTTGTGAGTGGGCGAGTCCACCTCCATCTCATCCCCGTCCTCCTCTCCCTCGCGCCTCCGTTTCCTAGAAGGGGACGCGGCGTCCTTGATAAGAGGAAGCTTCCAAACCCTCAGGCAGTCGTCTTCCCAGTCGGGCTCCGAGACCTTGGGGTCCGCCAGCCTGCGATCCTCAGGCAGCTCGTGCGTCACGAACGGCATCCCGTTCCGGAAGATGAAGTTCCGCGCCGTGGCCAGGCTGTACGTCAGGTTCTCGGCGCCATGGATATCCAGCCGCTCGACAAAGTCCTTGACGATGGCCTTCCTCCCCTTGGTCTCCCGCTCCTGGTTCAGCTCAGCGAGCGAGTCCCTCGCGCCGGCGGTGACGTCCGCGACTGTCAGAAGCAGCCCCATCATGCCGCCGACGCTCGACCAATTCACCTCTCCCGACACAAAGACGTGCTCGAGGGACGACGGGGCCATCTTGCGCTGGCCAAAGGCCCGCTGCACGCCCTCGCTCAGCCTCCCGAAGAGGTAGCGCCGCTTGTCGAAGTGGACATATAGGCACGCGCCCGACGTGTCCGCCGTTGGCGTGGTAATGATATCAACGTGGCTCGTCATCGGTGCTTCTCTCGCGGCGTATGTGACGGCCGGGTCGCTCTCCTTCTCTCCTATGCCTCTGGGGGCGTGTAGTACAAAGACGGTGTTGCGGGGGAAGTACGGCGGCACGTTGCTCGCCTGTGCGATTTCCAGCGCGCTCCGCGGCGGGATCCTGTAGGCGCTCCTGTGTATGCGCACCGGCTTGATCGGAGTGAAGACTCGCGGGAGGTTCGAGTAGGGGGGCGGCTTCCGGAGTTGGGATTTTGGTGGTATTCGGCGGATCTGCGCAAAGTGTTGAGCCTTCTGGGCTAGGTTCGGCCGCGACATTGGCCCCGCGTTCGATGTCGCTGCAGCTCCTTTGGAACTCTGCGATGGACCCGCCTTACTGCCAAAACTTTTTTTCTGCGGGAAGCTGCGCTAGGCAGAGTGGTAGTGTGGGTAAGAGTACGTACCGATCCTTATCGGCGACACGTGGAGATAAGAGGCACCTACCCCTCGGACCCTCCAGTGCCCCTGGCCAGTGCCGCGTCAAGCCGGCGGCAGATGACCTCATCCGTGACGGAATTGCCCCTCCCCCACCGTGGAGATGACCCCAAGCGGCTGCTCCATTTTCCGCCTCTTGCCCTAGCAGCCCATCAATCCTCGGTCCATGGTGAGTGCGGAACGTGAACGCGCATTTCCTCTTCACGGGCCGCAGCAAGTGCTCTGCCAGCCCTCAAGTGAGGAGCGCCGGCAATAGAGGACACCCAGCTGGTTCCACCCAAGACTTGCCGAAGCATTATGGTGGGGCGCTGGACCGTCTCCAACACTGCGACCCCTCGCGGATCCGCCCTCGGAATTGAACCCGGCTTTCCGATTTAGTAATATCAAGCTAACCCGCCTCCTAGACCCGACTCATCGTACTTGCCCCGTACGCCCTACAAGTAATCCTTCCAAAAGGCTATGCTCTCTCTCATTCCTAGAACCACCTCCAGGCGCATCCTCTCCCTCCCTCCCACCGTGACCACCCGCCTCTCTTCTTCCGCGTCCCGCCCGCCGCGCAAGATGTCCCACCCGGACTTCAAGACCGTCGAGGCCACCCGCGCGCCTTGGGACAAGACCTCCACCTTCCACGTCACCAAGACCGCTGACCCCTCCTGGACCTTCGGCTCCGGCGCCAACTCCACGCACACCGACGGCGCGGACCACGTCTCAATCGATCCCTACGCCCCCGGCCGCGCCGCGCACCTAAACTACAAGCTCCTAATTAGCGCCATAACCCCGCGCCCCATCGCCTTCCTATCCACCCGCTCCACCACCGGCGAGGCGAACCTGGCCCCCTTCAGCTTCTTCAATATCGTGGCGTCTGATCCCCCCATCTTCACCGTCGGCTTCTCGTCTCCTCTGGAAACGGCCAAGGATTCGCTGCGGAACCTCGTCGAGACGGGCGAGTGCACCATCAACATCATCTCCGAGGGGTTCCTCGAGGCGGCGAACTCGTGCGCCGTTGACTCGCCGCATGGTGTCTCCGAGTGGGATGTCTCGGGGCTGACGAAGGCGGAAGACTGTGTGGATGTCAAGTGCGCGAGGGTCAAGGAGGCGGTGTTCTCGATAGAGGGGAAGCTGGAGAGTGTCAAAGAGTTCGAGAGCAGGGGCACGCCGGGGAAGAAGACGACGGTCATGGCTATTATCGAGGGGACGAGGTTCTGGGCGAGGGATGATGCGCTGGACAAGGACACGGGTATCCTTGACCCTGCGGTGAGTAGCGACTACTATGCAAGCCATGTTGGGTGTAAGCTAACTATAGCGTAGGTGCTCCGTCCGATGAGCCGACTTGGTGGCATCATGTACGGGCGGACGACGGAGGCGGTAGAGCTCCCTAGGCCTGGGTTCGAGAAGGATATAGGCGGCAAGGAAGGTTATGAGAAACTGAAGAGCAAGGCCGCCGCAACAAAGTCGAAGGCCTGAGTTTCACTGCATGCACGCGGGGGCGGCAGTTAAATGGACGTATTTATAGAAGGCACTATAACACAATAGACAATAGAGTTCATAACCCGAGTAAAAATAGCCCCACCAAACACTTGGACGGAGACGCCACAGACCTTGAATATACATGACCAAAGAAAGACACAAGGCAGATATAGACATATCCACCCCCCGGAAACGCCCCGCTGTATCATACCCATGACTTCATCAGCGGCCAATTGCCCCCAGAAAACGTCAATAATCGCCAAAATAACATTCCTGTATCCGAGCCCCTGCGTCCCCTGTCTTTATGCACTTGCCCCCGTCCAGGACCATGAGCTCCCACGTCAAAAGAAAATGCTTTGACCGGGGTGCGAAATGACAAACTCACACCCGAGTCGCTCAATCTCCTCTTCATCTCGTAACTCTTTGAGGATGTTCTCCCCCGCTTGATTCCCATCGGCGAGACGATCCTTGACGTGTATGATGACAACCTTTAAACCTTTCAATGCAAGCTCCTTGGGAGACGCGGAGGAGCAACTGCTCTCCCTGTTGTACCCACCCCCGCCTTCATTGTCGGCAGAAAAGTTCCAATCCGATGTCGTCATGTCTGTGCTCTTCGCACGCATCTCCATAGATGAACCAGAGACCGGTTTCATACTCTTCGGGCTGACTGGCTCCTCGCAGACCTTCTTCCGATTCCTAACGGTAAGAGACCCCTCGGCGCCGTTGCTACCGGCACTAGGACTTCCGCCTCTCTTCCGTTTCTTGTTCTCGCGAATAGTGAGCTTCCTAGCGTTTTCAACCTCTTCCGCGAGCACCTTCAGTTCCTCAATGACATAGCACGGCTTCAGATGACCAAAAAGCCGATCCTCGGCTTGGCTGTTGTCGTAGCTGCACTCAATGAAGATGCCTCGAAGTACCCCGGACGCTATCTTGGGTGCCGCCTCGTGCCATATTGGGAGGTTTCGAGGGGACAGTGAAATGGAGTCCGGTTCCACGTCGCCGAATATGAGCACCTCCTTTCCCGACTCCAGGTCGCGGATGAAATAGGCACTGCTGTCGTAGACACAGATGTTCTCATTGTTATCCACAGCGGACAAGTTCTGTCCCAGTGGATTCAATTGCGAAGGGAAGCGAGACGAGGTCTGCGTTGGCGTGTTAGACGTATACACGTGGGGATGTGATTGCGACCGCGTTATCGGCGAAGCCGCAGAGGCATCGCTGCTTCCAAAGCGACCACCCTGACCACTCTGTGACCCACGATGGCTGTGCCTCTCGATGCAGTGCCCGTGACTCACGCCCCAGGTCTTAACCGAGAGTCCGTCGCTTATCTCCACGTACCCCTTCTCCTCGCCTGAGCCCAGCGCGGGACTCCCGCCCTCGACGAGTCGCATGTACGTCACCAGGCCAGCACCATTGTTCTCGTCGGAGAGGTTAGGCCAGATGACGTTGTTGAAGATATGTGTCTTGAAAGCTGCGATGGTATTCGGTAGTCCCGCCAGCCTCTTCGGCCTGCTACCCGGGAGACCGGCTGTGTTTATCACAAAGGCGCTAATGTGATCGAGATGGGGGTGGGTGATGAGAAACGTGTCAATGAGACTTTGGGTGATGTAAGCCGCATTCGCTTTCGGGGAAGCGCTATGGAGCTCAAGGCCGGCGAAAGGCCCGGTTTGGAGGGTATGGGGGAGTGATACGTCGGTGCCAAGATTCTGGGGCTGGGAGGATTCGAGAATCCGAGCCATGGCGCCGAGGTGGACGCCGGCGTCGACGGCAACGACGGATCCGCGCTTCCAACCGGAAGCTACTGATCGGACAAGAAAAGCCGTGATGTTGTTCTCAACAGGTCCGCCACCAGATCCCTGTAAATCTGGTTAGTGCCAAATGTTCATTCACGACTAACGGTCCCTAGAGAAAGGGAGAACAAGGATAGAATGTGTTGGATCAGAAATGACGGATGATCTATCATAATCCATTGTTATAAATCTCGTCTGAAGGGGCCCTGAAAGCTTGTTTCGAGAGACACTATGGAATATCATGCTCGAAAACCAACTTGTTCCGTATGAGCATCGGCATATTGCGCGCACCACGTTTCCGTGGGTGTTCGCTTATGCTCCAGTCGAGACGCAGGATGACGATTGCGACTGGGACGCCAAACCGAGGTATCGAGTATCAAGCCGGAAGGGAAGCGGACAAAGTAGTGGAATAAGGATAATGATATTGCAACCATACAGGGACAAAAAAAAAGCCGAGACGTACCAACACAATAACTTGCAAATCATGATCCTCAGACTTCTCGTCCCTTTTCGACATATCGCCCATGTGAGCCTCCGCCATGGTAGAATCAGGGGCATCAGCTCCGTGGTCGGGAGCGGTAGCGGCTTGATCGGATTCCGGGACTTCATTCGTCGCCTGCCCGTCCCCTCCGCGCTTTCCCGCCCTTCGCCGCGTGGGCATCTGGTGATTTTGTCCCCTCGAGGGGCGCAGGAGTGGCGAGATGTAGTCACTGACAGCACTAGGCTGTGTGGCTGAGATGTGAAGGCCGGCTCGGCTCGGGACCAGTGAACGCGTGGGGCGCCGCAACTCGGGAACCGGAATACGGACGCGATGTAATTAGATAGATGCAAGGGGTGGACGGAGATGGAGATGATGTCGCCAAAATGCAAGGACCTAGAAACAAAGGATAAACATGCAGATATATGCCTCCTAATACAATTTGTCAGGTATCGTAGGTGAGGGAAGGCGCGAACTTGCGCGTCTGCTGGGCCGGAAGGAGCGCTCGTGCTGTTGCCGGGATTCCCCAAGGGCGCAGGGATGCGCCAAGTTGGCCAAACCCTAAAATCGAAGAAGTTGCGGCGGGCACGAGGGCCCGGGAGATTACCAAGTTGCTCCCGTTCGTTCAAAACAAAGTGTCGCTGCCCAAATGTTTGGGTGCGGCCTCGTTTCGAAGCCCGTGTGCTAATTGTGACGACAAGTTTGGTGCCGACAACTACATGCGCCCAGCGTTCGTCTGTTTGCGGACGAGGGGGAGAAGGCAGACAAAGGCAGGCACCCGGCGTGTGTCAGACTCGGCGGGTGGCGGGGCCGGCGGGACAAAGGGAAAAAGGACGACCTGAGAGGATTCGAATCAGGACGGCACGGGCTGGAACCGAGATCGATCGTGCGCTCCGCGATCTGTGCTGAGCCACAGCGAACCGCTCACCAGGATGGCCTCCCGGGAGCGTCACCCTGATACATTGGGGGCCCCGCAATTGTTAATTTTGGACCCGAGAATCTGGCGGGGATGTGGGGGGAGGAGCTATTGTTGGAAGAGGTTCCAATGTTCTTTGTCGCATTTGCTCACTCGAGATTGGCGGTTTCCAGTGGCGATGTAGCTCCGAGTTCGGGGATTCCAGGACGCATGATCACGTCCAGAATATGAGGAAACCCACCGCGAGGCAAGGAAGGGACGAACCTGGGCCGGGGGGGGGGGATGCAGTTTGTTTCTATAACCTGCAGTGATCCCTGGTCCGTGGGCCATGGCCCATCCATCCGTTCTTTCGGCGACTTTGTTCTATAATTTTCCGAGGTACGTGCTCGGTCCTGTCCTCTAGTCGACTACTAGAGTTGCCGCCTTCGATCCCAGCCATAAGCTTCACTAGGCACGGGAGGCTGGGAAACAGCCGAACTCGAGACGGCCAATGCTGCGAGTCTCGCAGAAACCTGGCCGCTGCATGTGCATCATGCGCTGTGACGCCCTCTTCGGAATCGCCGCTGCGGCATCTGCTGCAGGTCCGAGAACCTGCATGGCGACTGCGCGACGGCAGGCCCCCGGTACGCCGCAATACACGGCACGTGTCTCAACGGTGACACCCTCTCGAGGACGCAGCTGTTAGCCGAGTCTGTAGGGCCGAGCTAAGAATTCTCCCGTGTTTGAAGGGGATGGCTTCGGATGGACACGGTTCCAGTGTCGTACGCACCCTCCTGCATTGTCATTGTCCAGTCTCCGCAAAACATCGGCCCGGTCTCCAAACTAGAGATGCGAGTCGGTCCTCGGACCCACGACGCGGGCCAAGCCCAACCTCGTCCATTTCTTTCAGCTCGGAGCCCGCCTCCATTCCTGACCGGTCGCACCACGCGTCTACCCCATAGCGTCGTGGTGAGACTCCACTGCACCTGCGAGTCCAGGGCCCCGCGTTCACTCAGCTGGGCTCTGGGGTAGCATGCGTGGGGTCACCAAACAGTCGGATCTTCGCGTTGCAGCTCGGCGTGTCCGAGATCTTGCAGCACGTCGTCACCCATTCGCTACAGAGAGACAGCTAGCTCTAATCATCGTGCTACCCTTTGGCGTCAGCCCGGTTCGAGCGGTTCAAGCTGCCTACTGCTGCGCACTCACCCTACCGAGGGACATGCACGAAGTGCAGCCTCTTCCATCAAATTTTATTTAGCACTCGTGGGTGAAGGTGCACCTGTCCTTGTCCATCGGTATATTCTTTTTTTTCGTGTCCTTGCAGACTTGTCTAGTATGTATGTGCCAATGATAATGCAAAAACTCCGTCCGCCATGCTCGAACTAAAAACGAAAACGAAAACTGAAAGAAGACTGAAAGAAAACCGGGCCGCCGCCGCGCTAGAGTCTTGCCGTACTACGCCGAGACCCGCCTCGTCGGCCGGCGACCGGACTGAGTCGTCGCACTCAGCCTCCGACTCTCTCGAAGGCTCGCATCCCAGGGCTTCTTGAGCCCCGCGGCCCCATTTTTTCGATCTTCCTTCTTCATCCGTCGAGTATTCCTTGGACTCCGCCACTGGAGGCTGCGCAATGGCGACTTCGCATCACTGGGCGAACCCTCTTTTTCTGCCGGTTCTACAGAGGCCTCGCCCTCCCCGGCCAGTGGCTTCGCATCGTTGGCCCAACCCTCCCCATCTGCAGCCGGCAATTCCGCATTGCTGCTCGTCACAGTAATGTGGCTCAGGGCGGGGCTAGGCACACGGCGTGTCCTCTTGACACGCGGCCCATCCTCTCCGAGGGCCGACTGACCCTCATTATCGAGCTGGGCTGCCACCCGTTTCCTCGCCATCTTATTCAGCGCCTTGCGCTTCTCGGTGTCACCAACAAACTTGTCCAGGTCTCCCCCGTGCTTATCGAGGGAGTTGCCTTGCCTCTCTTCCCGCATCCTCATCCGCGCAACGCTCTCCATGGAGACGTACGTCTTCGTGAGGACATGCCACAGCTTCTGCTCCCGCGGGATGAACCGGCGCTCCACCTCGCCCCTGCTCCTCATCTCCCGGAACTGCCTGTACGCGGCGTCCTGGGCGTAGCACCAGTCCTTGAACGCCGTTGCCATTGAGGGCTGGCCGTTCATGATGGCCATGGGATTCCTGTCCTCAAGCGGGAAGACGCGGTTATCGAGGGCCGCGAGACCGAAGTGGATCAGCTCGTAGACGTCAAACATCTTCTCAAAACAGTGCAAGTGCATGTACCCCGCATTGTGGAAAGGGTCCGTGGTCCTCCCCGACGTGTGGGGGCGCTCATCAAAGGCCACGCGGTAGAAACCCTTGAGGATGGTGCCCTTCTTCGCGGGACACTCGTCCCAGCGGCACTTGGAGGAAAATTCGTAGGGGTACCGGTAGTTGCGCTGGGCGGGGAGGTGCTGGATCCAGATCTTTAGGGGCCGCTGGCCGACCCTCCTGGCGTTGGTAATGTACCACCGCGTGTCCGTCATGGTGAGGCGGAGGGATCCTTCCCACTCGCCCTGCTCCGTGTAGGAGAAGAGCGTGGGGTACAGGTCCGGGCCCCAGGATGGAGGCTTTCCGTCGAGGGGCTTGTAGACCTCCTCTGCCTTGATCATCGCCTTGCCGCGTTGGTGCACTAATCTCACCGGCATCTTGTTCTCCTCTTCTTCAGGCTTCGTGGCAGGAGGGTGATTCGGATATGTCTGGGGAATCGGCCCCGACGCCGGGACTGGGTACTGCTGGCCCAGATGGGGCGGCATGCGCATTGGGCGGGATGAGGGTGCCGAGGTTGGAGCCGCCCGCCGAGGTGCAGGACCAGCTTGCTTCCTCGACTGGACTGCGTCCATATTCGGTTGCATATGCCCGGGGACTGGGGCCCACGCGGTCGTCGAGGTTTGGGCTGTCCATCGAGGTGCTGGGCCAGTCGGCCTTCCCGGTTGCACCTGCGCGGGCACTAGATCCCATGAAGTTGCGGATGTGGGAGTCGTCCGTCCGGGTGCTTGGCCAGCCGGCATCATTGTGTGCATCGGTGCGGGCGCCTGAGCCCAGTCGGTCGCGGCCCTCGTGATAATCTTGCGGACGGCCGGCCTATTCGGCTGTAGATCCATCTCCGCCGCTTTTAGGATATCATGATCGATGAGATCCCAGTTAATCTCGGGCGTCCCCCCCGCGATGCTGTTGGGCACAGCACTGCACCCGCCGACGCCGTGCCACTGGTTCACGGGGCTAGTGCTTGCACTGGTGGAGCCATTGCCGTACTGGGGCTGGCTGCTGTTCGGGGGGAAGGCGGGGAGCATCTGTTCTCGTCGCTGCGCCATCGACTGTTCGAAGTCAAGGGGCTGGTTGAGGAGGGACCCTTCAAGACCAGGTGGGCTCCACGTACTGATAAGATCCCCCTGGAACGCAGCGGCCTTGGGCGATGCATCGAAGCCCCAGGTGTTGTCGTTCAACTCAGCCGTAAATGAGAATGGAGCCTCGGGTGCCAGCTCCACTGCGTCCTGCGCAGGAGGGTCTTGGGAGGAGGCGTTAGAGGCCGACCCAGTGTTGCGAGTCATGGTGCCCGAGGTATGTCGGCCACTGTTCTCTCGTTGTTGGACCTGAGACGGGATCTGGCATGTCGGCTCGCCCCCGGGGCCCTCGTCAAAGAGTGACCCATCCGTGTACGTGCTCTCTGCGGCAGACGTCCCGGAAGCGGACGAGGAAGCCGCCACCGTGCCTTGCGCCTCGGAGCCAGAAACACCCTGGACATGGCCCTTGGATTCTTCAACTTGCGGCAGGAACTGGTCGTGCGTGTTCCCGGGCCACTCGCCGATAAAGAGACCCTCCTTCGCGTCCTGCGCGTCGTCGGGCTGCGTGTAGGTGTGAGTGGCCTCTACCGAGTTGAGGAAGAAGTCGACGGCGGGAGCCGGGATGAGGTCCACGGAGAAGTTGGGGTCCGTGTCGAGGCCGTCGAAGTCCCACCCGGCCCCGTCGTTCCAGGCCGGGTTGCTGGGGGCGGCCGGGGAAGGGGAGACGGTCGACGCCATGGTTGCGTGTGTGCGTATATCCAGGGACGAGCGATAGAGGGTTGTCGGGATCAAGAAGGGATGAAGGGAAGGAGAAAGAATACGTTTTATACAACTAGGGAACTGGTTAAACCCGGGCTGTATAAAGGTGCTAGGATCGTATGGTAAGTGTTAATTCGCGAGCATGAAGGGATACAAGACGAGTCTAAGGGCCTGGCCAAGCCTCTCTTATGTAGTTGACATTGTCTTTATGAGGGTAGAGTCCGCGGTGTTTTGAGCAGGAGGCTCTTTAGCAAAGTGGGCAAGCCACAGAGCTATTGTTACTAAGAGAGAACCCAAAGAAGGTTGTTAGCGAGGCGTGAAGGACAGCTCAAGGAGTGGCTCGTTGACAACGGAGGTATCATATTGCTGTTCCCGGCTCTTGAGAGAACCGAGTGTGGCTGGAGCTGTTGTGAAAGATGAGAATTTACACTAGATCCGGAGAAGAAGGAGGGCCTGTGGAGATGAAGAAGATGAGTGCAGTCTAGACGGGAGTTCAAAGGTCCCTACGGATATATTGCGTAAGATGAGCAGGAAGCGAGATCCCGCCGTGAGAGGAGAGAGCATGATTGAGGACATTGTCGAGGCCGTAACCAACAGGTTTCGAGGATCCATGTTTTCGGCAAGTATTCGATGAGTTTTGTGGGAGGTGCTGAGCGGAAAGGAATATTGCAGCGAGGACAGACTGGACGAGGAGAGGCTATTGCGACGAGCTAAGAAAGGCTGAAAGGCCTGAGGAAACCAGGTATGGAGCTCCAGGGTGGTTGAATTCGGAAGTAGTCTTCCAGGACGGTACGTCGCCGGATCGGGAAAGGCTTTGGTGGGTGGTTGTTGTCAACATCGTTTCGGGACGTCTCAGTTCCTTTCGGTCTTGCAACGCTGCAATAAAGTAACAATACTATAATAGAATGCCATCGGATATTAACTCTCCCAAGTGGAAAGTATAAGTTGCTCTAGCGGCTTTCGTAAGGGACTTGAGCGTTCGAGAATTATGTGGTGCTTCGACAGAAGATCGCCAATAGGTTGGCTAAGCGCCGAAGCGGGAGGTCATAAGCCAGTTTGATTCAAAAACGTCGAGTCTAATAAGTATTGTCAGGCCCCTTGTTCCGAGCCCACGCATCGGGGAATATCCCGCAAGCCCACCTGCAATCCATCCCCGTGCGGGGAGGACGGGGGTCGGGGAAATGTTATCCGTGGTCTAAGACTGGGACGCGAGCTGACAATCTCGACCTACATTCCGCAATATATCGCATTTCGTTCATAGGCTCATCGTGGGAATGCGGTCTGATATGTACATGTACCTCGCACCGTCGCTAGATACCAGCCGACGCCGCAGACATATTGCTGATACGGCGCCATTCTGCCTGAGTGACCTATGACGACAGTGCGCGGTGTCTCCCCCACCTTCATCTGGAAGAAGGCCACTGTGGAACTCGAGGGAGTCTTGCCGGCCCGCCGAGTGAGCCTTCAAAGATGTCCTCGTACTCCTTGGCCTGCGCATGTGCGGTATACAAACAGCGAAACGCCGAGTCCAGTGGCGTTTCGCTTCCAGGACGGGGTGGCCCTAGGCTCAGGCACCGCGGCACCTGATGGCCCGCTGGGGGAGCTAGCGGAGCCAAGCTCCGCAAACCAGGTGGCAGCGCGGGGGCTGGCGCGCCGCTGGCGGCGCGCTGAAGATTCTGACCTGCAAAACGCCAAGACGCCAGGGGCCGCCGAACACGAGCGAGCCGCCAAACCAGGAATCCCTGCCCTGCATTTCCCCCGTCGGCCCTGAACCCCGCGATCAAGTCGGCATCCGCTCACGCCTCCGCCCCTCCACACACACACACACACACACAGACCTCTCTCACCCGCACCCAGGAGAGGCTCGCACGACGTCACGGGACCCCCGAAGCTTGCCCACTTTGGCGAGGCGCGCTGTCCTCCACACCAACCACCTACCATAATCCCCCCGTATCACCGGCATTGCATATCCTCTACCCGGCGCAATACGCTCCGTAGTACCGACAGAGGGCTTTGCTGGCCGACGAAGACGACTCGCTCCAGTCCCGCCTCCCGCCGCGTCGCCACCCCCCGAGCCGCCGCCTTTTTGAGCGTATTCGCCCAAACACTCGCCTTCTCAGCGGTCGAGCCCCGGAGATCTGGGCGCACATGCTATCGCCATGGCCGCCGAAGGAAACCCGGAGCTCGAGGCGAAGCTCAGGGACCTCGAGAGAGACTTGGAGGTATGTACCGGTGCTGCCGACCTGCATCGTGGGATGCTGCGAGCTCGGGCTTTTCGCGTGTCATCTGGATCGGCCGTGCCCTCAGAGGCGGCCGTGCTTCCCCGGGCGCCAACCTCCTATCTCGACCCCCTTGCCCTCCAAGCTCGCATGTGCTGTGCGCAAGTGGACATCTGGCTGACGTGTTTCGCAATCGCAGGAGGGCGACATAACAGAGAAAGGGTATCACGGCCCAGAGCCCCCGCGCGCTGACGCCTTGAGCTAACCCGATTCCTCCCACATAGGTACCACAAGCGACGCACCCAGCTGCTCTCACAGTATCTAGGGAACCCCGACTCCGCCGCCCCTCCCTCCGAGCCCCGAGGTGGCCTCCAAGTTCACTCCGCCGCGAGCTCGTCACATCCCTCGAGCGATGGCCACCGGATAGCCGCCTTTGCCGCGCTAGGAGGCAAAGCTCCGTCCCCCGCCGCCCCTCACTCGCCGACTGTCATCCCGCCTTCCGCCGAACAGCGCCCGGTATCCTACGCGTCTGGCGGTGATGCTCCCCTGCCCGGCCTTCTCCGGCCGGGGGTTCCGGTGACGGAGGCCCCGCCGACCCTCCAGGGCCAGCGCGACTCGCTCTTCCTTGGTCCCCTCCAAGGCGGTGACCCGGCTATGCGGACGGACACGATGGTTTCGACCGATTACGCCTTCAACCCGGAGCAGCAAGGCGTCTACCCCGGCTACGAACCACACGCATACGGAGGACGGAGCGATACCTTGCGGGATTCCCAACAGTACTTCTCCGACTTTGCCGGCCAGCAAGAGCTTCACGAGAACAACCCGTCGGATGAGTACGGCGACCAGAGGTACTCGGCCAACGAACCGTTTTCTCCGACTGCCGCGATGGCTCCTCCCATGCTCACCACAAACGACCTGCCGCCCCCTGAGATGCTGGACTACCAGCAGCCCCTGGAGCCTCGAGAGGTCCCCTTCGCAATCTACGATCCTCACGACGACAGCCAGCAGATGTCCAACTTTGACAACATAGCCGAGGTCTTGAGGCACCGCGGTCAGACTGCCGGAAAGCTGCCGGCGTACTGGGTGCTTGACAGTAAGGGCAAGGAGATTGGGACCATAACGTGGGACAAGCTTGCCTCTCGGGCGGAGAAGGTCGCCCAGGTCATCCGCGACAAGAGCACGCTGTACCGCGGCGACCGTGTTGCTCTCATATACCGCGACACCGAGATCATTGACTTTGCCATTGCGCTCCTCGGGTGCTTCATCGCCGGCGTCGTGGCCGTCCCCATCAATGACCTCCAGGATTACCAGCGGCTCAACTTTATCCTCACGTCCACTCAGGCTCACCTCGCGCTCACGACCGAGAACAACCTCAAGTCCTTCCAGAGGGACATTACCGCTCAGAGGCTCACATGGCCAAAGGGCGTCGAGTGGTGGAAGACGAACGAGTTTGGCAGTTACCACCCTAAGAGGAAAGACGAAGTGCCGCCCTTGTCTGTCCCGGACCTGGCGTACATTGAGTTCTCGCGCGCCCCGACTGGCGACCATCGGGGTGTTGTTCTGAGCCACCGGACCATCATGCACCAGATGGCCTGCTTCAGCGCGGTGGTGTCTACGATCCCGAGGAGTGGCCCCGGCGATACGTTCAGCACTAGCCTCAGGGACAAGAACGGGAAGCTCATCTCAGGCGGCTCGACCCGCGAGATCCTACTGTCGTACCTAGACCCGCGTCAGGGCATCGGAATGATCCTCGGCGTGCTGTTCACGGTATACGGCGGGCACACGACGGTGTGGATGGAGAACCGCGCTGTCGAGGTCCCGGGCCTCTACGCCCATCTCATCACAAAGTACAGGGCGACGCTGATGGCGGCTGACTACACGGGTCTCAACCGCGCCGTGCGCAACTACCAGACGGACCCCATGGCGACGCGGAACTACAAGAAGGGGTCGGAGCCCAACTTCCAGTCGGTCAAGCTGTGCCTGATCGACACGCTGACTGTCAATTGCGAATTCCACGAACTCCTAGCCGATCGGTGGCTGCGTCCCCTGCGGAACCCCCGCGCGCGGGAGGTCGTCGCGCCGATGCTGTGCCTTCCGGAGCACGGAGGCATGGTGATTGCTGTTAGAGACTGGGTAGGAGGGGAAGAGCGATTGGGTGTGCCTCTCAAGTTGACATCGGGCTCGGACCATGGATCCGAGGAGGGTGACGACAAGGAGAAGGACGAAGAGAAGGAGAAGGAAAAGGAGAAGGGGATGGGCTTCGTTAGTCTTCTTGGCGGCGGCGGAACCGCGAACACCGAGGAGCGCGTGAAGAACGAGCTGGGTGTGGCCCTCCTGGATAGGGAAGCTCTCACTCGGAACGAAGTCGTCGTGGTTGCCATTGGTGATGAGGCGAGGAAAGAAGGTATCGATGAGGCGACCGTCGTTCGCGTCGGCGCGTTCGGATACCCAATACCAGACGCGACACTCGCGATCGTGGACCCGGAGTCAGGCTTGCTCGGATCTCCCTACTCGGTGGGAGAGATCTGGGTCGACTCCCCCTCACTTTCGGGCGGGTTCTGGGCCCTGCCCAAGCACACGGAGCAGATCTTCCACGCCCGGCCCTATAGGTTCGTGCCGGGTGAGCCGACTCCTGCGGCCGTGGAGCCGGAGTTCCTGCGGACGGGGCTGCTAGGAACCATCATCGAGGGCAAGGTCTTTGTCCTGGGGCTCTACGAGGACCGCATCAGACAAAAGGTTGAGTGGGTCGAGCACGGGAACGAGGTGGCCGAGTACCGGTACTTCTTCGTCCAGCACATCGTTCTCAGCATCCTCAAGAGCCTACCGATGATTTCCGACTGCACAGCCTTCGACGTCTTCGTCAACGAGGAGCACCTCCCCATCCTCGTCGTGGAGTCTGTCGCTGCGTCGGTAGCACCGCTCACGTCCGGCGGCGCACCGAGGCAGTTGGACAGGGCGCTCCTCGAGTCGCTTGCCGAGCGCTGCATGGAGATCCTGGAGCAGGAGCACGGCATCCGCCTGTACTGCGTCATGATCAGCCCGCCCAACTCGCTGCCCAGGATAGTAAAGAATGGGCGCAAGGAGATCGGGAACATGCTGTGTCGGCGGGACTTTGACCTCGGCACGCTCCCCTGCGCGTTTGTCAAGTTTGGCGTTGAGAGGGCCGTGATGAACCTTCCCGTGGGCGTCGACCCCATGGGTGGCATCTGGTCGCCGATCGCCTCGCAGGCGCGTGCTGAGTTCCTGATGCCCGCGGACAAGCAGTACTCGGGCATTGACCGGCGCGAGGTAGTCATCGACGACCGCACCTCGACCCCGCTGAACCACTTCTCGTCCATCACCGACCTCATTCAGTGGCGGGTCGCGAGGCAGCCGGAGGAGCTGGCCTACTGCACAATCGACAGTCGTGTCCGGGAGGGTAAGGGCATCACCTGGAAGAAGTTCGACCTGAAGATCGCGGCCGTCGCCATGTACCTCAAGAACAAGGTCAAGGTACGCGCGGGCGACCACATCATCTGCATGTACACGCACTCGGAGGAGTTTGTGTACGCGATCCACGCGTGCATTGCCCTCGGTGCCACCGTCATCCCGATGGCGCCGCTGGACCAGAACCGACTCAGCGAGGACGTGCCCGCGTACCTGCGGCTGGTTTCGGACTTCCGCGTGCGGGTCGTACTTGTCAACCACGAGGTAGACCACCTGCTCAAGATGAAGACGGTGGCGAGCCACATCAAGCAGACGGCGCAGATCACGCGGACGCCGACTCCCAGCACGTACAACACGACGAAGCCGCCTAAGCAGAGCACGGGGTTGCGGGGGCTGGGCATCACGATCAACCCGGCGTGGATCCAACCCAACTACCCCGTCATCATCTGGACGTACTGGACGCCGGACCAGAAGCGGCTGGCGGTGCAGCTGGGCCACGACACCATCATGGGCATGTGCAAGGTGCAGAAGGAGACATGCCAGATGACGAGCTCGCGGCCGGTGCTGGGGTGCGTGCGGAGCTCCACGGGGCTCGGGTTCGTGCACACGTGCCTTATGGGGACGTACATTGGCACGCCGACGTACCTGCTCTCGCCGGTGGAGTTCGCGCAGCAGCCGATGTCGTTGTTCGTCAGTCTCTCGAGATACAAGATCAAGGACACGTACGCGACGTCGCAGATGCTGGACCACGCCATGGCGACGATGCCGGGCAAGGGATTCACGCTGAGGGAGCTCAAGAACATGATGATCTCGGCCGAGGGGCGGCCGCGCGTGGATGTGTTCCAGAAGGTGAGGCTGCACTTTGCCGCGGCTGGGCTGGACAGGACGGCCATTAATACCGTGTACTCGCACGTGCTGAATCCCATGGTGGCGTCGCGGTCCTACATGTGCATCGAGCCTGTGGAGCTGTGGCTGGACACCAGGGGATTAAGGCGCGGCATAGTGCAGCCTGTGGATCCCGAGGCGAACCCGCGGGCGCTGCTGGTGCAGGACTCGGGCATGGTGCCTGTCTCGACGCAGATTGCGATTGTCAACCCCGAGAGCAGGCTGCTCTGCCACGACGGCGAGTACGGCGAGATCTGGGTGGACTCGGAGGCGTGCGTCAAGGCGTTCTACGGGTCGACGGATCCGTTCGACGCGGAGAGGTTCAACGGCCGGACGGTGGACGGCGACCCGTCGATTCAGTATGTCAGGACGGGAGACCTTGGGTTCCTGCACAGCGTTAGTAGGCCGATTGGGCCTGGTGGCGCGCAGGTGGATATGCAGGTTCTGTTCGTGCTGGGGAGCATCGGCGAGACGTTTGAGATCAACGGGTTGAATCACTTCCCGATGGACATCGAGGCGTCGGTGGAGAGGTGTCACCGGCGGATCGTCCCGGGCGGATGGTGAGTTCCAGCCCTTTCTCCCTTCCCCCCCCCCCCCCGTAATCTCTCCGAGAACACGCCTCTAACTTCCACACAGTGCCATCTTCCAGGCCGGCGGTCTTCTCGTTGTCATAGTCGAGGTGCCCCGCTCCCCGCACCTAGCCTGCCTCGTCCCCGTCATCGTAAACGCCATCCTAAACGAGCACCAAATCGTCGTTGACATCGTCGCCTTTGTCAACAAGGGCAACTTCCCCCGCTCCCGCCTCGGCGAGAAGCAGCGCGGGACCGTCCTCGCCAAGTGGGTGCGCCGCAGCCTCCAGACGGAGGCGCAGTTCGCGATCCGCTCTTCCGACTTCCCGGCCGAGGGAGGGGATGCGTGCGCGTCGGCTACGCCGGACGGGGCGCCGCATCGGGCTAGTCTCGGTAGTCTGAGGAGCGCGGCGCAGGGGGGGAGTTTGAGGGGGGTTGAGGGCAGGGTGGGGAGGGTGGGGAGCGGGAGTGAGAGGTACTCTGTGCTACCGTCGTCGCCGGTCGTTGCGGCCGGGGAGAGGTACTCTGGGGCGGGGACGGTGCCCGGGGAAGGGGCTCCGTTGGCGCAAGGGGATGGGAGCTCCTCGGTGCAGGAGAAGGATGGGTTCAGTATCGGGGAGGCGAGGGGAGAGGCGCTGGGTGCTGATTATGCGCCACAGCAGAGGATGTCGTATGGGTCTGCGCAGAGATTGCCTGGTGTGGATGGGCGGGAGTCGTTTGAGTTTGGGGGCGAGGGCGGTGACGATGATTGGAAGGAAGAGGCGATCATGCACATGAATCTCGCGGGGGATCTGGGGAGGGCTGAGGATGTGGACAACGCGGGGGATATGGGGAGGGCGATGTAGGGAGATGAGTGAAGGGCATGACCGGGGGGGGGGGGGAGAGGATGTGGAAGGTGTATATGCGGTGTTTTTGCACTATGCGATGCGATGCATGTAGCTCTGCTCTTGTCTTGATTCCCAATTTCGTTTAGCTACCATAATATTACGTCTCTTCTTATCCAGGTGAGGTCGCGGCATTTTGCGCCGGTTGCTACTGTTCCAAATCCATTGCGTCGCGCTCGACGTTCCGCGTGTAAGTGACCTCCTACAGTCATCTCTTTCCCTTGTCCAGCACTCATACCAGCGAGAGGGCGACTTGCCGTTGCCACACTAGGCGCGCGAACATGGCCTCCCGCGGCTCGCTACCGCGAAGCTTCCGGCGGCGGTGCCCAGCAACGCACGGGGGAGAGAGGGGGCCGGGGACAAAGCGGACTGGGCTGTCGAAGCTGGGTTTCGGGTTTCGACTCAAGTATTCGGCGGCCATGTCCTTCCGGGGGAAACCCCCTGGGCTGCGCCATGCTCGATTCCGGGGCTCGGTGGCAGTCATTGACGAGTGAGTGGGTTCCCAGGTTGATGATATCTCGAGGCGGGGGTCGGGATGCCAGGTTGTCGATGGCGGTATAACGGTGTGTGTGAAGCGCGGAGTACCCGAGCTCATCGAAGGATGAAGATGTCGATTGGTGAGCCGCGGGTGAGCATCCCGCCCCCGCCTCTTGACACCTGGCCCTGAGACTTGGGCGTGGAGATTGAGTGGTTCCGGGACTGCATCTCGGCCGTGTCCGGTGCTATGTTCTGGAGCTTAGGGTGATTCGCGGTTGTTCATGCGGAGCGTGGAAGGAGACAAGGGCTGGGGACTCAAAGGGTCATCGGGCGACGGGGTTATGCCCCTACATGTATACGATGGAGAAGGCGACGGAGTCGTTACGGGGAAGAGGTAAACGGGGCTGGGAAACAAGCTTTCCAGCTTCGGCACCCGGCACCCTATTTATAAGTCCAGCTATTCCGGGCCGAATAAGGACCCGCCGATCTGCCCGTATCCGCGTCCATCAAGAAACATGCCAACCCCCCTGGTATTCCCTCCCTGACAGTTGACACCCCGAGAGGGAAGCAGACACGGAAGCACGGGATAGGGCAGGGGTTCAGAAGCTTGTCCGGACCCAGGACGGGAGGAGGGCGGAACCGCGACGCCGCGTAACCAAAGCTTTCGGTGGGCCACACCGACGTGGTCAGGAGTTGAGTGCTGTTGATCCGCAGGGATAAGCAGGGAGGGGATGGATCGACATCCCCTCGTTCAGCCTCACCAGCATCCTCGACCATCATCCCCACACGCCATCCCTGCCAGGTTTCTCCTCGTGAACAGACCTTACTGCCCCTAACCAAGAGCCAACGCAACGCAGCACAAACAGAAGCGTGTCCCATCATCATCCGTTCCGGGATGCACTCCAGCCCTTCCAGAAGCCAGGCGCAAGGCCCCCCTTGCATGAACCGGCATGCATTGTGGACTTGGCGGCCCCACACGGGACGTACCGCGCCTTAGCTCGGGACCCTCGAATCCTTTCATGACGGGCGCTTTGCGCGGGGGGTTACCATGAGGCTAAGCTGTCTTTGTCGTGAGCAGGGGTTGGATGGACTTGGACGGGCATCCCCAGCCCTGATACGGGATTCCTACTGCACCGGTATCCCCTTTGTAAGGACAGGGGTCCCACTTGCGGTGCTGGAGCCCGAACCCTTGCAGGGCCGCCGCGTGTGAGGATCGGGCCCCCCGTAGCTCCACGGCCCGACACGAACCCCTGATACGCCTCCGCACCACCCTGATGGCATACACGCCCCGACACACACTCCGGCACTGCCAGATCCTCCACTCAAAACCAGCAAACTATGAATTGAAGCTACTGTACAGGACGCGCCAGCCCCTTCCTAACGACATCTATAAACACTTACAAAGATGGCAAATATACCGTACGTGACTAGAAAGGAAAATGGGCCCCGGGCCCGTCAGTCATCCCACTCCTCATCAAGCTGGTCAATGAGCCTGTTCTCGTCATCGCGGTCCCGCCACCCGCTCGGCGACCTGGACAGCCGGGTGTACCGGCCCCTACTCGAACACAACCTCGCGCACGACGAGAATCCAATAATCGCAAAGTCCTGTTCTCGTCAGCACACACCCTCAGGCCCCAGTCTCCTTCCCTCAACCCGCGTGCTTCACCCGCAGGGAGACTCACCTTGATAAAGTTCCAGATGCCCTGCCAGACGGTATGGTTGGGCAGCTGCCTCCAACCCCTGGCGTTCTCCACCGTCCGCTGATACACCACGCCGCCCGCAAAGTACACCACCAGCGCGATGCCAAATATAAGCGCAAACACGCCGCCGGGCCCCACGCTACCGGGCTGCCGCGGCTCGGCGCTCGCACAGGCGTGTCGCGAGCGCGCCTCGAAGAAGTAGGCGCACTCGTCGGGCGACGCGGCGACGAAGTGGACGGAGGCGTGCGGGGCCGTCGCGTCGTGGTCGCAGAGGAAGGAGATCGTCGTCGACTTGCGCTGGGGCGTGCCTTCGGAGTCCGAGGCGGACGGCGTCGCGGATTCATCTTCATAGTCGTCGTAGGGGTAGGTTGCGTCGGGGTCGGCGGCGCGGCTGCGGGAGGAGGGGCCGCAGGGGGAGCCGTCGGTGTACTGGAGGACCAGCTTCCTGCCTCTCGCGTGGAGTGCTTTCGACGCGGTCCTGCGCAAGTTAGTCCCAAGCCTAGACGCCTCCCCACTACTTCCACGACACTGAAGGACCTAGGAGAACCCACCCTATGGAGAACACGTCCCCGTTGTGCTTATAATACCCGCTCACATCCCCCCACAGCTCCTCGTCGACACCCACCACGTCCTCAATCGGCTCCACCAACGGCCCACAGACGTTCAGCGTAAAGTTGTACCCCAGATCCCACCCGTTGGAGCGGTAGTCCGTCGTCTTGCCCTTCTTCGGCGCCTTGTCCGCCGGCAGGGCGATATCCGGCCGCAGGTCGAAGTAGCCCGCATGGCCGGTGGCTGTGCATTCAGGCTGGGCCGCCGTGGTAGTCTGCGCCGCGGCGGCGAGCGCCGGGGCGAGGAGCAGGTGCGGGAGCGAGAGGCGCATCGTAGATGGGGGGTCGAGTCGGGGTCGAAGGAGCGCGCTGCGCTACGTGGCCGGATGCAGGGGGGCTACCATGTATCGAGTGCCGGGGCGGGCAGTCGCACAAAGGAGGGGGGCTTCGGTTTACGATATTAAGAGAGTCGAGACAGCAGTGTCATGGGACGGACGAGACAGCTCCGATGTTTAGCGACGTTGGCGGGACCCTGAAGCCACCTTCCACCATTGTCTCGGCAGTCAGCACAAGTACATGGGAAAAAAGGGACCTGCATGCTAACTGCACCCTTAGCATCACGTGACGTACTATGTATCCTCGTCCTCCATGGCCCCCGTTTGCGGATTGGGAGCAGCCTTGATCCCTTACCGAAGCCATTGCCACATTGCAATACGGAATGTCTGATGGTTTCTGGGCCCCTCCGGGTTTCTCGCACATTGGACGTCAATCGCCGCGCTACTAGTCGGCCGAACAGTTCCCCCGCGCGGCCCACGATTCCGCCGATGACTAACACGTGGATCCCCGGCATCAGGTCATCGGAAGGAGGAGGGTCCGGCGCGGCGAGATCAAATTAACCGGGGACCTCTCTCTAATTTCGCGAAGCTCCTACTCTTTTCGTACCCCCGTACCGCAGCAACAACCCCCCCAAGCAGCGTCAAAATCTCCTCGGGGCCCGCGGAGCGCGACATCGACGAGCACGAAGAAGAAGCAACGCCTCAGATCATCCGGAAGACGAAGTGCCGGATCCTGCGACGCGACGGAGAGCTACTTGTGACGAGTATATAAGATTCGCGGGGGAGCTTGTTCTCGAGGGAGAGCTGTACGCCAAAAGCTCCAGACTCCAATCGCCACTCGACGCGACCAACCATGGCGACCAAATCCACCAAGACGGCCGCGCAGCCGTCGCACGGCTACGAGTTCGGCGGGCCGTAAGTCATACACCCCTTCTTCCCAGAAACCCAACGCGCGCTAACACGCACCCAGGCTCGGCGCGGCGGGCATCTCGTTCGGCCTCCCGATCCTCATCTACGCTTTCATGTTCGGTTGCAACGACGTCTCGGGCTGCCCCGCTCCCTCGCTCCTTAGCCCCGGGACGCTCGACCTCGAGACGCTCAAGCGCGAGGTGGGCTGGCCCGAGGACGGGATCGCGGGGCTCTACAGCAACCGCGTGATGGGGTACGTGCTGGCGTACTACCTCGTCAACGCGCTGCTGCACCGGTTCATGCCCGCGTCGGTCGTGGAGGGGACTGAGCTTGCGTCCGGCGGGCGCCTCACGTACCGCTTCAACGGTATGTTTCCTGCTCCCGAACACGATGTGTGTCCATGTACTAACAGCTGCAGCCTTCTCCTCGCACATGGTCATCCTCGCGGTGCTCCTAGCCGGCACCATCCAGAACGGCGCCTCGTGGGTCGTCTGGACCTTCATCGACGAAAACTACCTCCAGATCTACACGTCGAACCTCCTCATCTCCTACGCGCTCGCCACCTTTGTCTACGTCCGCTCCTTCTCCGTCAAGCCGGGCAACAAGGAGAAGCGCGAGCTCGCGGCGGGCGGGCACACGGGCAACATGCTCTACGACTGGTTCATCGGGCGCGAGCTCAACCCGCGCGTCACCCTCCCGATCCTCGGCGAGATCGACATCAAGATCTGGTGCGAGCTCCGGCCCGGGATGCTCATGTGGCTGCTGCTCAACCTCACGTGGGTGGCCAAGCAGTACCGCAACTTTGGGCGCGTGACGGACAGCATGGCGTTCGTGGCGGGGATCCAGGGCCTGTACATCATCGACTCGTGGTACAGCGAGGCGTCGGTGCTGACCATGATGGACATCACGATGGACGGCTTCGGCTTCATGCTCTCGTTCGGGGACCTCGCGTGGGTGCCCTTCATCTACGCCAACCAGGCGCGGTACCTCTCGATGCACCCTCAGACCCTGGGGCCGTGGGGCATCGTGGTCATGCTGGCGATCCTCGGCACCGGCTTCACCATCTTCCGGCTGTCGAACAACCAGAAGAACGCGTTCAGGAGGGACCCCAACGACCCGGCCGTCAGCCACCTCAAGTACATGGAGACCAAGACGGGGAGCAAGCTGCTGGTCTCGGGCTGGTGGGGCATCTCGCGGCACATCAACTACCTCGGCGACTGGCTGCAGACGTGGCCGTACAGCCTGCCGACTGGCGTGGCGGGCTATGTCATCATGGCGGCGGGGACGGGCGCCGAGGGCGCCGAGGTGATGAGCGATGGGAGGGAGATTGTGCAGGGGGATGCGAGGGGGTGGGGGATGGTGGTGACGTACTTTTACATGGTGTACTTTGCGGTGCTGCTGGTGCACAGGGAGTGGAGGGACGACGCCAAGTGCTCGAGGAAGTACGGGGCGGACTGGGAGGAGTACAAGAAGAGGGTGCCGGCGAGGATTATCCCCTACGTTTACTAGCGGAGGTGCCAGGGGGGGGGGGGGGGGGGAGGCCATCGGGAGGGCATGGAGTTGTGAGGGGTAAGCTGGTAGGCCGTGTCAAATGTAATGTAGAGTAATGGGCGGGAGTTGTAATGATCGGGATTTGGAGAGACACGGCGGTATGTGCCGCCTAGGAATCGTTCCTGCGTTGCTGACCATGGCGGGTGGGGATGCCGGTGTATACACTTGAATACGACAATCGTATCCACCACGGCTAATCGCAAAGCCGCTCTCGCAAGAAGAGTACGGGACCGGACACGGGATGCGAAGGGAGGCAGAGGCACGGGACAACCCTCTTCCCCGGGATCTCGCCCCGAGCCCCAAGGCCAAGGCGTCGCTCCATCCACCACGGCAGATGAGTCTCCCGACACCAAAAGTGCCGACGAGTTCAGTCACGCAAGCCGAAGCGCCGGCCCACGACGCGAGCCCACCGGTCCCCATGGATCCCACAGAACCGCCGAGAAGCACCGTTGCATCGCGTCTCTCGCCCGCGGGGGTCAGAAGGGGTTTTGGGAGCGCAGGGCCGAGAAAGAGGGATTCAAGACCGGGTATTCCTCGCTTCTTCTGCTCGGGGGGTCGTGCTCGGCGGGGCGGTGACGGGGCGGTGGGAAGGCGATCGCACGCTTTCTCCGGCATGTTTGCGCGGTGAGAGGCTCGTGATGGGCAGCGAGGTGGTGGGGGATGGAGTTGTGATCGGCGGGTGCGATCGGCCCTTTTCCTTGCCAAGCCGAAATTCCAGGGCATGGTAGATCCTCGGGTGGCCATAGAGTGCGGGGGGCCACTGGAGAAGAAGTCCGCTCCGACATGAGGGCCTGTCGGGCCGGGTATACGCGAAGAGAGACGTCGGACGAGGTGGAGGCGGAGGATTGCGGAGTCTGTTTTGCCTCCCCCGCATCGGCCGAGAAACAAGTCGGGGAAGCGTGCTCCGACGGACCCCGCACCCGCGCCAAGTGCGGTATTCCGCCGAGAGAGACGTGAGGGGCCCCCGGTGGGGGTGATGGAGAAGCCTTGGGGGCTGGGCTGAGTTTCTCTGGTTACTGAACCTTGGGCTGGGCTGGGGCGGCAGGTGGGATGTTGCCCGTCGCATGACGTGACGTACCGTACCGGTACTTGGCGCCGTACTCGGTGTTGCTACCGGAACGCGGCTCCCCCGGGTCAGCGGTGCCGCGCCGGCGGTGGTTCTTGGCCTCGCAATTCTCGGGGAATCTTGACGATGTTCCTTGCACGAGCTTGGTCGGCTCCTATCCCATACCAGGATCTTGCAGGGAGGACGAATTGGGTGATTTGAGGCTTAGGGGTGCCTGTTCTGCTCGTCCCCACTGCTGGGGGATCTTTCCATCTGCTCATGCAGGTGCAGAGCAAGTATACCTACATGTACATCGGGACCACCCCCCGGGGAGCAACGACGGTGGATACAGCCAGCACCACATCGCATGGGTACGAGTAAACAAACCCGGACGGTGACCTCACCTCACCTGGTCGGCAGATCGCATCCCACCCGGACCCCCGGACCCCCGGGGGCCCCGCCTTCCCCATCCGTGCAAGGTCCGATCCGGGCTACACGCGCGCCCTCGCCCCAGTCTTTCCAATTGTTTATAAAAGTCGGGGACGATCCCTCGTGGTTTGTTTACCAAGAGGGCACATCTGGGTCTCGTCTGCATACTCGTTTCTCCTCGCTGTCTCCTCGGTTAAGGAGCAATTGGAGATTGGAAGGACGATCGAGGACAGCCTAGGACACGTCTGCTCCGTGGTCGTCGGCTCACGATGAAGGCCGGGCTCACTTCCGCCGTCGCCGCTCTGGCGGCCTGCGGCGAGGTCATGGGCGCCCATCTGCCCTTGGTGAGACACGCTCCCATTCCACACACGGTCCAGAGACAAGCCCCGGAGAAGCATGCTAACACCTCCAGGCCCCCCGCGACGACCTCGCCCACTCGCCCCCCCACTACCCCTCCCCCTGGATGGATCCCGAATCCCCGGGCACGTCCCAAGCCTACGCCCGCGCCCTCGACTTCGTCTCCGGCCTCACCATCCCGGAGAAGGTGAACCTCACCACCGGCGTCGGCTGGATGTCGGAGCGCTGCGTCGGCAACACGGGCTCCATCCCGCGCCTTGGCCTCCGCGGCTTCTGCCTCCAAGACGGGCCCGCGGGGCTCCGCTTCGCCGACTACAACTCCGTCTTTCCCTCCGGCCAGCTCTCGGCCGGGACGTGGGACCGTGAGTTGCTTGAGAAGCGGGGGAGGGCGATGGGCGATGAGGCCAAGGGGAAGGGGGTTGACGTGCTGCTGAGCCCGGCGGGGGGTCCGATTGGGAGGATCCCGGCCGGCGGGAGGAACTGGGAGGGGTTCTCGCCCGATCCGTACCTCACGGGCGTGGGCATGGCGGAGTCGATTGCGGGGATTCAGAGCGCGGGGGTTGTCGCGACGGTGAAGCACTGGGTCGGGAACGAGCAGGGTAAGTGCGCAGAGGCACCCCCCTCAAATGCCACCCACGTCCCTCACGACGAAACACTCACTGACACACACACGATAGAGATCTTCCGCCAAGTCGAAGAGGCTCGCGGCCAGGGCTACGACATCAACGAGGCCATATCCTCCAACATTGACGACAAGACCATGCACGAGCTGTACATGTGGCCCTTCGCCGACGCCGTCCGCGCCGGGGTCGGCTCCGTCATGTGCTCCTACCAGCAGGTCAACAACTCGTACGGCTGCCAGAACTCGAAGCTCATGAACGGGCTGCTCAAGGGCGAGCTCGGCTTCCAGGGCTTTGTCATGTCCGACTGGCAGGCGCAGCACACGGGGGCCGCGTCGGCGGTTGCGGGGTTGGACATGTCGATGCCCGGAGACACCAACTTTAATACGGGGAGGAGCTACTGGGGTTCGAATCTCACGGTGGCGGTCATGAATGGGACGGTCCCGGCTTGGAGGCTGGACGACATGGCGCTGCGGATCATGACTGCCGCGTTCAACGTTGGGCTGGAGGCGCCGCTTCCTGATATCAACTTTTCGAGCTGGACCAAGGATGCGGAGGGTTTCCTTCACGCGTCGGTGGATGATACCCCCGCTGTCGTCAATCAGCACGTCAATGTGCAGGACGACCACGGGAAGCTGATTCGCGAGGTGGCGGCCAAGGGCAGCGTCGTCCTCAAGAACGAGGGCGCACTCCCCCTCGGGAAGCCCAAGTTCCTCGCCGTGATTGGCGAGGACGCCGGCCCGAACCCGCGGGGCCCGAACGGGTGTGAGGACCGGGGGTGCAACGACGGGACGCTGGGCATGGCGTGGGGCTCCGGGACCTCCGAGTTCCCGTACCTCGTCACCCCCGACCAGGCGCTGCAGGCGCGCGCGGTGAAGGACGGGTCGCGGTACGAGAGCATCCTGAGCAACTACGAGGCGGAGGCCACGACTGCGCTGGTGAGGCAGGACAACGCCACGGCGGTGGTGTTTGTCAACGCCAACTCCGGCGAGGGGTTCCTCGCGGTGGGGGACAACCTCGGCGACAGGACGAACCTGACGCTGTGGAACGCCGGCGACGAGCTGGTCAAGAACGTGTCAGCGGAGTGCGAGAACACCATTGTTGTCATCCACTCTACTGGCCCCGTGCTGCTCACCGAGTGGTACGACAGCCCCAACGTAACCGCCATCGTCTGGGCCGGCGTGCCGGGACAGGAGTCGGGCAACTCCATCGCGGACGTCCTCTACGGGGACGTCAGCCCCGGGCGGACGCCGTTTACGTGGGGCCGCACCGAGGAATCGTACGGGACCAGGATCCTGAACGACACGAACAACGGGAACGGCGCGCCGCAGGATGATTTCACCGAGGGCGTGTTCATCGATTACAGGCACTTTGACCGCGCGACGGAGGAGAGGCCCGACGACGAGGACGCGGCGCCCATCTACGAGTTTGGCTTCGGGCTCTCGTACACCACGTTTAACTTCTCGGACCTAAAGGTGCAGAGCCACGAGGTGAGGGAGTACGTCCCCACGCAGGGCCAGACGGCCGACGCGCCGGTGCTGGGAGAGGTCTCGAGCGACCCCGAGGACTATCAGTTCCCCGAGGGGATCCGGCGCGTGGACGGCTTCTTGTACCCGTATCTCGACAGCGCGGACCTGGAGGAGGCGTCGGATGACGAGCACTGGGGCCAGGAGGCGGACGAGTTCCTGCCCCCCGGCGCCACGGACGGGTCTGCGCAGCCGAGGCTCCGGTCCTCTGGTGAGCCCGGTGGGAACCCGATGCTCTGGGACGTGCTCTTCACCGTCTCGGCTACAATCACCAACACTGGCGACGTGGCGGGTGATGCCATCCCCCAGCTCTACGTGTCGCTTGGCGGGGAGAACGACCCCGTCCGCGTCCTCCGCGGGTTCGGGAGGGTCGAGGTCCCCGCGGGTGAGTCGGTTGTGTGGGAGGCGGAGCTGACGAGGAGGGATGTTAGTGGGTGGGATGTGGACGTCCAGGACTGGGTCATCGGGGAGGCGGAGAAGACGGTTTGGGTGGGCAGCAGCTCGAGGGATCTGCCTTTGTCTGCCAAGCTGGAGTTTGGCGGGGGGGCGTACGACGGCGGCGAGGAGGTCCCCGCCCCCGAGGGGACGACTGGTGCCTCGCCTCGGCCCACGGAGTCTGCTCCTGCTGACGACAGCTACGAGGAGACCTCCGAGGTGGCCGAGGGTGCTAGCACGACTGCCGAGGAGTCGCCCGAGCCGACTGCGTCTACCTCGGTCGACGACAGCTCTGGGTAGAGTCGAGGGAGGCCGTGGATGTGTGTTTAATGGACTAAGTAGAGTCTGTAGTTTAGATAATGAGAGATGAGTACGGACATGGTTGTGCGGTGACAAGAGTGCTTTGACTTACACGAAGTGAGGCGGGGGGGGGGGGAGGACAAAGCACCACCCAGGACTCGATGGATCCCGGGGCTTTTGGCCTCGTACAAGGGATGGGATACATGCATTGCGTTCTTTGTAGAACTCGGAGGTGCAGACATTTCCAGAACTTGTGCCCACAAGCGAAGGAGGTTGGGTCTCTGTCCACAGCATAGACCAGCTCGTTGTGACGGGACATGGCCGTCCAAGCTCATCTAGAGGCTTGCTCCATCCCACCAAAGACCCCTCGACGCGACGGACAAGAACGTCTAGATGCACGAGCACGCCCGGGCAATATAGCCCATGCCCAACTCACAGCCCGGCACCAAGCTCCTGTCAGGGCGTCTCCTGAAGCTCCACCCCGGGCACTCGGGTCAAGGACCCCACCCACTCCGTCGTGCCTGCCGATCCAGCCCCTTGGTCCCAGCCAAGAAAGGGACCATCTCGACGCTCCACCTTCCCTTGTCCCTCTCTCTCTCTCTCCAGCTCCAGGACGAACGGCAAACGCCTTGTTTCTGCGGCTGGAGCTCCAACAACCATGCCTGCTGCCCCAGGTTCCGCTCCACCTCGCGCGTAAATTTCTACAAAAACGGGGGGGGGGGGGGGAAAAAGTAAAAAGAAAAAGGGTCCCGACGCCTTCGTTCCTTCCACCCCCTCGGACACGCGCTCTCGACACTTGGCAAACACACTCGCTCACTCACTCACTCACTCACTCACGAATCAGACACGGGCACGAAGACACCGGCCTCCAACATGTCGGACAGCTCCCTCTCCTACCGCACCTACGACCTCGGCACCCTGACCTTCTACGACGCCTGGGTCCTCGGCGTGAGCTGCACCGCCGCGTGGAAGACGCCCCTCCGCGGCGTTCTCCTCCCGTTCTTCAGGGCGCACTTCTCCAGCGCGCACCTCGACATCGGGGTCGGGACGGGGTACTTCCCCGCCACTGTCCTGGCGGAGAAGGGGCCGGGCGGGAGGCAGGGGCTCACGATCATGGATCTCAGCAAGACGGCGCTGGAGAAGACCAAGCAGCGGGTCGAGGCCGCTGCGCCGCACGTCAGCGTCCGCGCCGTCGAGGCCGACTGCACTGCCGCCCCCGAGGTGCTCCTGGCGGACGGCAGCCCCGGCAAGCTGGACTCGATATCCGCCTCGATGCTGATCCACTGCATCCCCCAGCCCGCGGCCCGGAAAGCCGGGGGCCTGGCCCGCACCGCCGCCCGCCTCCTCTCCCGCCACGGCACCTTCTACGGCTGCACCGTCCTCGGCTCCACGACCCGCAGGACCACGGCCCCGAGCCCCACCATCGACTGGCTCCCCGGCGGCGAGGCCACATTCGACGAGGGGGCCAGCGCGAGGGGGATGAACTGGTTTGCGCGGGCGCTGATGTGGCTCTACAACCGCGCCGGCATCTTTACGAACTGGGGGGACGGGCCCGACGACATCGTCGAGGCTCTCGAGGGGGAGTTTGCGGCCGTGGAGAGCTGGGTCGTCGGGAGGGTGCTGTTCTTCCGGGCTCGCGTGCCCAAGGCCTCGCGCGCCGAGTGAGACGGGCAAGTGGCTTGGGCGCTGGGCAACATCTGCCGGCCCGGGGGTTAGTTTGTCGGTCGGCATTGGGTCGGTTCGTCGAGGTGCATGGTATGGGAACGGGAACGCGGCTGGTCGCGGCGCTAGGAACTGCATCTTTGATAGTCGTTTCAATCGTCAAGGGAGGAGTTTGCTTTTCCTAACATTACAGGTTGAGCATTGCGAATGAAGTGAAGACCCCCATATCGTTACTGCCTACCGGGGCATAGTCTTATTCCCGTGCATACATGATAACCCTCCCCTACCTCGCTAGGAGGGATACACTGAAGACGTTCATGCATTCATTATACATACTCCCCGCATATCTGCCAAGTAATATAAGAGCACTTTTGTACGATTCCATGTAAAGACAAAAAGACAAAAGGCCTTTCCCTCTCCTCCGACACCGCCCCCTCTCAGTACCTCCTGATCCGAACTCCGCACCGGCCCGAAACTCCTTCCCTTTCCTTTCCTCTAGGCTTAGAACCCTTCGAACATGTGTCCAAACCTAAGCTCTCGTCAGTAAATGTGTTTTGCTTCTTCATAGCAGCGTTGAGAGTGGCCCTGTTTTGCAAGTAGCAGGATAGATGGTGAAAAAGGCAAAAAAAGGTTGGGGGGGGGGGGGGGGGAAACAAATAATGAGGAAGAACAGGTAGATCAAGAAAAAGGAAAAAGGGGAGCATACTCATCAGCACCCGTCTGCCCATACCGCTCCGTCTCCTCCGGATACCGATCAAACAAGCTCGTGTCCCCGACCCCTGCCTTCACCGGCGGCGTGTACGGCGCGTCAATGTCCTTCCTCTCAAGCCTCTCCCACGTCACCTCGGAGAACCACGCGTGGCCCTTTACGTCGGCGGGCCCGCCGTACAGGTTCCCCAGGCGCTTCGTGATGTCGGCCGTGATGAGGCGCTCGAGGAGGTTCCGCGCGTCAGGGTGGATGTAGTCCGGGTACCGGACCTTGCCGCGGATGATGTTCTCGTAAATCTTCATGGCGTTGCCGCTATCCCAGAAGGGAGTATAGCCGCAGAGCATCTCGTATATCAAGATGCCGAGGGACCACCTTTGCAGTGTCAGTACGGGGGGCTCAACTGAACATGCGGAAGCACGTGTTAGAGGGAGTTGGTCAAGGGAGAGCTTACCAGTCAACTGCCTTGTTGTACCCCTTGTTGTTAACAACCTCCGGGGCCAGGTAGTCCGGCGTGCCGCACAGCGTCCACGTCTTGTCCGGGACCTTCTTCGCGAACCCAAAGTCGGTTATCTTCAGGTGCCCGTGGCGGTCCAGGAGCAGGTTCTCCGGCTTGAGGTCACGGTATATAATGTTCTTCGAGTGCATGTACTCGAGCGCGAGCGTCACCTCGGCCGCGTAGAACTTGGCCACGGGGTTGGGGAAGCGCTGTTCATAGTGTTAGCCTGTGCACCACCGTCGACGGGTTCAAAACAGGGGAAACCCTAGGAAAAGGAGAAAACACAGGGGCCAGAAGACTTACCCCAGACTTTCTTAGCAGCGAAAACAGCTCGCCGCCCTCGACAAAGTCCATCACCATGTACAAGTTCTTGCAGTCCTGGAACGTGCCCCACAGTGTAACCAAAAACGGGTGCTTAACCTCCGCCAGCATCCTCCGCTCGTCATTCGTATGCTCCACCTGCTTCATCTTGACAACCTGCGCCTTCTTCAGAACTTTAATGGCGTAAAAGCGAGTGTTGTGCCTCGACTGCACGAGGTGCACCCTCCCAAAGCTCCCCGTCCCCAGCGTCCGCAGGATCTCAAAGTCGGGCAGCGAGTACTTGCCCTTGGTGATGCGTACCTGGCCCGCGGGCTGCTGGGCTGCCGCATCTATGACCGTCGCGCCGCGCGGCACAGGCTTAGACATGGCGGCCTGGTCACCCTGATCGACCGTCTGGCCCTGGGTGCCCCCGAGCGGCGTCGTCGTCGTCGCCGCCGCCGCCGCCGCCTGTGTCATGTCCGGCATGCCGGCCTGGGCCTGCTCCTGTGCCAGCTTCTCCGGGTCGGTGCCGGGGCTGACGGTCTGGGCGCTACGCGTGGCGGGGCTCGTTAGGTTCTGCTGCGACTGCTGTCCGGGGACGGAATTCTGCTGGGGCTGGTGCTGTGTTGACTGCTGCTGCTGTTGTTGCTGGGCCGGGTTCATCAAGTTGTTGATGCTCGGGACGTTCTGCTGCTCATGTGCGGGAGGCGCCACCTGATGGGGAGGCGGTTGCGCAGGCTGGGGCGCCACGTTCGCCATGTGGGTATCCTGCCCCTTCTGCGTCGTAGTAGCGTTGGAAGCTGTCTTGGAGCCCGGCGGCGAACCGGCGGCACCGTGGGGCGCCGCTGTCGGGGGCAGGGGGAAGGACGAGAGGGACGCGTCCCGCTTTCCGGAGCCGTGGTTCGTCTCCGCGGAGTGGGGTGCGGTGGGCGCCGTCGGCGAGGTGGGTTGATGGTGGTCTCCGTGCCCTTCTTTCGTCCGCTTTTTCTTGAGGAACCCGAGGCCCGGCATATAGTATGGCGGACGCTGGTGGCGGGGAAGGGGGGGCCGAGTCCGTCGCAATGGCCGGGTGGGCGGCCGCGGGCTATCGAGGGCGAGGGACGGGGGATTTGATCTAGCGACGCGGCGGTCTTGAGCGCGGATGCAAGCTTGTAACGTAGTGCGGGTTGAAGGAATCGAGCAGGTTTAGATTCTAGTTGGATCAAACGCGGCGTCTGAGCATCTGAGCATGCAAGCAAGGCAATGAATGCGGGTTGAGCTTCGTGAGGGGCAAATCGACGGCGGGGTTGATCCTGGAATCCTTGACGTCAGCTCGAGTTGACAGAACAGGGACCATCTCGGCAGGCACCGGGTTGCGGGCACACATACCGCGGGCACCAATGGGCTAGACAAGCTCTTTCACACAGCTCCAAGGAGAAATGACGCAAAGGAGGCGCTGGTCTTAGCGTGTAGCTCACAAGGTCGACGTACTTGCGCGTTTATCTCGGCCGTCCTCAGGTATGGCGCTCTGGGGAAAAGGTAAGGGAAAGAAAGAAAGCAAAGAGCTCTAGGTAACACGGGCGCGCTCCACCAAGCTTAGCACATTCCACGCGAGGGGCGCAATTGGGCCTCCCAGGATGGGAAGTATCGTCTTGCGCCTCGGGTTGGTAGCGGGGTCTGGGGCGAATTGAGGTTGGACGGATTCGCGGTCGAGGTAGAGCAACTCGGCTTTGGCGGCTGTCGTCCGCTACGGGGTTCCTTTCGCGGAGAGCAAAGCAGCAACGGGGCCTGGAAGGCGGGGGGCCCGACGGTGCGGTGGTGGTGGGTGGGGGTTGAGGGGGCGGCTGAGAGAGAGGGGGAGAGAAAGCGAGAGAGTGGGAGAAAGAGGACTGAAACGGGATAGCTAACCGGGCTTTGGGGTTGTTTCAAGCAAGCTCTTTTCGGATGTTTCCCGCCAACAACCGCAATCAACGTAATGTCCACGTGCGGGCTTTTGGTGCGATGTGGGGTTGCCTTTTTCCGGTGCTCTCTCTCAAGCTGGGCAGAAGTGCGATGGAGCGACGAGCTGGAGTTGGACGAGCTTGGAGGGGTTCGGGGTCGTACGGCTGGTGGGAGTCTCGGTTACTGTGCAGGTGCAGGGAATGGGGAGCGTCAGTGACGAGGGCTATCGGGGCGAAGGCGGGGGGGCTCTTGAGGTGCTGAGGGGAGTGGGTAGGGTGGCCTGTGAGGAGCTGTGACGTCGGGCCCCTCGGCCCCCTCCCTCCCCCGGTGTCTTGATCCAGGTCCTGTCTTGATACGGGCAGGGTGTCTCTGGTGACTTCCCGCTCCTTGGTCTTCGCCGCGCTCAGGTGAGTATCTCGGTACATCCGTACAAGGGATGGTGTGGGTCCGATCTCAGCAGGGTTGAGCTGCTGTTGGCTCTACTGCCGCCACCATATCACACAGAAGATCTCATAGCCACTTGCTTCTAGTCTAGACATCTCCGAGGCAGAGCATCTCGTAACAGTGGTAAAGCGTAAAATAAAGATGCCAGAAAGGCCCGGGAAAACATCGCTTGGTGATCGAGTGCTGGAGTCAATGGTATGCAGCCCGTGGGTAGCTCTGGAACGCACAGCGGGCTCGCGCCGTTGCACAGTGAGCCACCCACCCAAGAACACATCCCGCGCTTGTCCAAGCCACAAGCCATTGAGACAAAGCATGTTGTGATATTTACACCATGGACGACCCTCCTATACCAATGAGAAAATAACCCGTGCCGGCACTATTCACCAGACTCCCAGCATCGTCCCCTCATTATTCAACCACTCCCAGCATACTCACTACACACATTCTTCCCTCCCACTAAACCCCTCTAGAACCTGCGAGACTTCTTGCGGCCGCGGTACACCGTGTACCCGACATACCCGCCCGCCACGACGCCCATGAACAGCATCGCCTTGACGAGGAACCAGGTCCAGCTGCCCTTCTTCTTGCCCCTGTACGCCGCCGCGCTCGCCTTGCCGCCCTTGTTCTTCTTGCCGGGCTGCGGCCCTTTGCTCTTGGGTGCCATGTACAGGTTCCGCGCGCGGATGGAGATGATGTCGTGGTTGTCCGACAGCTCGCCCGTCTCGGCGCTGAAGCCGAGGTACGAGATCTGCGGCATGGCGGGCGGCTCGTTCGTCTCGAAGCACGTCGTCCACCCCTCCTTCTTGTACTGCAGCTCGAGCTTGAGGCTCTTATCCTGGAAGTAGGTCAGCTTGAGCTTGGTGGGCTGCTGCGAGTTGCGGAGACCCCGCGCCGAGCAGCCCGCCAGCTCGTTGCTCTTTCCGTCTGTCTCCTTCTCGTAGCGCGTCTGCCCGTCGCCGAACATGGCCATGACGTAGGGGAAGACGACACCAGGGCGGTTGTTCTTGTACGTGTCAATGAAGATACCCAGGCCGTTGAAGTTGTCCGTGTGTCCGAAGACATTGCCGGGCTGGCCCCGGTCCTTGGTCACCCACATGGCGAGCCCGTCGCCGTAGAGCTGGCCCTTGCCGTGGATCTTGAACTCGACCTCCACCTCCCAGTTCGTGGCCGTGAGGGGCACGCGCGAGAAGAGCCATCCGGACTGCGACGCGCGGTCGGACGTGAGGCGGATGTATCTGGTGGTTTGCTGTCAGGAGCTGTCCGCGTCGTTGAAGCTTGGGGGTGGGGGGGTTAAGGTCGGAGCACGCACGAGTCTGTCCGGACTATGGTGTCGCCTCCGAAATCATACCACCGGCTTCCCATGTCGGAATCGAGGTACGGCTATCGTTCGTTAGTGGGGTTGTCGAGATCAGGGGGAGCTCCTGTGCGCTCTGCGTACCTCGACCAGCGTGTGCGTCCTCAGCTGTGATTCTATTAGCACGTGTCCCAGCTTCAATTTTCTCCTCTCCGAAGGGCCCTGAACTCACAGCAATGCTCTTGACCTCCGTGTCCTCACTGCTCGTATCCGACTTCCCCAGAGCCAGCGCCGCCAGCCCTAGGGCCGACAGCCACGAAGTAAAGCGCATCTTGTAAGTGCGTACGTGCGTGCAGCGCAGGATAATTCGTCAACTAAGGGAGGAAATGGAAAAGAAATAAGCAGCCAGGAAGTACCGGCAGCTAGACGGGACACGAAACGAGTGGCAATGTCAGGTCCGGTGTCGGGGTATTCGTTCGCGATTCGGAGTTTAGCTCCTTGTGATGTCGCGCTTCGTTCTTGGTATGGACGATAATAGCTGTCCTCTTCCCAGGGGCAGCATTGGCCTTGCTGCCGTGTCAGAACTTCCGCGGTTCAGCCGTGGGCCCATACCCCACACGCCCGGCGGGCCAATCACCGCGGGGCCGAGGGTGCTGAGGCTGGAGGGCTGCCCAGCGTCTGCGGACGCCTGGCGTCCCGCCAATGGCGGCGGTTTACATCATCGGCAGAAGCAGGGCAGGGCGGGGAGCTCATTCCCCGAGGTCACGGGGAAATAAGGTGCGGGATCACAAGCCATTTCCTGCTTGTATAAGCAGGGTGCAGAGGCGATCGGGGGCAGAGGAGATGAGATTTGTCGTTACAATGGCCCTTTAATCCCCGCCTGCTGTGGTTAGTTGGCACTCGATAGTCGTCTGCATACGAATGGGGTCAGTCGTGGTCATATCTCGGCCATTTGATAGTCGTTTGAGACCTGTCCTGACCATCGAACATGGCCGAAACTACATGTGCTACCCGTTATCTTTGGCGAGACAGACTGTGTACTGGTTTCTTCATGTCTTTTCGGGTCCAGAAGAAAGACTTGGACGCGCCTGAAGGAATCCAGCCGTGCCCTGATTGGCAATTGCCTCCATCCAAGGGCAGGCGTCTATCGCGCGCGATACCCCAGCGAGCAGCGGGAGGGAGCGGAGATTAATGCATGCAGTCATCATTGCACGCACGCGGGTTGAGATCTAGATTCCTGAAACTGGCGCTGCCCAGCACTACATGCTCTCGAAGTCTCGGAAGTCGAGCCGCCAGCGTCGCAGGCGCGTCTCTCGATCCCGCCTCGTGGTTGTCGATCTACGGAACAGAGGCGTCGTAGAAACTTTGCCTGTCGATGTATCTAGCGTCATATACATGACGAAGGCGAGTTTTGAGCCCAGGAACCTTGTATCTAGTAAGAGATATTCGAGGCGGCGTAAAAGGGACACCATTCGGATGTTGCGCGAAAATATCCCGTATATCCGAGCGAGGAAGTGAGGCGGCCAGAAGCCATTTATGCAAGGTGGGATACTATTGGTTTCGTACGGGTGTACGGAGCATCTCACTCCACCAGACGCCTTGAGAGGGGGGAGGCAAGAATTGATGACTTCACGTTTCTCGCGCCGCTCGTTTCGGGGATATTCGAGTAGCGGCTGGGGGCGGGGGTGACCCACGAGGTCGGGGACGCTAAGCTAAGTGGACTCTCAGCGCCGTGAAACCACCGAGTTCCGCCAATCCCCCCCCCCTCTTCCCCTGCGACCGTCTCGTTACGGGTGGCATGTCGGCTGGTGAGATGGTGGACGAGCGAGCGATACGGTGGAAAGCGCCAATAGGGCCGCCTCAAAGTCAAGTTTATTCGCGCAGGCGCGGGCGCTCGCGGTGATACCGGCTGTATCAGGTGGATGGCCCCTGGAGGGGCGCTAAATCTATGACTGCGGATTCACGCACGGCGAGGGTAAGAAAAAAACGTTGGACAAGCCCGCTTGGCTCATCATGGCATCATGGACATCCTGAGGAACGGGGCTTCTCTGCGTCGTCGCCGTCATCGGATCCTGCTCGTCAGCAGTTATCCGCTGCTACTCTGGCTTCCGGATCCGACCGAGATTCTGGAGAGGCACAGGAGGCGTGGTCCACACGCTATTGAGATCCTCTGGACCCTTTTCCCCAACGACCTCGCCACCTCAACCGCGCCCATACCGAGTGCAGGTATAGGGCACGCTAGACCCCGGCATTTCTGCCCGAGGTGGCGGTACTTGTACGAACTCCAAGCCCGGGCCGCGGGCAGCCCTCGCTTTGTAATGACAACACTCGGGCGATGAAATCATCAACATGGACTCGGACATGGGAAAACACAGTTTCCCCACCCGGGGACCATGGAATCAGACCGTCTGCAGGTACCTGGGCCTGCCATGACGGGCTCTCCGACCAAGGCCCTGCTGTGCGTAATATCACACCAAACCGAACTGGCTCGGTGCCCGAGCAACAGCGCCGCAGATTGCCATTAGCGTGGCCCGTTATCGCCTCCTGATTACCCAGGTACAATGGCCGCCGGTCCTCCGCCAGCGCCGCCGCCCTCGCTCAGCCCGCCTGGCCCTCACAGTGGGTACATGCCCGCGTCGTACCGTGGTATCCCGCCCTCCCCTCACGAGAAACCCGCCGTCTTCCCAATGAAGTAATTCGCCCACAATGTGCGCCTTGGCCATCTGGCCGTGGCAACTGTGTGTTAGCTGCCGCCCATTGCATTTCCGCCGTGACCACGGAGAACCCATCCCCTCCCCTCGACACCGACCTCATCCGCTCCTTGCCCTCACACGCCCGGCCGAGATCACCAACTGCCCTCGACCGCATCATCTGCCCTCTGTAAAGAATCATCACTTTCTCCTGACAAAAATTCCCGCGACGGCTCAGCCAGCGGCCGCGCCTGCCGCGTCGAATCCGCCCGGGCCCTCAGGCGGCGGCTGCGCCAGCGTCGACCCAGCGTCCAGCGCGCTGACGGAACCTCGTTACAGGGGGTGCCACCGCTGAGAGGAAGGTTCCAGAGTCGCCATTCGCGGCGGCCCTCCACCCCGTCACTCCACCCTCCACAGCCTCTTCCGCAGTCGACTGCGTCGTCTGCCCCCTTCCTCCCCCAGACTCTCCCAGTCGCATCAGAGACGCGATCCCCAGCGCCTTGACTATCGCGGCTCGACCAGGGCTCGACAGCATGTCGACTCCCACGACCGCCACGGCCACGCTGCCCCATTACCGCCGTCACCACTATCCCTACCAGGCCGGAGCGACCTCGACCGCATACCGCACCAACGGTCTCCCTCCGCCGCATCCCACGACCACAAACCAGCTCCTGCTCTCTCCCACCTCCTCATCGACGAGGCTCCCCCCGTCGTTCCAGACACCGTCCGTCCAGTATTCGCCGTCAACCGTGAATGGCGACAGCCGGACCCTGCCGGCCCCCAACGTGAACCGGCTGACACCGTCGTCGACGGCCTCTTCGCGTCCCTCGTACGCCCTGGGGAACCTGCCCGCCGACGCCAATTACCCGGCCACCATGGCGTCGTCCAATGCCTCCACCCGGAGCCTGAGGCCGCGCAGGCAGCGTTCTCGGGAGCCGGACTGGAGTTCGTTTTACAAGAACGGGCTGCCAAAGGAAATTATCGTCATCGACGACACCCCCGAGCCCGAGGCCGGCACGTCCACTGCCGACCAACCGACCCATCACATCGTCGGCGGCGGCGCGAATGCCTACACGAACGGCGCGCCCCCGGCCTCCTCCCGCCCCGCGGCCAAGAAGAGGAAGAGAGATAGTGACGTCGCGAACCTTGATAACGGCTACTACAGTCAGAATTTTGGCTCGCAGACGACCACCCCGCACGTCAACGGCAGCGTCGCGGGCTCCAGCTCGACCGACCACGCCACGGCCCAGGCAGGTGCCGCGGCTTCCCTCTCGTCGGGGTCTCAGTACGACTACGATGGCCAGCTCGGCAACAAGAGGAAGCGGACTCGTCAACAAGTCGCCAACGAGGCCAAGCGAAGGGAGGTTGACCTGCTCGGCGACGCGTACATCAGCTACAAGCCTCCTCCCCACCCGCCGAAGAAGGCAAGCCCGGTGCCTGTCCGCATCGCCCACGATGTAAGTCTTACTCGGAGACCCACATACGCTTGTGTTCAAAGTCGGCTAACAGTTCCCCAGCGTGAATATGATAAGAATGTCAAGGTTGACGACGACGACGGCCACTACATAGTCGTACCCGACAGCAACCTCACTGACAGATGTACGCCTCCTAACCCTACCTGTCTCCGTCCCCGTAACATACTGACATTCGAAAGACCAAATGGTGAAGCTTCTCGGCCAGGGAACGTTTGGCAAGGTCGTGCAAGCCCGGGACCGCCGCCGAAACCGGCCGGTCGCCATCAAGATCATCCGCTCCGTGCAAAAGTACCGCGACGCCTCGCGAATAGAACTCCGGGTGCTAGCGACACTAAAGGCCAACGACAACGAGAACCGGAACCGGTGCATCCACCTTCGGGACTGCTTCGACTTTAGGGGCCACATCTGTATAGTGATGGATCTTCTGGGCCAGAGCGTCTTCGATTTCCTGAAGGCAAATAGCTTTGTCCCGTTCCCTAACAGCCAGATCCAGAGCTTTGCGCGCCAGCTTTTCACCAGCGTTGCCTGTGAGTACCGCGCTGCCGCTCTTCCCTGACACACACTGACATCTCCAGTCTTGCATGATCTGAACCTCATCCATACCGATCTCAAGCCGGAGAACATCCTACTCTGCGACAACACATACCAGACCTTTACGTACAACAGGCGGATACCGGCGTCGTCGACACACACGAACCGCCAGGCCAGTCAGCGGCGGGTGCTCCTCGACACGGAGATCCGGCTGATCGACTTCGGCTCGGCTACGTTCCAGGACGAGTATCACTCCTCCGTGGTGAGCACCCGCCACTACCGCGCGCCCGAGATCATCCTCGGCCTCGGGTGGTCGTTCCCCTGCGACATCTGGAGCATCGGCTGTATCCTCGTTGAGTTCTTCACCGGCGACGCGCTGTTCCAGACGCACGACAACCTGGAGCACCTGGCCATGATGGAGGCGGTTGTCGGATCGCGTATCGATACCCACCTGGTGCAGGCCGTCAATAAGATGGCGACGAGGAATGCGGGCAACGCCGCGTCCAAGTAAGTCTTTAATGCCATTCTGCAAGATGTGGTATTAACATCAACTAGGTATTTCAAGAGGCTGAAGCTTGACTACCCGACTCCGGATACCAACCGGGCGTCGAAGCGATTCGTCAAAGCGATGAAGCGCCTCGATGTACGTGCCTTCCTCCCGTATACGCTGGCCGCGTTGCTAACGTTCTACAGGACATTGTCCCTTCGACAAACCCGTTCATGCGGAATTTCCTGGACCTTCTCAAGCGGATATTCGTCTACGACCCGGCCCGCAGGATCACGGCCAAGGAGGCGCTCCAGCACCCGTGGTTCAAGGAGCCCGCACAGCCCGACGACGGGACTGAGGCGGCTAAGATCCGTGCGGAAAGAATGCGCATAGAGGCAGCCTCGATGAACGACCGAAGGCTCCCTCCGATCCGGACGTAATGTGAAGTTGACGGGTAGCCGCTAGTTGATGTTGAGGACATCTTACTTCCAGGGGAAGCATTGCATTCACGTATGTAGGGCTTGGAGGGACCCCATCATTTGGACCTGTTGGTGGTCTCGATGGATTTATGACTTTCTTGTTCCGGGTGTCGTTCTTTATTCCTTTTTCATGGTCCTTTTCTTTTTTTTTCTCCGGTGCTGTCGTCGCTTCTTTATCTGGACTTGGAGCGGCTGAGGCTCCCTTGGACTGGATTGTCTGGGGATACTCTTGCCCTCGGGGTATTTCGGGAAGCGGTGAACATTGGGGGGGCGTTTAAGGGTTAGGGAAAGGGGAAAGGTTTAGGAGAAGGACATCTTACACTTTGGAGCGGGGCGTATGTATGGCACGAGGAGGGAGGCCTCGATGGGGTGAGGGGTGAGGGGGTTATTGTACATTGGCTGGGATTGGGACGGAGTCGGTATGGATTAGGGATAAGGGTAGGGATGGAGAAGTGGGAAGTGGAAAGAGGAACGTATCCTTTCTCGTTTCTAATCATGGATATCTTTTTCGGGCCTTGCGCGTGCTGGGCGATGCATGTGGATGCAAAACGTCTTCTGTACGGAGTTTCGAGGGCTGGGCATGGCTTGCTCTGGTGTCAGAGCCTGCTTCACGATCCGGACGCTATCGGTTCTGCGGGTGGTAGTACGCTTGGATTGTCGGCCATGGCTCTCGGTGGCCGTCTCGGGGTTATTAACTGGTTCTAGATGCGGTCTTTGTTCCCTGGATTAGCTGCCCGAGACCTGTTGACTGGCTATTTGGGGGCACCTCGGTTGGCTAGCAAGGGCATCATCGATGTTCCAACCACAACAGCGTTCGGCTCGGCAACCTTTGTCCACTCGGGTCGACAAACATGGCACGGATTAGTTCTTACTCGGACGCCTTCTGGCGTTTCACGAGGAATGTCTAATAGTCCCGGACAAAGGGCCTTAGTCCACGCCAACGCCGCTATATGACTTTCAAGCCGAGTTCGAGGGTACAAGGAATGTGAACAGACGTCTTACAGCGGAGTTCAGCGCCATGGGAACTGTAAGCAGGTCCTTTGGCACGGTGTCTATCTCCATGAGGATGAGGGACAGCACCGTCACTACAAAACCCATTTCCCCCGGGAGTACAACAGAGTCCTTGCTACTTGGACTAGCACCGTGAGCTTACAAACAGGGCCTTTGCCACGAAGCCTAGACCCGCTGGCGTTGTGCAGAGGGGGTTGTCCTAAGCAAGGGTTCATATACGGGCTGCGGGCGGTCGTGTTTGCAGGATCATGTCTAACACAGCAAGCTTCAGATTCGGGAGCCAACTGGATCGTTTGCTATCGTATATACCGTCTGGAACAGGTATCATCTAAGACCCCCCGTGATCGCTAACCGTCGAGGTACAGCGCAGCTCTTACCATAGAGGCAAGACACAGTCTACAGCGCCGGCAGCCACCACTCAAGTTTTCGACGGCAGCAGAGCGCAGCTATTCCCACGAAAGAGAAACACAGCTTATACCACCAGCGACCACTCGAGCCCGCAGAGAACACCAAGAAAAAGAACCCCATCACAATGCCCACCCAAGTCGACCACGTCCTCTCCCTAGACGACGCGGCCCTCCACGCCCTGACCAACCTCCTCGCCCTCCCCCCGCAGTCCGGCACCGCCCTCCCCTCCCGCCGCTGGCTCTCCTCCCAATCCCGCGCCGTCCCCTCCCTCCCCAAACCCGCCCTCCGGCCGTCGAACCTCCTCGAGCGGCTGGCGGTCAAGCTCTCCGAGTCGTATGCCCCGGAGGCGCTCCCTGCCGCCGCGGAGCTGTGTCCTGCGCACAGGGGCCTGCATCCTTGGGTTGTCAGGGGGTTGTTTGCGCTGCTCGCTGGGGAGGTTACGGTTCGGTGTGACCGGTTGAGGAGGTATGTTTCCGAAAACGCGGCGGGCCAGGGGGAAGACAATGAAAGGCTGGAGGTTGTGAGGCGGGTCCTGGAGGTTCTGTCCTCTGTCAACGCGCTTTGGCTCGAGGAGGAGCACTTTGCTACCCTCTTCGGGGAGCAAGCCGGCCCCTGGCGGAGACTAAGAAGGGTAGAGAGCGGGTGCGAGGCGTGTATCCTCGCCGCCGTGGGCGCTAGGGGCGAGGTCCTCGCCGCGCTGAGGGCGAACCTCCTCGCTAGGATGCGGGGCGGCGAGCCGCGGCTTCTTCGGGTCGTGGAGAGCTGGATCGGGTGGTTCGAGGGGGAAGATAAAGAGGTTTTGATGGGTGAGAGCGGGGGGATGGCGAGGGTGGTTAGGGAGGCGAGGGGGCCGGTTAGAGAAGGGGGGAAGGAGAGGCGGAGGAGGCGAAGGAGGGGTGGGGAGACGGACAAAGTTTCTTCTCGTGGCTCTAGGGTCAGCTCGGGGCATCATCGCCGGCATCCTGGGCGGGATCACCGGGAGGAGCGAAGCGGGCGAGAGGAGAAGGGCACAAACGACGGACACCGCACGCCCGCTGGAACCGAGAGCCTCCGCTCGCAGGATAACAAGTCCCCCGTGTACGAGGAGCACGTCGCAAACTGGTACGCCCGCTCAGAGGTGCAGCTCGTCGGCGAGGTCCGCAAGCGAAGCATCCACGCCGCCTTCCGACCCCCGCCGCCGCCCACGGCCAAGCCCCGGCCCCGGACCGCTGAAGAGAACGAGGCCCGGCCCGTCGAAGAGACGGAGGAGTCGGCGGATGTCACCCCGGCTAGCAGCGCCGGCATCACCTCCATACTCGACTGCTACACCACGGATGAAGAGGAGTGCTACGGCGCAGACGAAGACAAGGAGAACATGCCGCCCGCCGATACGGGCTCAAAGGAGAGCAGGAAGGTGAGCTGGGTCACATGTACTGTACACACCTCCCAACCCACAGACTACAACCCCCCTCCCCCAACCGTCCAGATCCCCTTCCTAGTCGACGGAGCGGACGCCGACGATACGGACGGAGAAAGCACCGTCGTGCAGATCTGCGCCTCGTCGAGCATCTACCCGTCCGAGGTGGATCTCCGCGCGCCCGAGCCCGACGAGCCGCAGGAGTACACGCGCGGGTTCCTCGTCGAGGGGACGGTGTGGAGGCGCGTCGGGGACTCGTCGATCAGGTTCCGGGATCCGTTTGCGGAGGACCGGGGGGGGGCTTAGTGGTGGGGAGGTGGACGGGCAGATCTCGCCGAGGAATGCGGGTTGGGTGTAGTGGTTTGGTGCCTTCTTCCCTTCCCTTTGCTTTGCTCCTTTGTCCTCTAGCCTTGCTGTTTTTTTTGTGTTTTTTTTTTTGTTCACGGTCTTTGTTCTTTCGTGTTGGCTTAGCTGTGGCCTTATAACGGCTTTGGAAAGTTGACTATGATTTACGGACCAAAACGTTTACCGTCCTCGACTGTACAGTCTTGTTGAAAGTCCCGGGGTTGGCCCCTCGAGTGTAAGTGCCGGATGGTCTCTTACAAGTCTACAGTGAAATGTAAGTGTGATGAGGTCTTCCAACGCACTAGACAAAACGGTCCGAATCAAACGGAGTATCTCAGATGGAGTATACGAGGAATCCTAGTCATATATGAAAGTGAAGCTCAAGTAGAACACTAGCGACGGGGTGGGGCGTAGAGGTTCTTTTGCTTTCCCTTCCTGCAGCACTCTTGACTTTGGACTAATAAACGTCCTGGTCTCTACATCCATTATCTCCGGCCCCTGTCCACGCATTTTGATCAAAGATGAAAAGGCCATTTCAACAATCCCTTATATATATATTAACAATGGAGGAGGCTATCTAGGTATCTGGTGCTGGCGTCTAGGAAAGACAGTCCCTTGACTTCGAGCAAAGACCCGCAGACAATCAGTCCTATGCGTATCGAACGCCCCCTTTAACCCCCCACCCCAACGCCACGCCCTCAAAAAAAAAAAAAAAAAAAAAAAAAAAAAAGGAACTGCAAACAACAAATCTAATCAACCTTCATTCCTGGCGGCACAGGATCCCCCATAACAACATCCCTCCCCACCGCAATCCCCTCCTCCGTCCCCTCCGTCCCCTCCGTATCCTCCCCTTCCTCCCCATCAAACCTCAGCCCCGCCATGTCTTCCTCGCTAAGAATAGTCTCAATAGATCCCCTCCTCGCCCAAGGCCTCGTCTCCCTCCTTCCCTTCTCAACGATCCTCTCGATCCTCAGCCGATTCGCCACAAACTTCAACTTCGGGAACGTCCCCTGCGACCCCTCATGCATCATCCTCGCCAACCTCCTCGGATCAGGGTCCGAGAGGATATTCACGAAATCAGAGGGCACGCTCTTCGGCCAGATCGTCACCGTCCCCGCAAACGCGTCCTGGAGCCAGAGCTGCGACCAGTCCTGGCCCAGCGGCCTCGGGAGCAGCTCCGCGTGCCGGATGAAGCGCAGCCACTTGTTCATGTCCAGCTTGAGGAAGTTCTCAAACGTCGACATGAGGTAGCCGCCCCTCCACCCCGCGCCGCGGCGGTGCGTGACGGGGTGCCCCACCGTCCCGCGCGAGGAGAAGAAGAAGAGGTTGATGTGTGGGTTCACCTGGCTCACAATCGTAAAGTTGACGTTAAAGTGTAGGTTCAGCGCCTTAATGGGGATGTCAGTCCGCAGGCTTCCGTCCTTCCACTTGCGGCCAAAGGAGTACGGCACCAGCGTGCCGTCGCTCGTCTTCATCATCAGAACGACGGGGTTCAGGATCCCGGGTACGGCGGCGGACGCTAGGACCGCGGACCAGATGACGCAGTCCGGGCTCGTGAGGTAGTTGCAGAGAATAGTAGGCGAGTGCGGGTCGGACGGCACGCATGACACGTTTAGGATCCGCCCTGTGCGCTGGTACGCCTCGCGAAATGTCATCGACCCGCGCGTCCACCACCCCGATCTCTTAGCCCAGTCCACCGAGTCGAAGCGCGCCCCAGTCCTCCACCAGCGTGGTAGCCACGTGAATATCGACTCCCGACAGGCGGTGATGCGCGTCGCGATGGCGGGCACCAGGAGCTCCTTCAGCTCGTCGTTCGTGCGGGTGGCGACGAGGGCCGCGACGAGGGCGCCGCCGCTGGTGCCGGTTATGACGTCCGGGAGGAGGTCGGCATCGAGGAGGGCCTTTACGACACCGAAGTGGTAGTAGGCGAAAGTGGCGCCACCGGACAGACAGAGGGCTGTGCGGCCGTAGTTGGCGTGCATTCGCTTGAACATGCCGCGCTTCTCGTCGGCCGTGAGCTGGTCCGTATTTCGCAGGAACTCGACTGTCAGCGCGGCTAAGTATAAGTCAGCTCTGACATCCCCACAACTTGGAAGAGGAGAGAGGGAAGCATACCCTCGTCCACGTATTTCTGCACCAGGTTCTTCGTCCCGTAGTACGTCTGGCTATAAAGCCTCGGGCTCTCAACGCCCACAAAGTTGTTCTTGATGCACGCCTCCGCCAGGACCCTCAGCTCCTCGGCGGGCCTCGACTTCCCATCCTGTGCCTCCTCACAGCCCTCTAGCCTCTCAGCGCGAGCCCTCAGCTTCCGCATGTGATCCCAGACGCGCTTGACCGTCTTAGAGTCGTAGTACGCGTACTCGTTCTCCTGCTTCCATCGCTGGCGCGCGAGGAAAGAGTCCAGCTCTTTGGCGGCCACTACCCAATCCTGATAATTGTCCGTCGTGCGCATGTTGCGCCTCAGGCTCGCGCGCGTGCCGCGCCAAGCAATGATCTGCTCGTACATGTAGATGTACAGTCTCGTGAAGAGGTACGACGTCCATTCCACGGCCAGCACGCCTAGCACGGCGAAGAAGAGCGGCCACTTCAGGAGTGTGTAGAGGTAACCCTCGCGCGTCTCGTCCTTTGTGCGCTCGCCAAGGAGCGAGCGCACGGGGGTACTACCCCGCTTCTTCTTGTCGCCTGCGCCGCGCGAGGGCTTCCTTATCCTCTCGTTGACGGGCGCCCAGTCATTCTGGGCGGAGATGAAGAGCGAGGGGTGTTGTTGCGTCAGGGACAGCGTCTGCCGGAAGTCGGGCGACGCGATGCCCCTCGCATCAGGGGATAGCAGCTCCGTCGAGGGGTCGGGTGTCTCGGAGGGGCGCGGGCTGCGCAGGCTCGTGAAGCTGGGGGAGGTGAGCCCATCGACGGGGTGCACATCGGGGGCGTGGAGGGCGTTGGCGAAGGCCTCGAGGCCCTCGGGGTCCGGGAACTCCTCGGCTATGGCAGGTATCGTCGAGGGATCGAAGGCCTCGGGTGGGAAGCCATAGTTGTGGAAGAAGTCGTCGCGGCGTTCTGACATGGTGCTGCTGGTTCGCGGGTTCCCATCTCAGGGTGTTCGAGCAGTTGACTGGCCGCACTTACACGGGTCTGGTGCGACTGGATATAGGGTCGGGAGACAGCATTCCGCAGGGGATAACAATGAAGGGAATAATGCTACTTCAGGCCGAGGGTGAGATGGATACCTGCATTTTGGACGACAGACGTTCCTGGCAATGCGCGCGCCATGTGAGCGCTGGTTGACGTAGTACGTCACCGTCACCAGGTGCCGTCACGTGTCACGTGTGAGATCGGGTGGGTCGACTCGAACCTCACTTGTCGTCATCGACCTCGGGATCCAGGCTGGCATAAGTGGCGGGGAGGACCTTGAATCCTACTAAACTGATCATCGAGCAATGTGGCTTCTTGCTCTACTTGTTATCTGGGTATACTCGAAACATAGGGGTCCCTGAGCTTCTGCGGAGGAAGGGAGATGAGATCCGACAGGAACATAGTAGAGTTTGGCTGTTTGTATAGATGACACCAGGAACTTTACTCTCGCCAACGCGGGCACATTCACGATACCAGTAGCAACTAGAAACAGCCAGGGCTCCCGTCAGAGGACCCCTGGTGTAACAGAGAACGAAGTACGCATTTGCTAAGAAGAAACAAGTGTTTACAAACTCCATCTATCGCCCTCCCCCTCGTCGCTCCAAGGCCCGACGCCCAAAGACCATTCAGTCCTCCTCTTCCATGCCCAAGGCAAACTCCAGATAGAGCCCTCAGGTAGGGCAGTCCCATAGGACCAGTTCGCACATCGGAGCTCGAGGTCTCCGGTATTATGAGTAACACCCGCTCTCGTGTCAGTCCTCTTTTGTCCCTCCCGTCACCGACTTCAGCAGCCCGGCTGTCGCATGGCACCCGCATCGCGGCGGGTGTCTTAGACATACTGCGACAACCACCTTATCCCGTCACCATAGCCTAAAGCCGTCGAGTCAGCAATCTCGCATCCCAACCAACGCAATATCAAGCGCACTCACCCTGCCGCATAACAACAGAGCACATGAAGACCTCAATAGGCCTGATTCCCTCCAGCGGGACCTTCCCCTTGCCCGTCGTCTGGTAAAGACCAAGCTGGTGGCGCAGCTCGTCCTCCGAGATGGCGTCAGGGTGGTCGATCTTGTTGCCCAGGACAACGAAGGGCACCTTGGTGAGCTCCTCCATGGAGAGGAGGGCGTCGAGCTCGGCCTTGGCCTCGGGGAAGCGGTCGTAGTCCTTGGCGTCGACGAGGAAGACGATGCCGTTTACTTCGGGGAAGTAGTCCTTCCACAGGCGGCGGGCTGTGGGCGTCGTGGGTTAGCGGTGCGTGGAAGTGAGAGGAGGATGGACCGGGGGGAGGGGGAGACGTACCCTGCTGATGGCCACCGAGGTCAAAGGTCGTGAAGCGCACATTGCCGATCGAGAGCTCCTCCGAGGCTAATCCAGGTCAGCACGTGCCTCGTCATATCGTATAGACATCAGATATTTAGCATTATGGTATTCGTAGGGTCTTCGCGTACTCGGGTGGAGCGTCGGCTGCAGGATAGCAACCCGGTCATTCTATTCACACCACATTAGCAAGAGTCTCCAGAAACCCCGGCAATAGGGGAGCAGCGTCATATCGAGCGCGGGACACACGCACCTTCAGCATATGTAATAGAGTCGTCTTCCCCGCATTGTCAAGCCCCAAGAACAGAAGCTTCGCATGCTTGTTGAGAAGGCCAAGGCTCGAGAGGAAATCGTAGACTGTTCGCCACCAAGAACGCATCCATCAAGCTCCCCGTCAGCTTTCCAGATTCCCACAGGCGATGGTAGAAGTTAGGGACAGGGTGTCCTCGGGATAACATACACCAGTTGACGATCCACATCGTGCCGAAGAATCTCACGCGATACGTTTAGTATGGTAGATGTTCGTGTGTGTGTTGGGGTGTTGAAACGAAAAAAGGAGACGCGGTTGGTTCCGAAGGAGGAAGGCGCGGTATCTGCGGTTTGGTGATCTGGACTTAGCGGCTGTGGAGGGAGTGGCCTTCACCGGCTCGGCGCTGGGAAAAGCTGGCGCTGGGTTTGCGGCCTGAGGTGTCAGGTGTCGATTATGATGAGTGACCTCACAAGGGTGCTGCGGCGTTGGCCCAGCACCTTTTGCCGCCCGGAGCCGAGTGTGAATGGCCGATCACAGCAAGAGACGGGTCAAGTCTTACAGCCCGTAGAGTCAGGTCCGAATGACGCCTTCGCCATGTTGATTTTTCATCTTATTTTCGGAGGCTGAAATTTACATGCCAACTTGGATGGTTTCTGAGGCTTGTAACTCTTACACAAGTGCCTAACATCTCATGGCAGCAGCATATCCACTAACCACGTCTCTGGCATCATGACCAGACAGGCACGCCATCCATACATGCATCCTCATCAACCCTATGTCATCCCGCAAATGGCAGGAACAACAAACACCAACCGCACCGACCTCTATAAATTATGTATTATGCATATACGCCGAAGGTCGTAATCTGAACCTATGATATGTACAAAGAGAAAAAGGTCCGAGGCGCAAGAGGAACAAACGGGCATGACACGTGCCACACGCGCTCATTCTATGCCAATCTCATAGGATTCAGGTCCGTTCAGGTCATGAAGGTTGAAGTCCATCCTCCCCTCCCCACTACCAACCATCACCCAGGTGTAACGGAAAATAAATGCATCTAGAAACTCCGGTCCCCGAAACGCTGAACGCTTTCTAGCAGTTCTTGAACCATTAAAAGAAATGGTGCGTCTTATCGTTATCCCTTCCACTACTCCTCTTTCCTCCGTTCATTTTTTGTTCTTCCATGGCATTACACCGACAGGACGTAGTTGCCCCTGTCCGTCTTCCCAGCCATGAGGAGCCCCAGCTCCTTCATCTTGGAAGCCCCACGGCCAGGAGTGGCCTTGCGCTCGGGAATCTGGCCCCTCCGGGCCCGGTTGCAGTACTTCTGGTGGTACTTCTCGTTCCTGCGCTGCCGCTTCTGCTCGAGCCCCTTGACGATGTCGACTGCGCCGCGGACGTGCTGGTCTGAGGTAGGCACCTTGGCCTTCTTCCCGTTCCGAATGAGGGTCAGCATGGCGGCCGGACGCGGGAGCGACTTGGTCTGGGGGAACGCAGCCCCGGCGCCGATACCAGCAAACTTGACGTGGGCGCGGTTGGGGGGCGATGCGCCGGTCGGCAAGAGGCGCTTCGGGCAGGGGGACCTCATGCGGCGGGGCGAATGCTTGTCGGCCCTGGGCGAGCGGCCGCGAGGCTTGGGCGGCGGCGAGTGGTACCTCCTGGGGGAGACGCCTCGGCCGTTTTTCCGGGAAACACGGTCCTCGCCGCGCACGTCCTCCATCTTCCACATCTCATCCTCGCTCTCATTGTGGACGGGGTTGAACAACTCTTCGCCATCCCCGTCCTCAATGTCAGATGTTGGGAAGCTCGGGTCAATGTCCTGAGGGATGAGATGACGCTTCTGCGCCTTGAGAGCCGCGCGGCGAGTGAGGTACGCCTCCTCAATCGGGCGGTCCTCATCGAACGTTCCACACACAAAGTCGGTGCTGTCGGGAAGCTCGGGAGCAACATCTTGGTGGGATGCACGACGAGACTTGCGGCGACGGACGGCATTGCCACCCTGGCCGGGCGCTGTTGAAGAGTCCGACTGATGATCAGGAGCTGAGGCCCGCCGCGCGGGAACGAGGTTGCCAGGCGAAGGTCTGATAACGCGTTGGAGGCTGTGGCTCCACAGGCGAAGGCCATCTTCCTCGTCTTCCTCCGACGAGGCAAAACCGGTCTCCTCATCGGTATGATAGCCGTCGTCTGCCTCGAACGAGCCGCACTCAGTGTTATCCTCGTCACCGTCGTCCTCGTCATCATCATCCTCGTCGTCATCATCGTCATCGTCCTCTTCATCGTCGTCATCATCGTCTTCGTCACCCTCATCATCCTCGTCCTGATCGAGATTCGCGTCTCCGTCATCTTCATCTGCGTTCTCTTCATCCTCCGCTTCTTGCGCAAGTTGGCGGATGTGGTTCTCCTTCATAAGCGTGTCGTCGATCGTGATGCGTCGTTTAGGAGAAAGGTCCTCCTCGCGGATCCAGTCGTCTTCCGTAGGTTCATCGTACAGGGAGTCATTGACATCTTGCTTGGCGGGGACGTTGAGATGCGGGGCACCATTCATCGTTGGCGCCTGGCCCTCGTTCGAACGCTGCCGAAAGATTGGGGGCGGCGGAGACCGGTGTCGACGGACGGCCGCACCACTGGGCTTCCCGTCGATGTCCTGCTTCGGGCCATCTGCGGCAGGAGTAGGGCAGGCGAACTTGATGCGGGGTTTCCTCGGAGCTTCAGGGTCAGCGTGAGTCGCGGCGGTAGGTTGGTGCTGCTGAGGGCGCCCCGACTTTGATTCCGAGGATTGTTGCTCAGGTTTGGCGAAGCACGCAAACGTGATGCTCTTCTTCCGCGGAGCCTCTTCTGCTTCTTGAGCGGGTCGAGCTGGCGGCAGGCCAAACTTGAGCTTCGGCCCGTGATTCGTAGGCTCCTGGAGGCGATGCGCGTGCATCTCGGGGGGAGGTGGGCTCGGCGTATTTGCTCGAGACGGGCTGGTAAGGCCGGTGTCGCTGGTCAGGTCGGTCGTGGAGGCGACGCTGATATTGCTCGTCATCGAACGTCTGCGGTAGCCAGAGACGATGGTAAAACCGTTCTCCGTGATGACGGGATCGTCTTCAGACTGCGTCAAGAGCGCCCTTGTCAAGAGGGATGAGTGACCCTCGGATGGCTTGCGGATCGACGTCTTTTGGAAAGCGGCGGGCGACAGCTGCCCGCCGCTACCTTCGGGAGGCTCGTCGACTTCGGCGCACATTTCCTCCTCGGCAACTGGCGGCATATTGGGAGAACGAGACGCCCAGGCGAGCGCGTTCGAGGCCAGTGATGTATTCTTGTCCATGCTGATGTTGTCGGTGGTTGAAGGTCTGAGGAACAGAGACAAGGTTGAGAGACCGTCTGATCGAGGGACGGGGAACAGCACGCTCCGGCAATCTCAGAGGCGGGTGCTGGACCAAACACGTCGAGTCGGTGGAGTCGCGGACTCGAGGGTGTCGTGAGAAGAGTGAATCGGTGGTAAGATCAGTCGGTGCTACCGAGAAGCCAAGGCCAGTGCCTGTGGCTTATGCAGAAATGACGGCGAAGTGGGTGTCCACTAGGGACGGTGAGGCTATAAATCCAAGAACATCGCGCGAGTCGAACGAAAGTGGTACGGTGAGCCAGTGGAAGGTTGGTGAACGCTTCGTGGCTTGATCTTTAGATCCAGGTGGAGACGCTCAACGCCTGACGCGTTTGATGCTGGCAGTAGACGCTTCCGCGCCGCAGGTGGACGGTGGGAGACGGAAGTAGACGTTCCCAAACGCAGGAGCCGATGGCGTCCAACGGTGAGCCGCCGACTCGATCAGAATGTAAAAAGGTGTTCGCAGAGTGAGGTGTTGTGGGAGAGAAAATCGTGAGGGAGAAAATAGGACTCTCGAGGATAAGCAAAGCGGTGGGGGGAAATTAGATGGCAGTGGGTAACAGTGCGGAAGTGGGCGGTCGCGGGTGTAAGGGACGGAGACGGTGGGATGCAGGCAAGATCACCCGGGCTTGGTTGTAGAAAGGTACAGTACCTGGAAAATTCAGGCAGTTGCTACTAGCACGGGGTACCGGAAGGTACCTTGGAATCTCAGGAGCGGCGCCGTGACGTCCGTATTCTAGTGTATATCCTGAGCCATGCTAAGCCCGTCACCTGGAAACGGCAAGGGCCACCCACCGGCACCACTGCACAAGAAATTTGACCATGACTTAGGGTTGGCCACTGCCAGTGGCTACATGGCCGAAAGAGAGCGGTGCCAAATCAGGCGATGCAGTTCTGGGCAGCGCCATACCACTTCTGCTGGTTGCCGATGCAGCGGTACGGAGGATCCTAATGGACGCGTCCTCTCGTCTCAGGTGGCCGTTGTCCCGAGGACTCACACGGTGAGAGGCGCCACTTTGAGGTTTGCGCACCGGCCGAGGGCATGATCTCGATCACCCATCATAAGCGCGGAAAATTCTGAAGAAGACGATAATTGCGCTCAAACTAGGCAGGGCGGTGAGCAGTTATTTCGGCGTTTACAAGCAGTAGCTCTTGAGTCCGTCGTGGGTCAGGGGCGGATGAGATGATGACATCGTACCTGGTACATCATCTCCACGCCAATGTTTACCCGTCATCCCTGTGTGGCGAGAGGTCGTCAGTACCGTGAACAACCGAGCATGCCGAATAGGGCTGTGCCAGCCCCATGATACCCGTGAGGACAGCAACAACTGCGACGAAGCTCCGATTCCCTCCCCTCGCAATGACTGATGTCACCGCATAGCAAAAGTATCTCACCCAGCAGCAACGAAAACAAACCCAAGGCACGGGCTAGAACATAAGCGCCATCCGCACCCTTGGAGGAGGCGCTGCTTCCAGGAAACGGCAAGTTCACGGTTCCCCCGCCAAGACCGTGTCTTCTAGCGACCCCTCATCACGACCCTGCCGCGAAAACTCCCGTCCCACCACATCTTGCTTGGTACCTCCATGCCCTGATCATCCCGCCATCCGGCACACCCCCTCCATCAGCCAATGACAGCGTGGTGATCGTCGGGGTCCGCGGAATCGGAGGGGTGGGTATAGTGAGTCGCCTTGTTGAATGTCGTCATCGTCTGCAGTCCTTCCTATCTCTGTCCGTTCCCGTTCGAGGTTCGGAGTCTCAGCGGACTTTGAACCCCGCCCTGGCCGAGAGCAGGCGAGCGGTGATCATGTCGATGTCCGCACTCACATTGCGCGTCAAGAGGCTCAGTTCGTCGTCGTGGCATGATGGCTTTGCCAGTGGCCATTGCGTACCACTCTTGGCGTCTCGCTCTCAAAATGCGACATGTCTTGGCGTGGCTTGCGCCTCTCCACCATCCACGTTCCCCAGATGCCAGGTCTCCACGCTCCGTGCAATGGTGAGACAAGGAGTCGGACACGCTGAGATCCCCTTTTGTTCGTGCCCTGGGCATCATTGTGGCGGGTAGTTTTGGTGTGGCCCTGGGCTTCTTCGAGTGCCGTTGTTCCCACCTTTCGTCGGACAAAGAGGTTATCTGCTCAGCGGAGCAACTAAAGCCGAGGGATATACGACGGGGAAGAGAGAAGACAGTGTCATTCCCCGCATGGCGATCCATCCTGTTGAAACACGCAAGCTTGGGGATCTTGTCGAGATGATTGGATGAGTGCGGGTGTCGGGGAGACCTGCCAAGTTACGGATCTTCATATCCCGATAAGAATCGCGTCCCAGAATCGCCCATCTGACAAGGCCTGGACCCTTCCCTATCCTCACGGTTCGTCTGCAGCGACGAGGCAGGATTTCCATCCCTGTGCTCCTCGAGAAAAGAACGGGCCAATCCTTCCCACCCCATGCGGACGCCCGTCCGAGGGTGTGTTCATCCTTGTCCTACCCCGCATTTTGGCTTGCGGGCTTTACCACCCCGGCCATTCAGGGTCCATCTTGCAGACAGGTAAATGGCGGGCACTGGGCGGGAGGGCACAAAGGTCCCTCAGGTGCACGAAGCAAGTAAGATGTTCCTCTCGTAGTAGAGAACACTGTACAAAACCAGTATGAAGTATGAGAGCAGTCAAGTGGTTTCGCCACCCAGATTACTGCGGAGTTGATCTGGCGGTGAAGCCTTCGAAAGGGAGGGGATGACCGAGGCAAAATTAGCGACAGGGTGAATACATACTCTGGCGGCTGGGAATCTCGGGACTTTTCGGCGGTGGGAGGGAAGCTGTTGCCGTTTAGACCTACACCTCTAGTTATTTTCGCGTATCCCAAAGAGCTAGCGTGGGCCGGTGCAGCTGTCCTGCAAGCCACGTTTTCCTAGACCAAGGGTCCGTCCGAGCTTGCATCAGGGTGTCAAGAAGATGCAGCTTCTTGCTTCCAATCCGTCCGGACATGGCGTGCTTTGTTCCGAAAGTCGGTACGCATTTCGAGATCAAAGCCTCTTGCGCCACCAGCCACTACAACCTATCTTGCCCAAGGAATATAAACGAGGAGTTGGAAAGCATGAGCATACCCAGCCCTGTCCTCAAGGAGCGGTGAGGTTAATAGAATTGTCAGGACATGTCCTCGTCCCGAGGGAGGGCTGCCACCAGCATTGTGCCCATCCCTCGAGGAACCCCGCTTTCTCAGGCTGGTCATGTCCAGCCAATATCAGCGACAAGCGCGGCACGCCAAACCATAGATCATTGGGCTTAAAATAACGCATTCGTGGGGTGCAGCCAAGAATACCACCAAGGCGGAATGTCATAGCCAATAACCATTTCACATTGACAGCATTGTCCCATCGTGGGAACAAAAGGGTCGAGCCGCAATTGATACTCAAAGTTCCGGTTCAGTTGTAGATTTTCTAGACTTGATGACGATACCATGGTCGGAAATGGAGGTTAGTTAGAAGCTGGCGGCTGTGACCTGTGAGCGCACAGCCGAGGACGAGAGTCGTACAGCGCGATGAGGTGCCCTGATACAGACCATTGCCTGTCCTTTGCAAATCCCGGATCCCGACAACTGCGTAGTTCTCTTCTTCGTGTCTCGCCCTTTGTACCGTCCAGGTGCCATGACGGCATCGGTGTAAGTCGGGCCAATAATGCCTGGTCACATCTCCGCCACGAGACGATCCATGGTAGACACGACACATCCAAACTGGCGCCTGAAAACCCAAACTAAGTAGGACCATGTGAAATCTTTTACGCCATCTCTTTCTACGTTGGCTCCTACGGCTTAACCCCCTCAAACTATGTGAATCCATCTACAAAGGGCATCAATTGATATATATCAAGACCTGACTACCAGGGTCTGCCTGACAAAAGAGTTTACTCGAGAATAATATTTGTTGTCGTTGTTGGAGCCCTCCCGCTCCTCCACGGTCCATGTCTTTTTCGGGCCGACATGCCTTTGGCGTGGGGGACTTTTCCCATACCGACCACTTTTTACCGCTGTTATACTAACTTGCCACGGGTGTAAGGAGCGGAATATGCGAAAGGTGTGGCTGAGAGTAGCCCCTGGAATGATGAGGTCAATCCGTCCCCAAACAACGGTACTTGCTGAAAGACTCTCTTCGACTCTTCAACTCTTCCCGCAACGCAGCTCTACCTCAGAGAGCCTACGGGCGGATAAATCTGCGGTGAACATTATTATTTCCGATCCTTCACTGCTATTCCAAACGGAATGACACTGGTGGATTTATGTGCCCGTAGAGAGCCCACTTACACGGGCCAGCACTTTCACTCTATACCTTCATTCCACAATCCCCTGAGCCATATTCAATTATCCGGGATGCTCATATAATGTCAAATATCGCAATATTGATATAAATTTAAAAATACCCTCTGATTCATACATTTTACACCTCTATCGGCGAATAGATCCGCGCCTAACCCGCGACGAAAGCTGACCTCGGGAGAGAGAAGGGTATAACATACACAGTCTCCAACTGCTAGTTTTTAAACTATTCTCGAGCTTATACATAGAAAGGTAGAATGATTATACGCCTAATCAAAATCCAACAACCACTTCCGGGAGTAGATGATAGATCGTAGGGACGTGGACAGTTCGTAGTAGTGGCTTGTGTGCAGTCGGTTTGGACGACGAGGAAATACGGATGAGGGCGCACCATGACCCGGCGGGAAGCCCACAATCTCGCCCAATGAGTAGGTAATTCGTCAATAAGACTAGTTTCGACGAAAACCTTTCATCAATACCTTGACTCTGACGACTTGAAGGAATCGTCCTTCCCTTGATAGACATTGGCTCGTTAAAATACCACACGTGAGATATCACGTGACTTGGAACTTCCCGCCAAGCGGCTCCAAATTCTGACCCATTACCGAAGCACAACGACCGATCCCGTCCCCCGGTAGGAAAACGAACCAAGCAACACCCGCCCGTCCATCAATTGCCCACGACAAAGCCCACGATGAACTCCCTCCGCCTCGCCCGCTCCGCCCTCAGGGCCCGCCCCGCCATGGCGCGCGTCCCCCTCCAGCGCCGGACCTACGCCGAGGCCGTGTCCGACAAGGTCAGCACTCGCCGGAGGAGACGGGTGAAGCTGGGTTAGGTCGTATGCTAACGCGGATGCGGGAACAGATTAAGCTCAGCCTGTCGCTTCCTCACCAGGTACGAATCGATCCACCCATTCAGATACCTCCGACACGAATTGGGAGCTAGGTTGCGCGGAGTTGGAGGAATTGAAGGGTTCTGGAGTGAGCGAGAGTACTAATTGCCGCAAAACGTCTAGTCCATCTACAAGTCGCAGGGCGTCGTCCAGGTCAACATTCCCGCGGAGTCCGGCGAGATGGGTGTCCTCGCGAACCACGTTCCTTCTATTGAGCAGCTCAAGCCTGGTCTCGTGGAGGTCGTCGAGGAGGGCGGCAACACCAAGCAGTTCTTCCGTACGTCACTCCATCCCACCATCCCGGCCCAAGCTCGACATCCTCGTGATGAAGCGATACTCGGGCTGGGCAAAAAAGAAAGGACGAAAGAGTTGAGGCTAACTGTTGTTGGGTTTAGTGTCCGGTGGCTTCGCCGTCGTCCAGCCCAACTCCGTCCTCAGCATCAACGCCGTCGAGGCCTACCCCATGGCCGACTTCAGCGCCGAGGCCGTCCGCGAGGCGATCGCCGACGCCCAGAAGGGTGTTTCCAGCGCCGCTGAGCACGAGGCCGCCGAGGCTAAGATTGAGCTCGAGGTATGCCCGCCGTCCACCTCTCCCCGCTTTCGGATCCTGGAAGCAAGCCGATGGGTGCTAACGCTGCTTTTAGGTCCTCGAGAGCATCCAGGCTGCCATGAAGTAAATGGCGGATGGCGTGTGATATGTGTGTAGATGCGTTGGGGTAATAGAGAGATGGGGACCTGTATATCAAAGCACTTCGAACCCTTGTTTCCTACTATCCGAATACAGAGCCCCGGGTATCCGGGTTTTCGAGACATGCTTGGAGGCGTGCTGTGCTGTTGTGCCTTGCGTCGTGCCTTCATTGTGCCATGCTGTCAGGTCCACTTGAAGGCACCACCTGCCTTGTCTCCGCTGGCCTTTTGCTTTGGTTTTTCCCCAGAGGAGAAGCCTGTGGATGGACCGATACCAACAAGCTCTTCAGGCCGCCTCGTGTCCCAAGCAAGGAGGTCAGTCCCAAGGCCCGCGTGAGCCGGTCCTTCCGGTATCCGCCCATAGTCACGTTTGAGCTCCTGCCGCCCAGGAACGAACTTTTGCACGGCTGATCCAAGAAGGAAAGAGCGACGAATAGATCAGGCACAAAACTTCATACCCCATCACCTGATACGCCCAGGCAAGCATCGCCCTTCATCGCACTCCCCTACAGCTGATATACCTCGCTGCCACTAACAATGCAAGTGCGACCTCGAGACAGCACGTCACGCAGCAACAGGGAGCAAAGCAAAGCGCGAATGAACCAACGCCCAACTCTAGGGCGGAAGGAGCGTACAGGAGGGATGACGGGAAGTCACGGAACAACTGATTTAGCTAATGCCATTTGAATTCACAGCCAATGCGTCTGTTCTATGGGTATCGTGTCTTGCCGACATCTCTGAATGCGAAACGTGCGACGTAACTATCTACAAGATAGCCGGGTGTATCCAAAGCGTTATCTAACCTCTGCGAGGGACCAAAAAAGCGGGATATCTCCTTACCCGGAATCGCCGACGCGAGCCGACGATTGCGGACCGGAGTACCGAGACAAAGATTGTGCCGAGTCGCCCGCTTGTATCGGCCCCGAGGTCCTGAGGACAAGTTGACGGGGAGTAGGGGGGTTCGTTCATTTCGTCTTCTTGGAGGCGGGGAGGGGCGCGTGGACCTTGCCCTGCGCCTCAGCGGTGAGAAGCACGAGCTCGTCGAGCATCTTCTCGCGGGTGGTCCTAGTCAGCTCGTCGACGTCGGCGGCGGTAAGGCCCTTGGTAGGGATAGGCTTCATGACTGCAGAACCGTTAGCATCAATAAGTCTACGATACCATGGTACTTCGCCGCAGGGGAGTTAGGGGGATACATACCCTTGACCGGGATCTTCCCCGGCCGCAGGATGAGCCCCTTCAGCCAGATAAGATGGCTATAGTTCGCAACCACGCACGGCACAATCGGCGCTCCAGCCTCAACCGCAAGGTGGAACGCCCCCTTTTTGAACGGCAACAGCGTCGGCTCCTGGGTATAACTCCTGGTGCCCTCAGGGAAGATATACACGCTCTGCCTCCTCGTCTTCATCTGCTCCACCGCCCCCTTCATCGCGGCCCTCGCCCCCTTACTGTTCGCCCTCTCGATGAACACCGCCTTGCTCAGCGTCATGAACCACCCCAGGAATGGCACCTTCTTCAGCGACGATTTGGCCGTCACGCTGCAGTTCTTGGGGAACATGCTCCCCAGCATGATGAGGTCGAACTCCGCCTGGTGGTTCCCGATAATCACCGCAGGCCGCACATTGTCCAGCACACCGTCGGGGTCCTGGACCTCGAAGGTGATACCCATGGTCGCCATGGCTAGGTACTTGAATATCCGACCGCCGGCCCACTGGCCGGAGCCTCCATCGCCGAGAATCCTAAGAACGAGCGTCGCGAGGACGGCAAGGGCGGAGGTCGTGAGAATGCTGAGGTAAAACGCCACGAGCCGGGCCGCGAAGGCGGCCTTTGGTATCGCGAAGGAGAGGACGTAGAGGCCCGCGATGAGGGCGGCGAAGCCGGCGTAGAAGGTGGCGATGTAGCACGCCGCGCTTGAGAGCCACATCTTGGGCTTGCGTTTTCGCTTCGAGTGCCGGGAAGGGCGGAGTCGGGTATGGGAACGGCAGGCGAGGGTGTCGCGGTGGTGGGGGGTTGGGGTCGTCGAGGTGTGGGAGTTGGCGGGCGGATTTTCTTAGTTGGGGGGGGTGACTTGGCGGTGGGTGCGTCGGTGAAGCGCCGCCTACATCCGAGGCTTCCTTGCTTACTGTACTTGTACTGTTCCGCCTCTTTATATGGGGCGAAAAGTCTCGGGGTAGCGGGGGGCCTGAGGCTAGAGCTCTCCGTTTTATCGTCTCCGGAACTCTGATACCTTACCCATTTATCTTTTGGCCGGGTTGTCTCTTTCTTATTGGACAAGAGTTATAATAGTAACATCTTGTTTCCGAGTAAGGGCCCCGGGCGGCCTAATTACACGTGCAGAGCCCGCTACCAGAAGGTTTCGACAAGGACGGGTTGACTACTGCAGGAGAACAAACGAGATACGGAGAGTCATGTTATAAAAGGAAAAAGCCGGTCAAAAAGAGAGGCAACATTTGAGATCTACACAAAAAGCCGAGGCGCATCAAGCCCGTGATAATGGCACTCCAACCTGCTCTTACCGGACAAGGGGATCTGTTGAGCCCTTCACGGGACCCGCCTAGCCACATGCGGGGAGAGCGCTGGACGAAGAAAGTGTTGGGGGTGGTGTGCCCTGAAATGTGACCCCCTTTCCGCCCCTCCACAGCGCCCACTAGATCCCACCTCCCGAGTCCTCGGTATCTCTACCACCACGGGCTGCCCGGCGCTTTTCCACTCCCGGGCCGACTTGCGACATGAGGGTAGTTCCATCGCGGGACACCATCCACTAGATATGGCCAGGTGGCCCTTGGAGTCATCTGCCGTGTTCCCGGGTTGAACCGTACAACACTATCTCGTGGCCGGGTTCACCTTCGTACAAGTACAACCCGAAAAGTAGATCTCGGAATCACATGCTGATGCGTCGCAAGAATAACCCCCACCCTAGACGTAACAAGTGCCATCGCGAAACAATATCAACACCAGTATCAATGAGACAGCCCTTGGTCCTAGACAACGACAGACTCTATTAACCCTCAAAGAACGCCGACTCTTCCAACCCTGTCCTAATTTCATCGGTCTCAACTCGCCAGTAAAGAAGAAATATCAGACGGCAAATGAATGCTACTACTACAACGGGAACCTTGTCCCAACCGCGCAAAACCCCGGTGCAGGACTCCCCAAAGCGACGGAAGACACCGCTTGTAGAAAAGCCAGTGTTGCTCAACCGGTTCTCGATTGAAAAAGAAGGCCCGTCCCACGCCAAATGGAATAGAAAAGCACGTCTTCTCTTTTATCATCTACGACTCGTCCTCAGTGTCCGTGTTGGTATCGCTGGTGTCGTCGTCCCCGTCGTCCGTGCCGCTCTCGTCATCCGAGTCGCCAGACACAAGGCTCTTCTTGACGGCGCCTCCCCTCAATGCGGTCATCTGGCCAGCGATGGAATCTAATAGCCTCGTTAGTAAACCCGAACTTGAGGGCAGCCTAGGAAAGGCAAAAAGGGAATGACCGAGTTGACTTACCCTCTTCCGGATCGCTGATATCGTCCTCAGCCGTCATCTGCGCCGCCTTGCTCGCGTCCTCGACAACAAGCGTGACCTCCATCTTCGTGTCCATGCCGACGTAGCTATCGCAGATCAGGTGCATGGCAAAAGTGTACCGCCCAGGCTGGGGCGGCGCCGCGAACTGCGCCTTCAGGGTCTGCATGTTAAACGTGGGCTTGCCCTCCGCGTCAAAAATGGGCTCCTCGAACTGCGCGAACGGGAACGGCGGCACGGCCACCTTGCCTGACTTGGAGTCCGTCAGGAATACGAACCACTTGGGCAGGTGGTCCCTCGCAAAGTACGGCGCCGTGGTGAGCGTGGGGTTGATTTTGGCGTCGCTGACAGCGACCCACCGCCCGTCGGCCTGCTTCACCTTCCTCTTGCGTCCCGTGATGGCCTCAAGGTCGTCCTCGGCCGGATCAATGTCCTCGAGGTCTAGGGGGTTGATAGCGGGGATGTTTTCGCTGCCAGGAGGGATAACACGGCCCTTCACCACGAGGCTAACGAGAGAGGACGGCGTGATGAACCGCTCACCCGGGACCTTGAAAAACGCTTTGGCGACACGGAGGTGCGGGAGCTCGCGTGCGATGCTCATGGCTTTGGCATACTGATCCTGCGACATGAGACCCTCACCGACGACGAGCTGTTTCCTCTGGCTCTCGGGGATGTCCATGAACTCCTGGACCGACGCGTGAACCTTGCTGTCGCCGTCTACCGCCTTGACGACGGCGGGCGTGACGAACGGGAGCTGTAGTAGAGGCGAGGACTTGGGAAGCATGGCCTGGACAATGTGCTGGCTGGTGATGTACGACGCGATGACCGGAGCCGCGTTGCTGTAGGCAAGGGAGATGGCCGTGAATGACCGGATGAGGCTCTGGGCGATGGGGCCGACTTGGAACTTGGCCTTGTTAAGCGCGGCATCGTCGAGATCTACCCGCCCGAGGTAGGCCCAGAGAAGGGCAAGCGCCTTCCGCCTAGTTGAGTCGTCGAGCTCCTCCAGCTTAGCCTTTTCTTCAGCGGGGATAATGTCGCCAATCTTGGACTCGATTTTGGAGAGCCCGCTATCGGTCTTATCGCCCTTAAGGAGGTTCTTGTACTCCTTGGCCGTGCTAAGGGCCGTGACGATGCCATTCTCGTCTAGGTCCTCCTTGTACTCACGGAAGAGGTTGTTGGCGCTCTCTACGAGGACACCCTCCTTGGACATCCTCTGGATTCCGTACCACCAGCGTCCCACAAGGTAGGGTAGAAGGACGCCCAGGAGAAGAGTGTAGAACAGGACAACATATTTGCCGTTGCCGTCGGAAACGATGAACTTGGGCAGGGCGATACCGAAGCTCATGCTCTGCTTGCCATCAGGGTGGCCGTACTGGATATAGTTGTTGCGCACCTCCTCATCGGTGAGAGCCTGGTACGCCTTCGTGATCTCGACGTATCGCGCGTTGAGCATCTCCATCGTCTCGTTCTTGGACGTATCGGGCTTGATCTTGTCGGGATGGAACTTGAGCGAGAGCCTCCGGTATCTCGACTTGATCTCTTTCTCCGAGGCAGACTGAAGCGTAGCGTTAGAAGACATCACGAGAACACGTTGTCCAGATAGCCGGGGACAAGGCACATACGTCTGCTATTTGTAGGATGTCGTAGGGGTTCCAGACTTCCGGCGTTATCGTTTTCGTTACGAGGATAAGGTAGACCATGAGGCCCATGACGGCCCAGCCGAGGAGTATGAAGATGGTGCGCTTCACCCTGCGCATCTTGCGCCTTTGCGCTGTCCGCTGGCTCCTGACCTCGGAAAGGCCATGTTCGGTCTCGTAGGCGGTGGCCGCCTTGCCGCGTTGCGAAGCAGCATCTGGATTCCTGGACGGCGAGAGGACTGTCCAGGTGAGTGGTAGGGTGACGAGGGATGTTAACGTGAGGACGAAGTAGGGGAAGAATTGCGCCTAGGACACGGGGTTAGCATCGCGTCAGGCGGAACCGGGTACCCCTTGGTTAAACCTGATGATGATGGGATGACGGCACATACCTCCTCGTCGTAGGCGTAGTCTGAGCCCATCTTGACGACTCAGATGTCCCTCCGAGTTGTGTGGGAGCGGTTGTGGCGAGGGTGTGGGGAGAACTGGCGAGGTGGCATGAATACAATTCTGGGAAAGATATCGCGGCGAAGGTTAGTTAAGGACAGCACTGAACAGTACTGGCCACTTCACCAGCTGGGGCTAGGTACTTGCGTACCGCCCAGGAGAGGCTAATCTGTCATCAGCTAAGATTCTCGGCGCCTCACCTGCAGTGATTATGTAATACATCACTTGCCGGACAATGCGTCTCAGAAGGTTCGCTACTCAAGGAGCTTAATGCGATGGACAGCACACCGGCCACTCAAAAAAAAAAAAAAAAGGCAGGTGGTTGGTCCGTCGAATACAGTTTTATGAACTTTCCTTGCAGCATGTCTAGCGTTGACCATTGTTCTTGATTGCCAACATCCTTAGCGAGTGAAAAGAGTCCGTTTTCCGCTAAGAGCGTCCGTGGTCAATCTCCATCCTCGGACAATCACCATCCGTACGAAAATGGCAGTAAGTGCTTGGTATAAATTTGGGTTTTCCACATCAATCCTGGCTGGGCTATACTGCAGTGCTAATATCATGGGTCCTTAGTAGGCTATGGGTATTGGTATTATCACGAGAGACAGCCTGGAGAGGAAGGAGACAATCCCGGCGGCACCGCCTCGGAACATACCGAGTAACACCCTAGCCTTCGCGATAACGCGCGCTGCTTGAACTAACGCTCATCACTTGCATTACAAGGTCCAAGGGCGAGACGACAACTTGGCAGAGCAAATACACATGCTATCCGAGAGAATTGGGAGCTGATAGCTCAGTCGCGGTTCCCTGCTGCGCCGTACCCGAAGTCTTGACAGACCACTTGTAGCTACGGATGTTACCCCGTCCAGACATATAAATTATGGGCGAAATCAACTGAGAGCCCGGGAATAGTGACACAAGGAGTTTATCCCGTGTGACTAATGGAAGATGTCAAGACCCTAGTATGCTGTGAGTGAGGTGCTTGTTAGCAGGTTCAAGGTGCGTTGGCTGTCTTAGAACAACGGAACTGGTACATCAGGGTCGCCTTGTCGTTGCCAAAGGAGCGCTTGGAGCATGGGGTCTTGTAGCCGCGTCAATCCTCTTTGACGCCTCTGATCCTAAATTTGGATTGAAACTGGGAACAAATGAATACCAACAACGTAGAAAATCGATAACGCAGGATGCATATTTCATGACTTTGTCTACAGTGTTCTCGAGGCGGTTGGAGGGGCGTGGGACATAGGATTTAACCTCTTGCCGAAGTATCACCGAAAGTCGCCCCACTTAGCGACAGGGACCCGAGCTGCCAAGGCGGCCGCGACACCATCCACGCCATCTCCACAGTCTCGCATCCGTCTGGCCCCGGCATCCAGCGCTATCCACAGATGCCAGTGCCCGCCTAGAACTAACAACCAACATCACATAGCCGCCAATCGACCCCTTGCAAACCGCCCCTCCCAAACCCATCGCCACGGGGCGCCCACCCCGCCTGCCTTTAATGCCATCGGCGCCGCCATGTCCCCAGGGCGTGACGACCGTCCAGTAATGGCGCCGTCCGCGGGCCGAGCTCTACCGCGGCTCTCGATGCACCTTCCCGCCGCCGGGCCTAGCGCCCCGCCCGACCTCCCGCCCATCTCGGCGCTCTTCCTCATCGTCTTCGACGTCAAGGCCGGCTACACAATCGTGTGGAAGCAGGCCGTCGAGGGGCTCGAGCTCGAGGGCGTCGTCGAGTACAAGAGTCTCCCGTCCGGCCTCCACAGCGTCAAGGAGGATCTAGTTTACTTCATCCACGAGGCAGGCCACGCGGGCCTCAGCGCCTTTGCGAATGTGCCGTGCGACGAGGAGGACGCACGCCATGCGCGCATGATTGCCGTGGGCGTGCTGGTGCCGTTGAGCTTCGGAAGGCTTGGGAGAGCGTGGAGGCACGCTGATAGGCTAAAGGATATGGCTGGGTGAGTGCTTGTGCCACCCGACTGAGGGGTCGACCCGTTGCTAACCAGTCCGTATCCAACAGCAAGCTTGCGCTTGATTCGAAACAGACGGTCATGCTCGAAGCCTACTGGGAGCAACACAAGTCCGGCGCGGACCCTGAACCGGGTCCGTCAGGGGGAAACACGCCTATCGCTTCCCCCGTCGTAGTACCTCAATCTTCGCGCCGCACAAAGGGGCACACACGGAACCGATCTTCGTCGGACGGGGTTGCGGTGTTCCCGCCCGGCCATACGCTATCGCAATACCACCCCGCGCGAAGCTTAACTTCTCTACTTGATACCTTTGGACCTCTTGTATTTCCCCTCCACCGCGCGGCCCTCTTACGGAAACGGATATTGATATCCTGCCATGCGCCGGTTCATGAGATGTGTAACTTTGGTAGGTAAACCAAACTGGAATGCCCACTTACACACCCGATCTAACCTTTGCGCAGTATACGATTTCTCAGTCTTGTCCAATATCCCTCAGGCTGTCTCCGATTTGTTGCCAGCAGATGCTCCGGCTCACCGGCTACGGCCGTTATTCACGATTGGAGTGCACGATATCCCCGCCTTGGAGCAGGCGGGGAGAAGAGATGGGGACAATGCTCCGCCCAACAATGAGTCCGCCGGGTGGATTGCATGCACCACTGACAGCATCCTAGCGATGAAAGATACGCTATGGGATGTGCTAGTCACCATGCCGCCACCCACTTCTTCAAACGCAGCCACGAAGATGTGGCCTACTGTGGAGTGCCCTCGAGGACAGCCCATCAAGGCCACTCAGCGCGATCTACGCCGGTTCCGCGCACTAAAGGCGGGGATCGCTCGCATCGCGGCAGCGACAAAACCGAGTGATACGCCCGACTCACCCCGTCCCGAGTCTACGACCCATGCTCGGCCCTCGACGGGTGGTTCCACCGTGGTCGGCGAGGAGAGTGAGGACGCCCTGGACAAGGTCGTCCATCCCGCGACCTGGGCGGAGCTGGCGTACGGCGGCTTCATGTGGTGGGCTAGCGCTGGCGAGCAGCGCCACGGCTACGAGCACGATGAGGCGGTCCACGACGCGTCGCTGATCGCTGACTGGGCGCCGGCGATGGCAGGCAGCCCATCCCCCGGCCCGACCCGCGAGGGGACTGACTCGACGACCTCCTTCGGCGAGAGGAGGATGAGCTCATCGCTGGACGACGCTCAGGTCGAGCTCGCCATCGTCGCCTTCTTCCACCGCCTCACAACCGATATCCTCACCGTTGTTGCCGACGCGGTAGACGCCGTCGAGGGAGAGAGCCCCTACGAGGACGAGTCGGAGTCGGACAGCGCGGAGGCGCGACTGATCCCCCGCAGCGAGGGCAAGCCGGTGCGGATCGACAGCGCGGCGTTTGAGCTTATGGGGCTTGACATTTGGAGCGCGGCGGACGGGGAGTTTGTGAGGAACGTGGCGGACGTGTACTTTGGGAAAGGGGTGGATGTAGAGGGCAAGGGAATTGAGGTTTGTGGGTTGAGGGTTTGTTAGGGGTTGGTCGGTGTCATGTATATATTTGTAAGTTAAATTCAAGGAGTCTGGCGTTGGTTCATGTGCTGTCTTTGTTGAGGGATGAGATGGGATGTCCTGATCCCACCCTACCACTCAGACTCATGCGCGTGTTATTGGTGGCTGCCTTGCATCTTCAGGTCACACGATCGATGGTTCGTCGGACAATTCTTTTGAAGAAACATTCTTCGCAGAATCTCCATTCCATCCTAGCTGCCGTATACATTGCCGTGAAGGCAAACTCTGGAAGAACCCGGGAAGCGGTTACTTCCGAGTCCGCCACTCGTGTTATGACGATCGTGTCCGCACCTACCCGCCGTTGTTTGTCGGAACAGGAGTCTCTGCTCGCAGATGTCATCGGCAGGGGGCGGATGAACGCGTGGTTTGTGCGCAGCACCCCTGACGAGCACAGACAGGTACCCGAGCCCCACATTACATAAGCCACCAACGACCGGGCAACCTGGACACAAACAAGGCCTCGCAAGCTGGTTGGATAGCGCTTGCATCCTTGGAAATGGCGCTTCAATACGCGCAGAGTCGGGCCAAAAAAAGCGAACGCTACGTGCCGAACACATCCGTCCTGTCTCTGTATTCCTAGGCTACCCCTCCATCCTTCCCACGACTCCCACGTTCCGGAGACGAGACTCCGACGCCTACCAGCTCTGCCTAGACGCCCCGCGAGATATCCGAGAGTAATGCGCCCACGCCAAAACACGGCCTGACTTTTCCCCCATCGTTACCGCTGTTAGGGGCCGCGCATCCCGTCGCCATGTCCGACGACGTCACACAGTTCCTGCAGCAGGTCCAGCAGCTGGGCCGCCCCTCGGAGGACGAGGCGAAGGCGAAGGAGCTGGAGGAGAAGATCTTGCAAGAGAAGAGCGAGCGCGCCGCTCGCCGAGCCGGTACGTCTTATTTTCTGAAACCTTTAGCGGGCCGCCGGTTGGTGCCGGCGTAGCTTTGATTTCCCCAGTCCCCTCATGGAGGGGGGTGGAGGGTGGCTTTTTTTTAGTCGCGTACCGTCTGTACTAGTGTACGCACGAACCCGACGCTTTCCACGGATAGAAACACAAGTGGAGGGGAAGAAAACAAACAACCACCTCGACGCGCACAACATACCGTTTCGTCTTCTTTCTGCAAAGAGAACCCCCAGCTGACCCCTAGTCCCTTTACACTCAGAGCGCGCTAGGTCCATATCCCCCCAGAAATCGTCACCCGCGAACACGCCGCATCGGGCCTCCCAACCAGCCGACCGCCTAAGCCTAACGTCCTCCCCCGTCCTCGAGAGCCCCGTCCCGCAATTGGATGCGCCCGAGGAGGCCATGGACAGACCAATGAGCAACACCTCGACATCCCCTACCAAGGAGGACGACGCCGCGCCGGAGCGGCTTTCGAGGCCCACAAGCGCCACATCTTCCACGCCCGGCGCTAGGCCGCTGTCCTGGCAGAGGCGCCCGGCGTCCCAGTCGCCCGATAAGGCCAAGACCAGGCCGCTGTCGATGGTGGCTACACAAAATGCGGCGCGGACATCCAGCGTTGCCGCGCCGGAGCCTGCGTCTGCCGCCGAGGAGACGCAGTCTAGGGACCGCATATCCCAGGCGCTTGCGGGCAAGGACCCCGCGTGGTTCCGCCAGACTCCCGACCGTGGTCTGAGCTCGCCTGCCTATAGGCGCAGCCAGGTCGAGGACGAGGACCGGTTGGATGTCCAGGTGTCTCCGAGGCGCTCCCAGTTGCCTGGCATGACGCCGAGTTCCGGTGCTGAGAGTCACGCTCCCACCCCGCTGCCGCTGCGGAGAAGCAAGACCGGTGGATCGATATCGGGCTTGATGCCGTCGCCGCGGTTGGACCCGCCCGCAGAGTTTGAGTCACCCACACGCGAGCGGTCTCCAACGTTGGAGCGATCGCCGACACGTGAGCGGTCCTCAACTCTGGAGCAGTCGCCTATGCGTGAGCGGTCCTCGACGCTGGAGCGGTCGCCGTCACGCGCGGATGGCCGCTCAGTCTCGCCTACAAAGGGCATGGGCGGCTTCGTCCAGAGCGCCATGATGAAGCGATCGGATAGCGTAAAGAGATGGAGTGTCGCGTCGCCGCCAGGCTTGGCGCGCGCGGATTCCATAGCCTCGAACCGCAGCAGCCGCATTGAGAGGGCGGGCATGTCGTCGCCGCAGGCTACTCCCCGCTCACGCCCCGTCAGCGTGATTGGCGACCGACCGATGACTCCTACCCGGCGCGGTACTGAATCCGAGGGCGGGACCGGCGTCGAGTCCAAGGCCGGCACCCAAGCTGCTGCGGATCCCACACCTGACACGACGTCTAATGTCAGCGCCGCCACCCCGCCTGCGCAAGAGGGCGAGAAGGATGCCACGCCCCCCGTGAGCCCGTCAAAGACGATGGATCCTCGTCGGTGGAGTCCTACAAAGTCCAGCTGGCTCGAGACGGCGCTCAATAAGCCCGAGAACCCTAAGCCCAAGCCGACACCAGCGCAGTCTAACCAGCCCGCGTGGATGGTGGAGTTGAACAAGGCCAAGGCTCAGCGGGCGAACAATCCCGACAACGCAAACAAGGCGGAGCCGGCGCCGCACAAGCACGAGGTGAAGATCGGAGGACTCATGCGGCCGACGCCGTCTGCGGTCAGAAGGGACAGCAACGCTAGCGCCGCTTCGCCTTACTCTTCTACGGCTGCATCGTCGGAGCGTGGCGCGCCTAGCAACCTGAAGAGCCCTACGGACAACCCTACGTCGCCAAGCCTTCCGAGCCCCAGTCCGTCTGCCGACGAATCTGCAGGGAAAAGTGTCGCCAGCACGGAAAGCAAGGCGAGACCGCAGACCCCTACCACCCAGGTCGACTTCCGAGGCAATCTCAAGCCGCGGCAGCCGCCGCCGGCGGTCGGCGGCGATGCCAAGAAGGGCAACGTGAACGAGCTCGCCTCCGTGTTCAACAACCTCCGGAAGACCAAGACGCAGAATTACGTTCCACCTGACGAGCTGAAGGGTAACATCCTCCGCGGCAAGGCGGCGCTTAACATGACGGGCGGGCCGAAGAAGAGTGAGATCAAGGATGAATTCAAGGATGCTATACTACAGAGGAAGGAGGAGTTTAAGAAGGTGCAGGAGGAGGGGGCGGGAGTCAAGCCGGCGTCGAACGCGCCGGTGGAAAAGCCGCTGCCAGAGGGGCTTGTTAGAAGGAAGACGTTGACGAGGACGGCAGCGGAGGGGCCAGGCTTCATCCCGCCGTCGAATGCGCCGGCTGAGCAACCACTCCCTGAGGGCCTTGCAAGGAGGAAGACGCTGACGAAGACGTCTGGGTACTCGAGACAGGAGTCTGCGTCTTCGGGTGTCATGAAGGCGGCGTCTACCGTCCCCTCTAACCGCGACTCTCTGGCCACTGGTCCCACCAGCACAGAGTCGGCCATCACGTCTCCCACCAAGCCAGCCCAGACACCCACTACTGACACGCCGACTCAGCCGGCCGCGGCAGCAGAAGAGCCGGCAGCCTCTCCTGCAGCGGCGCCGCCGCGCGTAGGAGCCCGCGTCGGCGGCTCGCTCGCTGAGAGGTTCAATCCGGCCCTTGCCGGGATAATCGGCCGGGGACCGCCCGCCGCAGGCGGCAACAAGGCGCCTGGCCCGGCCGCGCCGAGCCCTCCCAAGGAGACGTCCAGCGGCTCGAGCGGACCGCAGCTGACGCATGCTACGAAGAACCGGGCTAGGGGTCCCCGCCGTAAGGCTCCTTCGTCCGCCGCACCTGCTACTACTGCGAAGAGTGCAACTTCCCCGCCTCCGGCTGAGTCGTCTTCATCGCCAGTCAAGGAGGAGGTGACGCCTGCACCCCTGGTCACATCACCTGAGACTGAGCTGCCCAGCCCGGTAAAGCCTGAGGCTTCGCCCAAGGCCAGTCCCGTCGAGCAAACTCCTCCAGCGGGTTCGTCCGCCATGTCCCCGTCGTATAACCGGCCTTTCTCTCCGTACAACCGGCGTAAGGAGAACGATGGCAATGCGTCTCCAGGCCCCGATCAGACGAAGCCGATCGACTCCGCTTTCATGAAGGAGGCGTCCGCCGCTGCGACGCCCACCCGTGAGAGCCGTGGCTCGATGTCAAGCAACTCGCATGCGAGCGGCACTCCCATTAAAGAACGCGGGGGCTCGTACTCCAGCCACACTTCGATGAGAGGCGCCATTGCGTCCCAAGTGGCGGCGGGCGCTGCGCAGAGGGGCAGTCCCCTCTCGCACGGGACATCGGGTGAGGAGGAGAAGCCCAAGGAGGAGCCCGCATCCCCGAAGAAGCTGGATATGAAACGCATGTCGAGGTTCCTCGATGAACAGCCAAGCCCCGCGCCTGAGCCCATGAGGGATCCCGTGAAGGGTTCGTCGAGACCATCGTCCCCGGTGAAGCCTGAGAAGCCAGAGGCTGTAGAGAAGCCTCGGCCCATGTCGAGGCCGCTGCCACCGCCGCCTCAGGAGAGGCCTGAATTTAAGGAGCTTCCCCCAACGCCGCTCATGCCCAAGGAGCTACCGAAGACGCCCTCTCAGCAGAGCTCGCCGGTAAGGGATAGGGCAGCCATGTTCGGCGGTGGTGCCCCTGTATCCCCGACCAGAGAGCCAGCTTTCAGTGGCTCCGAACGCCCAGCCCTCCGCTCTCGCTCGCGGTCCCCGACAAAAACCGACCGGCCCGAGCCCCTCGCCTTCAGTCCCAACTCCGGCCGCGTCCCCTCGCCTACGCGCTCGCCGACGCGGCAGACACTCGAGACCTCCCAGCTCATCACCGACTTCTTCGGCCCGCAGCGCCCGAAGCGCGAGTACCGCGCCGACACGGCGGAGCTCCTGATGCGGCGGCCCCCAACGGCGGAGTCGATCAAGACGCTGTCCGCGCAGCGCCTCCAGATCTTTGGAGACGGCAAGATGGTGCCCGTGGCGACGCACAACGACCGCGTGCTCTTTGAACGCGAGATGTACGTGTGCTCGCACGTCTTCTCCGCCGGCTTTGCGAGGAAAGTGACGGAGGTGTACTTCTGGGTAGGCGATGAGGTTCCCGCAGCGGACGCGCGGGGCGCAGAGGCGGTTGCGGCGAAGGAGGCGCGGTCTATCGGCGGGCGGTTCGTGGTGCTGCTGCAAGGGAAGGAGACGCCCGAGTTCATGGCGGCACTGGGGGGAGTGGTGATCACGCGGCGGGGGTCGAGTAACAAGTACGACTCGCTGGCGCCGCACGTCCTTTGCGGGCGGCGGTACCTCGGGTGCATGGCGTTCGACGAGGTGGACTTTTCGCCTGCGAGTCTGTGCTCCGGCTTCCCGTACCTTATCACGCAGCAGGGGCGGTGCTTCATGTGGAGGGGCAGGGGATCTGATGGAGAGGAGGTGGACTGTGCTAGGCTTGTGGGCATGGATCTGTCGCTCACGGGGGCCCTGGAGGAAATGGAGGATGGGGACGAGCCCGCTGAATTCTGGGATGTGTTTGATGGCGGTGAGAAGGGTGTCTCCGCGGATCACTGGCGGTTGAAGCCCGGGTATGGCAAGTATTGTTGCCGGCTGTTCTGCTCCGAGGCGGACAGCAAGCAGCAGGTGAGTCTCCCCTCCCTTGGTCCTTTGCCTCGCACTCTCGATGTTGTTTCCAGGCCAAGGGCCAATGCTGACTCCCGCAGATCACCGAGATCACCCCCTACGCCCAATCTGACCTCCACCCCACAAAAATCTACGTCCTAGACGCCTTCTTTGAAATGTACATCATAGTCGGCGCCCAGACCTCCACGCAATACGCCTCCTTCCACAACGCGCTCGACTTTGCGCAGGAGTACGCCATTCTCGCCAGCGGGGCCGAGGACCGGCCGTTCGTGCCCGTCTCGACCGTCGTGCTGGAGGGTGTGCCGCGGGATATGAAGAGCGTGTTCAGGAAGTGGAGGGAGGGGAGGGGCCCGACGAGGGTTGCGGAGGCGAGTAAGATGGGGGGCCTGAGGAGGGGGGCGAGTTTGAGGATCGTGCCGCTTACGCAGGCGTTGCAGGCTTTGGCGGAGTGAGGTGGGGGTGCAGGGGTGGAGATGAAGTATAGCTGTGGGTGGGAGGGGTCATGTTCTTTTTTTTTTTTCTAATTGTGACTAGGTCGTTGCATTTCCGGGGAGCGTAAAACGGCCATGTATCTGCGGGTGGGAAGGGGAGCTGAGGGTCTGATGTTTCGGGCATATTGGCTCAGCAATGGTGTTGGAGGATTTCAACTCTTGTACTTCTCTATATTTGCAGTAGTCATCGTTACTCTGCCCGCGTCCGTGCCGTAAATCATGTTCCATCTCACGGTCCACCAATAGCCCGACTCTTCTACCAAGCGATAGCCGGCAGCCCAGAGCATCCTCCTGCCCTCTCTTTCCAGGACCCCAGTCTCATAAATCCTCCATACCACTTGTCTCCAATGCAGGGGAAGGGCTAGTAGAGGAACAGCCGGCTCTTGGCGTCCTCAACGACCCACGCGAGCCCCTCTTTCAAGTTCTCGCCCGTGATGGCGCTGCAGGGGAGGATGTGCCACTTGTGGGTGCGGATGGAGCGGAGGTCGAGGTTCTTTGCGGGTTGGGTTAGCTGTGCCACATGGGACGAGGTGTGATGCGACGGGAGATTTAAGAGGGGACCGGGGGGGTTGGGGAGGGTTGGGGGGGTGGGGGGAGAGAGGAGAATGGAATGCGTCTTGCGAGTGGGCGGATAGTGGATGAGAATGGGGATGGGCGTAAGATACCTGGATTATTTCCTCCTCCGTCATGCAGCCCCTCACGTCCGTCTTGTTGGCAAAGACGAGCAGACTCGCGCCCGATAGCCTCTGTTTCCATCAGCTGCTATCCCCGCGATCACGCAAGGAAATCCCAGCCCTATACACGGGGCACCTCTCTCATCTCCCTCCACCAGCTTTGGAAGTCTCTTCTCCGAGAACACAAGAAGAACGGCGACCTTATGGACGCAATGCTAAAGACCAAAGGGAGAAACAAGGGCGTGGATGCGACGACTAGACGTACCTCTTCGAGTAACAGACCAGCCAGTTCTTCCTTACAATCCGCCACCCTCCCCCTGTCCGTCGCATCGACGACCCAGACCAGCGCGTCCGTCTTCTCAAAGTAGTTACGCCAGTACGACCTCAGCGTCTTCTGGCCTCCGACGTCCCCTTTTCCCGTTAGCTTGTCCCCCATAGTCCTCCGTTTAGACCTCATGAATTCGGAAGCTGGGGTTGGTTGGAATTCGTACATATGTTGAGTTTGTATCTGACGACAAAGATCTAGTCAGAAGATTCGGGGAGAAGGGGCGAGTTTAAACGAATGCTAGGATAGCAAGGACGTAGGCGAAGTCGGAAAAGGAGACTCACCCCTCATAGTCGATAGTCTTGATGATGAATCCCAACGTGGGACTAACCTTCGTGACATCCTCGCCCATAATCCTCTTCACGATCGTCGTCTTCCCCGCATTATCGAGCCCCCTGTGTCCGTCAGTCGCTCATCCCCCACTGCACCCCATCCTCGCCCTCACACATCCTTCATCTGGAGCAGATCTCCACCCAGCCGCATCCCGAGTCCCCGCTTCAGACAGAGATTCTGTTTTAGAAACAGGTAAAGATGATAGACTCACAGCATGAGGATGCGCATCTCCTTGTCCTTCAACCGCGCCTTCCTCAGAATGGACAACATCGTCAGAAACCTCAACAACCGAACAAACTATCTCATAAACTCTTTTAAAAAGAAAACTGCTGGCGTTATCAACCGAAAACAATCATTCAAATAGAGGATCGAACGTTGAGCCGGGTATGAGATGGCCCTCGTGTAAGCCTCCTCTGGAGATGTAGTCGGAACAAAGGTGCCTGGCACGTGACGTTCCCTAACCTTACCTCACCTTAACTTCATCTCAGTTCCATCACATCCTCAACCACTAAGCCGCCCAAGATGTCTTCCGAACAACCACGAAAACAACCCGTCTTATTTTCCCTGTTTTTTTGGAAAAGAAAAATATAGACTTACTATTCTTTAACTCACGAGAAATCTACATAGCAATTTTGCGGCTGAATGCTTGGAAGAGATAAAAAAGAAAGGGAGCGCGCGTCGACGAGAACCGGCGCGTCTAGGGGTCGATATGGTTCCGATGGGGCTCAAGGTAAAGGAGGGGTCTTGCTGCCCCCGGAGCCATTGGACGTGTTGCAAATGAGTCCGGGCCGCCACGAAGCGAAATCGATCCCCGCCGAGCACCATCCCCAGCCTCAAGAGTAGACAGAGCCGAAAACTTGAGGTAAATGCATTCATCAGCCCTCACCTCACTCGTCGCACACGTTGTACGTATACCACCCAAGCTCGTCCTCGTGCCCCGTGTCCATCCCCCAAATATGTTTGTCAAGCCACACACTCTCTTCTCCCCGGGATGTCATGTATCCCCCGAGGACCCGGCCCATCGGCGTAAAGCCAAACTGGTTTTCCAGGAGCGCGCGCAGCCCCTCAAACGAGGGTTCGTCCTTGTTCCTGCAGTGCACTTCGATAAAGATGCGATGGTACTTCTTCACATTCTTCGTGGCGACTCTGTCGAACACCTGCACGGGCTGCTCACACCGCCAGTCGGAGTCGCATTTGGCCTTGTAGCCCGTCACCGTCATCTGGAGCATGAGGTCCACGAGCGCGCGCCCGATGCCGTTGCGCCGGTGCTTTAGGCCGACGAAACACCGGATCCTGGCCGAAAACTGCGCGTTCCCCTCCGTGGCCCAGATGCCGTAGTCAGACGGGCCCAGGTAGGCGAACCCGACTACCTCCTCTCCATTTCCCATCATACTCTCCTGCGCCTTTTTGAGGCGCACCCGATCTTCCAAGGCCAATTTATGGGGCCACTTCGAGGGATCGGCGAGCTCGTTGGCATCCCTGACTGCCACGATGAAGGGCTTCTTGTTAGCCTTGCAGGTTCGGAGGATCGTCGGGAAGATGGTGTCTGGGACCGCCTTTGAGTCCGGCGCCATTCCGGCGCCCAGAACCTCGGCGTTGTAGATAGCAGTGACAGCCTTCATGTCAGAGAGAATAGCTTGCCGGAAGATGACTGATTGTGGGACTGGGTACAAGTGTTCCGGGGCGGACTTCATGGGCTGCCTCCGCATTTCCTTCTCCAAGGCCAATATTGCGTCTTGGTACGCATTCTCGAGCGTCGACGCCCTTGACGTTTTCGCTTTCCGGGTCATTTTCCTCAAGATAATATCCTGGGATGAGCGGTTCTTGCGGTCTGGCTCGAAGCGCTCGAGCTCATGCATCTGCGCCGGGAACGTCCTGGGGTGCTTCAACGGTGGTATTAAACGCCCCGTCCTTGTGTCGACGTCGCAGTGACAATGCTCAACGTTCTTGGACCCTACATCGTCGTCGAGAAGGTAGCCTGTCTCTCCGTCGTCGACATCGTGGTGTCCGTTCTGCGTCTCCGAGTTGACCTGGTTCAGTCCGTACATGATTTCGTTGATTTCTGTGGGCGTGGAGACGGTACTGGTCTTTTCGATCCATCTTGTCTTCAAGGACGACGTCCAGAAACCTTCGTCACTCATGTCTTGATCGCGGAGTATAACCCAGTCGTTGCTGTTGTCAATAGCAGTCTCCGCATCCGGCTCTTCCACCATTTCAAAGTGTGGGCGAGGAGGGAACCCCACGAGCATTATGGAGGTGTAACGGGGGGTGGTTTCTTGGGGTTGCGGGCGCGGGCGCGGCTTCGGCTGCGGAAAGGGCGATCTTGAGGCGGCTTTCGGGCGGTGGGCGGCCGCGGCCGCCCAAGCCCCAGCCATCCTGACGCTCGGTGGCATTGAAGTGTTAAAGGTACTATCGTTTCTTCTTCGGTTCTGTGTGCTGTTCGTGGCCTTCTCAATAAGAGGGCGTGGATGGGGGCTTTCGGAAGTCGAGGTGGAGGACGGAGTCTCTGCTTGAGGAGGGTGTTACCCGAACTTTCTTGAGGAGGGCGCTACGAGCTGGGCTTCGACGTAAGGAAGGTGCACCCAGCGTCTCCTTGAAAGTGTCTGCCTGGTTCTCGAACCACACCCCTTCGCCTCCGAGGGGGCCTGCCTAATGGTATTCCATACTTGTGTGGAGAAAAAGGTTTTGCTAGGCTAACCATGACATACGAGTTTCCCAAAGGCACAAGACGCACCGCGCCAGGGGTCCAGGGCGCCAATTCTATCTGTAGTTTCTTCCTAAACCGTCAAGCCTGACTTTTCGTTTGTGGAAGTGACCCATTCCATTACAATGGAAACCCATTACAATACTCGCTGTATCTTGTGTTAGATGCTCTCAGCTCCTCCGAACCATCACTGTTTCCGGCATTTTCCCTAAGGTGAGGGGAGATCGCGACCACACGAGATCCTGTCTCCTGGGTCTTGACTGGAGCAGTCTTCTTGCGCCTCTGGGGGCCCCGAGGTGCCTTCTTCTTTCGGCGAGGGGGTTGGCTTGCCTTGCCGTTGACAGTCGGCTGGGACTGCCGAGCTGGCGCCTTCTTGGGTATCTGGGAGGCATGTTTGCGTTGTAAGTGCAGCGCTACGATAGCAGGGGAGGTAGCTTGGACAGTGCTGGCTTCCATTTTGGCTGGGATAAAGTGGGGAGGAGTTCCCTCGGGCACAGCCGGGGGGTCATTCCCCTTGACGGGCGTAGCCTTTGCACTGGGGTCCCCGACAACTTTGCTGAAACCTGTTCGTATGTTAAAGTATCAGGGTTGAAGGGGACATTCAGTAGACTCACACTCCCAGCCCATCGGGGATTCACGACGTGTCACTTCCTCGTAATCGGAGAATTCCGACTCGTGGTCACCACGCTCGACACCCCGGTTGGGATTGACCTCAACCCAGTCCTAGAAGCTATATCAGCATCAGATACTGAAAAGGGTTGCTCTCAGTGAATAAAACTCACATCGATAATCCTGCCGGAATCCATTACGCTATGGAAGTACGTTAGTATGTGATTCTTGGAAGCGATGAGGTGCGTAGGACGCAGTATGCCGCTTTTTCTGAGCAGACCAAACCGTAGACTAACATGTTGGAAATACAGACCGGGAATTCTAGTGTAACCGCGGATTGTTGCGGATGTAGAGTATGGGGTAGGCCACTGAGAAGGAGAAAAGGAAAGGGTAAATTATGAGAAAGCCAGACACCACGAGCAACTAGGTATATCTTCTTTACGCTCCAGCATTGCTCATTATACCTTTGGGAAAAATCACACCCGCCAATGAAAAACACCAGTCGTCGCTCAGTGGTGCAAGACTCTTCAAAGGAAGAGTGCTCTAACCCCACACCCCTGGCGCCTTCCTCCGCACCTGCCTTATTATACCTAGAGTTCTCCTCTGAGCCTTCCCAATAATCCTTGGGCCTTCCCTTGTGCCTGCTTGATAGCACAGCAGCCAAAAGCTCTGCTGAGTTGCCGCATCTTTCCAAAGGTCCCATCACTTTTACTCTACTAACCACAGCTATCCCTCTTCCTTGCATCGATCCAACAGCAAAGCCGACATCAACATGTCGTCAGAGAACCTCAACCCAGCCCCCATCAGAGGCTCGTCTCGACCTTCCAAAGGAGATTCTCATCAACATCGTTGTCAAATTCGAGAGCCTCGAGGCAACAAATCATCTCATAGTCGAGCTATACCAAGAAAACGATGAGAACAGACTCGCAGAGGAGTTGAGCCAAACCACCGCCAGCGCGCGCCTTGTATACCGCCAGTTCAACAAAGCGGCGTCCCAGTTACTCCTACTAGTAGTCCTGGTCAAACTCAGCCAGGCATCCCTCAACAGGGTGCAGGAGATCTTGAGATTGCCCGGCATTGCCAGTGGCATCCGTGTTGTGCGGGTCATCCTAAACTGTTATCTGCAGATTCCCACGATTAGGCTCGCACATCTTGTGGATTTTAAGACACTTGTTGTTAGAGTATACGACATCCTTGAATATGACTGGATTGGGGAGTGTGAAGAGCCATACTGCCCAACAACATGCCGGCAACCCCAATTACTGCTGAGCTTGAACGTTTAGTTATGGAGGCCCACGACAGATGTCAAAGGAGATACGAGGAGTAGATTGAGCTCGTGACTGAAGGGCCCTTTGTTAGCCAGTTAGCAGCATCGATACGCCGTATGCCACCCTTCACCTCACTAGAGTTTGTCAATTACCGCACCTTGGTTCCCGACTTTGACTTGCACAGCATGTCGGACGACGCTTACCAGTTTTTTGGGAGTGGAGATAACTAGAAAGAGGTCGAGGATGTCATGGATGGATGGAACGAGGTGTTCGTGGGAGAGAAAATTTAAGGCCGAAATCACATCCGTAATTCTCCTTGTCAACCTTCCCGTCGCCATCCAAAAGGAAGGAGTGCTTTTGTGCGACTTGCATATCCGCTGCTTCCCCACCCAATACTACAACAGAAGACTCGTTGACCCCGCTGGCAGCAAACATCAGCTTCGCACCGCCTGCCAACACTTGAAACACGTTACGGTCGGCGCGATCGGTTACCTTTATGCTTTTGAGAGAGATCCCTCCTTTTTTTCATTCTCTCTGGACTCAGGACTTGCTACTGCGTCCTTGATAAGGTATCTTTGCGCGATACTCTCCGGCCCGCAACTCAAAACTTCAAGGCTCCACCCTGAGGTGTTCGCTGGCGAGAAGGGGGACATTCGCAAGAAGAGTCTCAGAAATTTGGTTGGCTCTGAAATGCACGTGTAGTACTATACCGAATGACCGCGCATGTATGTAAATGGCGAGACGTGGATGTTGTCACGGTGACAGCCACTTACACCGTCTTCGTCTCCATCCTGCCGCCACCGCAGAACGTCACGAAACGCCAGTTGTCTTTGGACACGTCAGTATAAAACCATGACTAACGAGAAGGACTCCAAACACCAAAGAGTGTACCAATTCCACAGCAATGTGCCATAACTTGACCCGAAACATCACGTAATATGCGTCCTCGCGAATAGCTGTCGGACTCTACATTAGTCGGCCAACGACCACAGAAATTTTCCACTCCCCGAACTAATACAGCAGCAGTCAGCGAACTAAAATTCAAAATGACACTGGAAATTGTAGGCCAGACCCTCAAAGGCAAACTCATTTGCATTCCCGTTTCTGTTGGCAGTCCGAAGAAGGAAGGGGTGCTGTAGTTCGCGGAGCGAGAGCGAGATGTGAGGTCAAAGGTGGGGCCGCTATGCTGGGCTGGCGGGGCTCAAAGTGCAGAAACAGATGACATGACCTGCCACCAGCTGCGGGCCCCAGCTCCGAGCTCCCAGCTCCCCAGGTCTCCCGCGACCGCGTCACACCACGCCCTGCTGCCTGAAGCCGCAACGAGGCGCGCACGACAGCACAGCTTCCCATCGCACCATCACGGGGACCGTGGCATGGCGACATAGACCTCGCCCTTCCGCCCGCCATGACAGGCTCCGCCGTCCCCCCGCGGGCGAACACACCCCGGCCAGCGATCCAGGTGTCTACGCCGTCCGCACACTCGGCCTCACCAGCGCAGACCCCTTCTACCCCTACCCGTATCCCGGCCCCGGCCCCGGCCCCGGCCCCCACTCCGCCTCCCTCTAGCCGGCGTTCCGGCCGCCCCGCCCCCGACTACCTCTCCGACAAGGCGACCGCGGCCTTCATCCGGCGGACGCTATGCCCACAGCAGCCCGGGGACAAGGGCCGGCCGATCGAGGAGCTGCTCCCGCCGCTGACGAGCCGCAACGACGTCGACCTGCAGCTGTACGCGCTCCTGGCGGTCATATTGAAGGAGTTTGTGCAGGCGTGGTACTCGAAGCTTACGCCGGATGAGACCTTCGTGGCGGAGATTGTGCAGATCGTTGCGCATTGTACCCGGGCGTTGGAGCAGAGGTTGAGGAAGGTTGATCTCGAGAGTCTGCTCTTTGACGAGATACCCGACCTGTTGGATAGGCACATTACTGGTACGGAATACCCAGGCGTTGCCTCCTCTACTGAGAATTCGCTCGCAGGAGGCATTGCTTTTGATGTACTAGCTAACTCGCCGCAGCCCGGCGCACATCCCGACACACGATATCACGGCCCCCGACTGAAGTCGACCCGCGCGAAGTCTACCACTCGCTCTGCCCCCTCCCTTACCTCTCGCCCGTCCCCAAAGAAGGCGACCCCGACTCTGTCGCCGCGCAAAAGGAGAACGAAACAGCTTACAGGAGCTTCCTCGTCCAGGGGATCCTCGCCATCCTACTCCCCACCGAAGACCTCGAGAACCCCTGCCTCACGACGCTAGTGAACCAGATCCTCTCCGAAACCATAATCGGCAACGTCATTGCGAACAAGGCCTCCCAGCCGTGGCTAATCTACGAGGGCCTCTCGATCCTCGCGCGGAACGCCCAGCGGAAGAAGCGGCAAAAGGGGCGCAGCGAGACCACGCACCGCCGAAGCCGTTCGGAGCCCACCATCCAGACCGCGCCTCCACCCCCCAGCAACCCTATCTACAGCTTCCTCTTCTCACTCCTCCACTGGGCCTTCCTCGCCTACTCCTCCATCCGGCTCCTCGTCACAACCCTCGCCTCCGCCTCCTCATTTCCACCCCGCGCCCCGCCCCAAAAGGGCCACCTGACCAGTGGAGACGGCCCCTCGGACGGCGCTGGCCCGCGAGACGGCCCATTAGTGAGCTCCGGGGTGACAGTCAAGGTGCCTGTCGCGGATTTTAGGATTTGGGCGTGTGCGGCGAACCTGATTGATCTGCGGGGCCGGATGCCGTGGCTTTGTGGCGCCATCTCGATGATGCAGCTGGGTCTGCTGGAGGGTCCGGGGCGGATCGCAGGCCTCGATGGCGTCGTGGATAGGTGAGCATTGTTTCTTCTTCCTCGGCTCTTCTTGCAACCTCTCTCACTATGTTGTTTGCTTTGTCGCCATGTTCGTTCTTTTACCGCGTTGGTCTTTTTGCCGTGCCGGTCTTGTTGCCGTCCTTCCTACGGCTACCCACCCTGCAAAGCCTCGGTTCCAACTTCGGAAGGGGGCACAGAACTGGCGCATGACGGGCTGGTCACTGGGTCTCTTCCGCCTGTTCCAATGAGCTTCGGTTCCGCGGCATCTCGGGAGTCGTTTGCGGCAGGATGGGCGAAGCTGCATGAGTCCAGCCACCGTTTCCCCGCAATAACGCGCTGCCGTTGGACGTCAGCGGGCATTAGCCTAGTGGGCTAATGCCGGGCCCGCAAAATAACGCGCCTTTGAACCCCATGACATCCATGGATTCGTGACGGTCGATTTCGGGGCCATTCCAGCTTCGAGGGTGTGTCGTGGAATCAGTCCGCCAAGCAACGTTCCAGACCACCGCCCCTCGTTCCTCGGCTATGATCCACCGGGCCCTTCAAGTGACGAGTCCCTCGATGGCGCATCTGACCAGCTCCGCCCCTTCTAAGAAAAAGCGTCTACGCTAGTTTAGTGTCTCGGAGCGGCCCTTCCACTCTCCACCCTCTCCGGTCCCTAGCGTTCTCCTGACCGGAGATGCGCACCGGCCAATCGCAGTCCCGAGCGGTGCCTTTCGATCCCTATTGACCAGAAATGCACGGATGGGGGCCAGAAGCGACCGCTCGATGCGACGGCAGCTGCACCTACGCGCCCAGCGGGGTCGGCGTCTGTTGGGCTTGGTACCTGATCCGGCCGTCTCCGCGGCCCCTCTTCCCCCGCTACCGGCGAGGCGTCCCATGATTGATGTCCCGACGATCCTCTTTGCGGCCTCACCGGGCGCGGGTTCCTCTCGGCGCACACTCGTTATCGCTCGAATGAGCGGTCCAGTGTGGCATTCATCCATCGCACAAGACAGGGGCATTTCGCAGCCCAACTTCACCGGTTGTAATGGAAGCAAGCCACCCGTCTCTCACCCCTATACCACTGCCCTCCTATTACACCTCCTATTCCCATCTCGCACCTGCTTATTCGCATGCACTTTCCCCAGTTCGTTCTCCGGTCCAGGACGGGGTGGCAGCCACAGAGTTCCAACCCCCCAGCGGGGATGGAGGGTCGCGGATGCCGGGAAATATCTTCCTTGTGCGACCATCCCGCCCCTCCTCTCCAGGCTTAGCCAGGAGTGCTGGTAGAGGTGAGGCTTTTGGCCTTGTTAGACAGACACGCCCCCTCCACAAGGCGCCGTCATCCCATCTCACTAGGGCCCCATCCACGACCGATGAGGTGTACCACCCGGAGCAGGAGTGGTACTGGTACTTCCGCCCCTGCACATGTACATTCCGCTGAGCGACTCGGGGAGGCTCCGCTCGTGCCACGGCGTCGAGGACCCAATCTCATTCTCTCCGAGCGCATCGGAAGAGGGGATTGGGTGGTTGGCCCGTCCACAGTCCGCATCTCCCCGGTCGAGAATTCCAACGCGCGCCATTTCCTAGTTCCGGGAGAGGGGCCTCTGTCAACGGTCGTGTTCCGCCGCGTTATGCAAGAGACCGAGGCGCTTCTGCGTCTCCTTACTTTTTCCTCTCCCGCTCTGCTTTTTGGTTGGATCTCGTGGATCTGGGCCTGATCGAGTCCCCCCTTGCACTCCCCTCTATGCACACCTCGATGATCACTTTGGCGTGGTCTCCTTTTTTTTTTTTTTTTTTTTTTTTTTCCACCACCTGTTTGCGCCCGCCTTGTTTCCATCTCAGAGACCCGATATGCAGCCTCTCATCCGCATCCAACCCCCACGCGAGACCACGCGGCGATCACCTACCCTCTCATCACCCCATCACCCTTATTCGCCCTACAATGCCCCAACGTGAAACACCTAATGACCAAAGAGAGCTCTGTTAACAATACACTCACTAGGTCCCTCTCCCACGCCCTCCAGACCCTCCTGGACCCCTCGAACCTGCCCCTCCTCCTCCTCACCCTCCGCTCTGCCCTCTTCCCAAACAACGCCCCCGGAACCTCAACCCTCAAGCCCCCCACCTCCCACACCGAATTCCTCTCCCTTCGCCGCCGCACCGCAACCCTCCTATCCTCTCTCATCCCACGACGCCTCTACGCCTTGTACTTTAGCGGGCGACCACCCTGGCGGGACGGTGAGGTGGACGCCTCGCAGCTTGAGGAGGTGCTGGATATATTTGGGGACGAGTACTGTAATAAGCACCTCATGTACGGGGTCCTGGAGTTGGTGATTGTGAGGCTTATGCCCGAGTTGAGTGAGAAGCGGGTGGAGGAGCTGATGGCGGAGAGGCTGGGGTGATTTCATGTGTATACCAGATACCCACGTTCCTTTCCTTATTCACATACAATAACGAACGCTCCAATGTTTGCCCCCTACCACTTACCGCCGCGCATGCTGCGAGTACCGTACTAGTCCCATCCCTACAACATCTACCTCTACAAGCCCCATCCATCTGTACAGATCACACATCCAAGGCCCTAGCAGAAAACCATCGCATTGATCCGAGAAACTAAGAAATAAAGAGAGAAGCATAAAAAAAAAGGGGGTCAACTAGAGCGCAAACGGAAAAACAAAAAGAAAACTAAAATACAGATAGCCGCCCATTTTTTTTGTTCTCACTTGTCTTAGTTATTTTTGAAAACCTGTTCCCCCTCCGGCCCTCCCCTCCCTTCTCACCATTTATTGCGCCCATGTGGTGCGACTTGACGTTCGAAAGTTTAAAGGAAAAGGGGGAAAGGACAAAGGAGGAAAAAAACAGGTTTTCTTTCCTCAAGAACAAACGAAGTTTGAAAGGAAAGACTCGAGTATCCCAGAGTCCCCCGAAGCTGGAAAAAAAAAAAAAAAAAAAAAAAAAAAGGAAAATAAAGGGAAAATAGGATAACAAGACAGTGAACAAGGGGATATAAAGTACCAGAAAAAAAAGTGCTTCGCGCCGGGTGGACCTCGCGGCCCGGATGACTTTGTGTTTTGGTTCCAAAATCTTTGTGTAAGAGTCCCCGTGTTAGATTCCCCATTGTGCACCCAATCCCCGTCCGGCTCCATCACATGTCCCTAACCCGTTCCTATATAGAGCAGAAATGACCAGCATGACGGAACGTCGCGAGGAATAAACAGCGCTTCACTCAGTTCCACCGTGGTGGAGCAGAATGCCAGTATATAGGAAGAAGAATTCAGAAAATGCAAGCACGGCTGCGCTGATGAGTGCAATGAGCCTTGGAATAATGAGATGCGAGACAGAGCTCGTCCGCGAACCCAGTTCGCTGGTCTGGAAAGAACGTCCCCGACGCATGCGTCAGGAGAAGGCGGGAGCTCGTGAAGCATCCCGGCAATCCCGCGCCGAAGGTGTCATCAACGTGAAAAGAAAACCCGATAGTATGGCAAGGATATGACTGAAAGAGAGGAAAGAGAGTATGTACCCGATCCGCGTGAGCGAGAGATTCTTGTAAGGACCGTTCCCAGCTCACGTGCGAGATCGCGGTGAGCGGAGTTCCCGTCCGGTTCAACCCTATCCAGATCCATCCGGCAATGCGCCACCCGCCCCCCTCGGATTATGCCATCATGGTCTCCACCTTGGCCGATGTGGCCGGCGTATTCCCCATCTCCACCTCGCCTCCCTCAGGAATTCGACTGAGCCCGCTCATCGGTTGCATCGACGATCCGGGTGCCTTGGCGTACTGCCTGATACCCACGCTCTCAAAAAACCGTATAACCGCCATTAAGTCGTTCTCATCATACCGGAAGGCAGACCTCTGGACGTAACTCAGCGCAAGGTCCAGGCCCCTTCGTGCATCTTCGAGTGTCGGAGATACCGGAGAGGATATCGGGCTAACTACATTCGACATGTGAGACGATCTGGAGGCATTCGAGAGGTTTCCATTACTATTGCTGTGGTGGAGCTGCCGAGGTGACGATATTACCGAATCGAGGGCGAAATGCGGCGCATCGATTTCGTGCGCAGGCGAGTCCAAAGCGGAGGATGGGGCAGTCGACGAAACGGGATACTTTGGTGTCGTCGGCTCGGCATTTGTCGCTTGTTGATTCAAACAGTCAATGTCCAGGGTGGGGAATGTCTGGCTCCTCGGTCTCTGAAAGCCCGAGTCTGGCCCTGTGGGCAATTGTCGCTGGTCGGAGAGAAAGCCGTCCACGTTAGAGTCCGGAGAAAAGGCAAACGGCCCAGTCGGGCTTACGGCACTTCCAGAAAAGGAGGAGGCACCTGCTTCCGTAAATGGACTCGACAGAGTCGAGCCTTGGTTGTTCCCGCGCTTGAACATGTCGGTCCTAAAGCCGTAGTACCCAGACATGCTTTCCCTTAAGTCGTCGTCACTTCGTGTTCCAGAGAGCGGGGACGGCTGGACCGTTGGCGACGCGGGAGATATCTGCTGTGAATGCGCCATCAGGGGTGAGGTGATGGACAGTTTGCCGTTGGCCGGTAGACTCGTTTCGGATGCTCTCCTTGAAAGCCTCGGGTGGCCGATTCCGTGCTTTTGTTTGAACTTCTCTAGCCAGGAATCCCCCAGTTTTTGGACGTTCTCGCTGCCTTTTGCAACGTGGCCGAAGTGCTGGGCCTTCTCCCAGATATCCTCATCTGTAACTTCCATCCCGGACTGCTGGGTCTTTCGGGCCCATGCTGCCAACGCACGCTCGATGTCGGGCAATTTCTCCTTATTGCGCTTTGCCGGAGAAGCACTTCTATCTTGACTGAGGTACTTCTCCTTGTGACGCAAAACCTTGGACACGGTGCTGAAGGGGGAAAGGTTAGTTGAGGCGTGGTCTGCCTTGTGCAAGGGGGTATGAACCCGGATTTAGGCTCACCTTCGTTCTACGCCAAACATCCGGCCAATGTCAATCTGCTTTGCCGTCGGATTTTCTTCTGCGTATTTACACATCCGTCGCCGGTCGTCATCCGTCAACGTTCTTCTAGGGGTGGTGCTCGTCGTCCTCAGGGGCTTCGTAGGCGGGGGCGGCGCGACTGCTGGCGCAGCCATGGGGGGCGCTGGATAGCTGACGGGATTCGTCAACATGCTAGGCCACGCATGCGACGGCATGATTAACATGGGAAGCTGTGGGTGGTGTGACTGCTGATGTGAGGACGGCGGAGACGTGGACTGCGGCTGTGACTGTTGATGCATTGTTGTTGGTGATGGTGCGATCCTGCTAAGAGAATCGGAGGGTAGCCCGTTGGGCATATAGGAGAAGCCCCCCATCTCTGGGACTGACGCCGACTGACCGTACGGATGGACTTCGGTCCAGCCCGAGCTCGTCCCGTACGGGGAACTGTCATGGGCCGGAGGAGGTTCCTGTTCCATCCCCGTGGTGCCAATCATCATGCCGTGAGTTGCTTCCGCTCAAAACGCGTGCCGTTTGAACTAGCCACAATGCTAAGGGTATCAAGTCTGTGGATTCTGATATCTCTGAAGCAAGCTGTTCTTCCTTGCCGCTGCGAGGTTCGATCAGGAGGTGTGTGGGCCTCCAGACTTAAGTGGGTGAGGGGATCCTCCCCCCTCTGAGCCGTAACAGTGCTCGATGAACCTAGAACCAGGAGATTCTCAGCGAGTTCGCATGGTAGGTCGATAACAGTGGTTTGACTAGAGGATGAGATGCGATCAGAGCGACCTCGAATCTGGTGGTTTCCAGTAGAGAGGGGATGTGACCTCGGATGCGACAACCGATAGATAGAATCGAAAATGTCGTACTAATAGTAGACAATGAGAGTATCACGACTATCCGAGTAATTGGATTCCGGTCAAATAAAGGAGCAGAGTCGAGATCCTTTTCTGATGAACGGGCGGAGATGTCAGGAACCTTGGAAGTCAGGACGAGGGCGAGACCAAGTACAACTCCTGCCTTGGGCAAAGCTTGGTGGGAGGTCTGCGTAATTCGGTTGACAAGTAAGTTGTTAAGGTGACGCTTCAAACCAGCGTCGACGCCTCTTCTATTCGCGTATCGTTGTAAGTTTGTCGCGAAAGGTGGCGATGGGGCTTCCGGTTCTCGGCGTCGTTTGGCGGAGTGGGAGCGTGCTCGAGGACGTCCAGGCGAGACGGTGTCAATGCATCAAAGCCAGCAAAGGCGAGATCAGTCTATTCCCCTTCGGAAGCAAACATGAGGTGCGCCCGGACAGTTTCCGAAGGGCCCGGACTGGCCCAGTCGGGAGAGATGGCAGGCTGCAAGCTGCAGAGCAAGCGCCTCGCGATGCAGAGTTGGGCAGGAAGAAGCAGGATACTTGCTGCAGCGGGCTCGGGAATCCTGGACGGGGCTGTACCGGGTCTTTGTAAAGGAAAATGCGGTTGACGGGCATGCGATGCCACCCCAGCTACCTGCTCACAAGGTACTTTGACGAGAAGCCTGTCCTCAGCATGTGTGGGTGACTGAACGTGTGGGGACGCATGTACAGAATCTCTGGCGCGACACGAGGGCGGGCAGTAATATGGTGAGAATGGAGCATGGCGTAGATATAATAACGACCAGGATGGGCTTTCCTTTTCGTTCATTGACCCCCCCCGGACCCGACCTGGTGTGGAAGGAGACTGTGCGGAAAGAGCCCTGGAGGTATCCCATGCCTCTCGGCTGGTACCCGTACTTCCCTGCACGAGCGGGACCGAGAACCCCACCTTCTTCGAAGAGGAAGGGGCGGTCCTGTCAAGGAAGGGGGGTGTCTCTAGCGCTGGTGTCCTCATCGGGTCACTTGCTGACGGGGAAGGGTCGCATTGGGGGGGTGGCATTATATTGTCAGGTCGATTGCGGGACTCGAGACGCGTGCAGGGACCCCCAAGTTAGAGACGGGGGGCCCACGGTTTGTGCGAGGTTGAGCCATCATGTAAGAAAGCACAGAGGTATCGGGACGGGGACCAAGCGTCAGCGATACTGGGACCCGGACAGGGGGGTACTTGTCCGGCGCCCGACTCATTCCGGGCGGGAGAGGTGGAGGTCTCTGCACAATGACTGCAAAAATGCGGTCTTTGGCCAAATCCTTCGCCGATAGCACCTCGTACTTTCACTCACACCGATATCCTCCAATGGCGGGCGCGGATGCGGTTGGGCGGTTTGTTACATGTGACGACGAATGATGGGGGCAGGCACGGGGGGTCAGGTGCTGGGAAATCGTTTGATACAGGGAAGGAGCTGGACGGGAGATCGCCGACGTAAGAAGGCAGCAGACGAGAAAGTAACACGCCGGCAGCGCAGATCTGAGGCGCTTTACTATAACCCTCCTATCGTGCCTCAGGGTAAGGTACTCCCTTGTCCTCGGAGTGCCGAGTGCTTCATTTGCTAGCTGAGGAAGATCTTTGACGTTTGGATCTTCAGTCCGCAGCCCATGCAAAGGCGGGTAGATTCATACGACACGGGCTGTAATCCATGACCCGATTCGGCTAGCAAGGGGAAGTGGCCAAGGAAAGAGAGTGGAAGAAGCAATGAAGACGACATGTCAGAAATGGACTCGGATGGAAAAAGAAGAAAAAAAGCAATGGGGTTCATTTCTTCTCCGCGAGGTAGCAACAGAGAATGTCTTTTACCGGAAGAATAGACATGATCCTATAAAGACGGCATGTTCTCTCTTCCGCTGTACTTTCCAGTTTCGTCCCATAATCGAGACCCGCGGTTGCAATGTAGTTACACATGGGGCTCTGATTCCCGTGCACAGGCCCTGGCATCGAGGAGGTATTTCTTGATCAGGTACAAGTACCATCCAAGGTGGAGCTCGGGAACGCAGCATTAATTACTCCAAGCCCCATCCGGCGGCAGTCAGTGTGTCTACTCGAGGACATCCCAAGTTGATGAAGAAAGATGCGGGAAGAAACCCGACTGTGGAGCCCAAGAAAATCCCCCCTCGCCCCGGATCTGATAGGCAATGGCCGTGATGACGATGTTCATGAGAAAGCCATTGCGAGGGGAATACCTCCACCGGAGGCCACCCGTGCACAACAACCGTTAAGGCATGACGAAATGAGCGGCGGGAGATCGGCTTGAGGCGGACTAATAGGGCTTCGCCAACCCCCAACTGTTCGATTCGCCTGCGACAACCCGGCACTAATATCCACCTTTGAACATGGGGCTCAGGTCTTTCCGGACTAGCGTCGTGGGGACGGCAATCCCGCTGATCCTTCCTCGTGCCGAGAGGCAACAAACAGTGCAATGTGCCTCCCGCTCTCTTTCCATGGCGGGAAGGGGAGGCCCACGCCCAGGTACGATTTGGGGGGCAGGGCGGGAGATCGGGTCGTTCTTTTCAACAAACCACGCTAGGTAACTGCGCTGCGACGTAATACTGTACCTTGGCTGTCCCCCGGCTCATCTGCATCCCCTGCGAGTCGAGGCCGCACAACGGCCCGCGCTCACGCTTGCCCGCTGTATGCAAGGGCGCTCGCTTCTGCCTCAAACTCGTACCCCGCGATTCAGGGAACCACTTGTGCATCTACGAACCTGCTCGCAAATTTCGCGTCCACTCAGTAATTGCCTACAGTATTCGGCCGAGGGCATGTGTCTTAAGGTTACTATGACTGGCCCTGCTGGAACGAGTGAGGTCATCGCAGTAGTTGTCCAAACACCCTATCGACAAAAAAACGCTATGTAAACAGGCTTGTTTGAAGTAGCGGTACAAACGATTCCATGGTGCGTATAAGGAAGAAGCCAATAATAACCTTTTTTGGTGCTTACTCCTTCCGTGAAATCGACAGGGTTCAGGCTGCTCCTGCCCTGGTGTCTCCGCCCCCACCCAGCTCCTCCCGAGAGTCCCGTGGAGTCGATCACCTGTCGGACGAGCTGAGTTCTCGAGGTCCCACCAGTTGCAACCTTCAAAGCCTTTGGATGAGCCTCACATCGACTCTGTCGTCTGTGAGCACTCGCCTTGGGAAACTCCTGCCGATTGCTCTCCCCCGAGCATCGTCATTTGGCGCTGCGTATCGATCAATCAGTTGCGCCACCAAGTCAGCCTCCCCACTCAACGGTATCAAGCGAGAATGCTGTCGCACTGCCTTGTCCAACCAGAGTACAGAGTTGCTCTTTTATGCTGCCATTGGACAATAATCGAAAGCATACCAGTGTTCTTATTGGACATAACCGCAAAACCCCGCCTGAAGGAAGGTCACAGTGGCAGACCTTCCCCACAGACGAGATTGATCTAAGACCCTCTTCATCTCTGCATATTCGGCTTGCAACGTCGCCGAGATGTTGCGACAGAGCCGACATCCCGAACCGCCAAGGACCACGAGACTTGTCGAAATCGTCAAGACCTTCATAAGATGGAGATCCCATTAGTCCGTTCTCTCCTACGCGAGGGGCCTACCTGGGCGGTTCCGGATGACCTGTCAACGCCGTTTGTCAGATTTGGGACGAGTGGAGCTTTCCACATTGCCCCTCCCTCCATCATTTATCTCATAGAGATATGCGTACTCTCTAGTATACCCTTCAAGGTCCACTTGTCAGTCCTGACAGAGAAACCCACGCCATAAAAACGGATACTACTCGGCATGGCGACGAAACCTGGCGCCCGTCTCATTTCCACTTGTCCAGTCGTGTTCCATCAGCCGAGTGGTCGACCAGGATATAAGAGAAAACCGGTGCCGCGAAGCCTCGTGGGCCAAAGGGTCTCTCCATCATCCGCATGACTACGAGGTACAAGAACGGGGTGCTTCGTATGGGCTCTCGGCGAGACTCTGCAATGACGATGAAGGCGGGGCCCAGACTTCGGATACATCCATGCGTTGCGATGCAACGGTTCGGCGGGCGGCGCAACCCAAGAAATGCCACCCACTCTTTCTCTCGGCCGAGGCTAACAATCGATTGAGGGGAGGTCAAGTGAAGCCCGACTTGGCCTCTCGACCCCTGACCCCCGAGACTATTGGAAGGCGTTGGCCTCCTCGCTCAACTCTAAAGGGATCGTCGCCGAAAGTGAGGATCCGGATTTGGTCAAGCCTGACGCCTGTGTCTTGCGCTACTGCAATGGCGCATCCCCGAACAGACTCCCGCTCCCCAATGGAAGGTTCATTCGAACGGGGTCGTTTTCTTAGGCCATCTCGGCGCTACTTTCACATTGTCTCGATCTCGTAACGAGTGGGAGTTGGCCGGCGGCCAGGTCAGGTTCCTTTAATGTCTGTGTTAGTGGAGGTTTTGGTTGTTCGACATGGAATTCCTCTCGACGTCAGGAAGCGATATTACCTGGCCTGCCCAAGTAGTCTTTATTCCGAGGTAAGCATGGGCATACGATGTGGCACACAAGATGGACTTCATAACACTGGTAACCACAGCCGGCTCCTGTTGACGCTCCGTGGTATCTTAGACAAGATGGCGGGAGTTTTCGAGATTGGGTGAGTTGAATGAATCGGATGGCCTCACCCACGCTTACGCGGGGGAGAAAGCTTTCCATGCTGCTCAAGCGAGTGCGATCTCCCCACCTCGAAGTCACCATACTTAGCAAGATCAGATTCTTGCTTCAAGCAAACTAGCAAGGGCAGGGGAGTGTCCCTGAGTACAACATGAGTCGCTGCTCCGAGTAACCCGTCCGTAATGCACTAACAACGGGCGACCAGTGGGTTTCGCTATCAACTTGACAGTTACGATATGTAATGCCCCCGTGGAAACGAGAGAACAATACGGCACGTGGGGAGGGTACGGATCATGTGCCCCCACCGGGTTCTTTCAACATGCTTCCCCTCCAAAATCTTTCCGTCTTGGACCCTCCAGGAAGAATCAGCAAAATCGACCAGCGTGCAGACTGGGAGAGCGAGCCCACAGCAGGCCCAATGCCTGATCATCTGGCGCGCGAGCTGGTTCCGTTGAGAGAAAAAGCAAAAGCGAAGCGACACGCAGGCTCACCGCCACTGGGAAACCTCTTTGTGTCCTTTTCGATTCTATCTCAAATCGTCATAGCCCTTGGTGAGATGTTATTTTATCCCCACATGGTCCCGCTTTGCCCTTTTCCCACCCTGGTGCAGGCCGCAGGACAGCACAGATGCTTTCTTTCCCTTGGGAGTCGAGAAAACGGGGATTGAAGTGGGGGACGATTGGAGGGTGTGGTCAAAAGAGTGGGAGTGTGCAGGTGTTAAGCGCCGACGTGGGGATGTACCGGTACGAGCGAGGTGGGGAACGGGAAGAGAGCAACAGCGGTCAAGGGTGATGAGCCGTGTACTGCGAGGTACCGAGCCCCCGCCACTCCGTCCGAGCAACCGCTGAGAGAGGAGAGGAGGGAAATATGCCAAGTTGGGGACTGATGGGCAGCCCTGCTTGCTCCTCCCGTTTTTCCCTCTTGGTTAGTCTTGGCATGGATCATATTGGTTTTTCTCTTGTCAAGCTCCGCCAAAAGCAAGGAAGATCGTCAGGACCCCCTCCAGCTCATCCCGTTTTGGAGTAGCGGACGGAGAATCCCGCCCCTAAGCCCGTTCCGAGTTTTCGCCGTCTCCTCTTTTTCCCTCGCCTGCACTAGTCCCCGCTGCGAGAGGGCCATTTCGAACCTGGATCTCGGGCTTTTAGCCTGGATCTGGTCTCGCCGGTTCAATCTCGAGCGGGAAGGCTTGGCCCGCCCCCCCGCTGTCGATTGTTCATGTCTGGTTTTCTGGTCGAGTCCACCCACACCCTTTGTCCTTGGTCTTGGTGGCGTATTTCGAGTCCTCGCTTCGCCTGGTCATTGTAACCACGGTTTCGCGACAAAGTACTGTGTACTTGGTACTCAGCATTCGAGCGCATCTGTACGGAATACTCCTTGGCCGATCAACATTGGCCGTAGCCGAGCCATGCTTGGTGGTTCGAGATACTCGAGCTTCGGGAACTGCCGCCGTTCGGGTTCTTCCCCGAATGCCCTTGGAATCAGGTAATCGACCACGCACTTGTCCATAGTTCTCGCCCAATGCGGAAATGAGCCCCGCGTGGCCGGCCACTTCGGCGGCCGCCTTGCGAGGTACAGCCCAATTGCAGTCCCAATGAGGAAATGGGGGCGGAAAGCTTTAAACAAGACGGGCACGTTGCTCCAGCCCAACATCTGACATGGCCGCATGAGAAGAGGCCCCGGCAATGCACGTTAAGGTCCGGCTATGCGATCGTGAGGCTCGCATCGCATGGCCGGGCGGGGCTTCGCGGATATTAATGCGTCTCTGTGATCCTCGAGGGTTTGTCATACTGCAGACGACAGCCCGAGAATGCCAGCTTAAACGGCCGAACTGACCGAGTGCGCCCATGGATCGGGCGGGACGGTATCGAGTTGGCATGGATCTCTGCGCAATGCGAGGCGAACAACCGACACCCAGGACAAGGCCATGGTTCTATGCTACCATGCACGTCGGCTGCTAGTACCGTTGCCGCAGGAGCATTTCTGTCACTTTTCGCCTCCGCTCCCAGCTCTCGTTCGCTTGGGCGCATCGCGGGGAATGTCTGCTAGGGCCGCGGGGAAGAATGAGAGGCCGTGTACCTCGAAGCTTCCAAAGGAATTATGAATTCATACCCTAGTTACGAAGACGCTGTGGACAATCTGTCACGGGAACGAGATGACCCCGTCCGCCTTGTCGCATTGCCGATACCCCTGGACCACGTTTCCTGCGAGTTGAAGCTTCCCCGGCTTTGGTCGTGCCGATACGAGGGCAGATGACGGGGCGAGCGCCGGGGAGAAGAAACTCTGCATCCGCCACCTGATTTACGCCCACCGCGTTTTTGGCGCGCAATGAGAGCGTCCTCGCGCGTACTTTTACCAAGCAAACATCACCCGTACGGGATGTACCAATACTCAGTGTGGAACGTCAAGCCACACCTACACGCGAAACGTGACAAAGCCTCCTGTCATTCACCGTCGAGCTGGCCAGCACCCAGCACCGCCGAAGGCTGTCAGGAAGCCGAGCCCACCTCCACAAACACCATCTCCCGTCCCAGCACGGCCGGATCATCGCCGTCCTTCTCATCTCCTTCCGCACCGTCGCATACTGGCGCGAGGTACGACCAAGGCGAATACATTGCGAGCGCCGGATTCCGATCCCTGTTCGCGACTCCACACGGTCTACGAGGGATACCCCTGGCACAATGGACGGCTGAAGGGAAGGGGAACCAGGGTCGTGCTCCACGGGATCCAGCCTCCCCTGCTAGGCTGTAAGTAGCATCGTGGTTCGACGGCGGGGAGGATCACGGCGCGCTAGCGCGATCGTCCGTTCTTTCTCTGGTCCGCTGCACGGTCGTGGTGGTCTGTGTTCCGTGAGCAATTCCCCGACGTCCCACTCTTCGCAAGCCCATATTCATGGCATACCGAGCTCCGGGACAGCAGGTAGCGTCCGGCTCCTATTTCTTCACCGTGGTCACATGGCGTGGGTCTTTCCCCTCTTCTCATTGCTTTTCTTTCCATCTCCAGGCACTAACGCAATCCCCCTGGCCTTGGGAGGGGTCGGCACTCCCATCTTTGCCCTTGACCTCGCTTGATCTATTAGCGAATGAATGCTCTGACACCCGCCGTTTTCCGTCTCCGCTATCAGACGGGGCTATTCGCGTGTTTCTCCTCCGGCCCCCCTCTCCCCCCCCCCCCCCCCCGGCCCCGGCGGAGCAATGTCCCGCGTCCGCCCCGTATTCCCCACGTAACATCCAGGGAGGCCAGCAGATCCCCGATATGGCCCCTACTCCACCGCCAAGGATGCCCAATAACGGCACGGCCAAAATCACACAACCGCCTCGATGTTCCGAATGCAGATCCCGTCAGCAAACCGAGATCCGCTATCCGACCAAGCAGGGACATCCCTTCCTCCGCGCAAGGGAATGGCGCATTCGTGACAGGGGGAGGCGTCGGGCAAGGCTAGTGCCTGGGGCCTGGCCTCATCGCCTCGATCCTCGTGCATTCGACCGCGGTTCTCGACCCGCATCCTGCCTGCGGCGCGGCAGCAGACTTTTCGAGTCTCGCCTACGCTACGAGGTTATTTCATTGTCAAGGCGAACAGTGTTCTTTTTGCGAATTCTACTGCTTATTGCAAATGTTTTATTTTGGCTTCTTCATTCATTCTAATGACTTCGGGCCGTCTAACGGGCCAAGGCAACCCCCCCCCCACCGCGCCCAGTTCCGTCTTCCCCGACCCTCCATCAGGTATACCTCGTCCAGAAAACGCCCAATCCGGCCGGTCGCCTCACGTTGGCCCGCCTAACCTCCCGCGAGGCCCCCATGCGCCGCCGGCCCCCTGCCGAGACGTGACACTCGCCTGTCGGCTCTGCCCACCCTCCTTCTTCCGCCCTTGCTTCCCTCCACCACACTTCATGCTTTCGTTTGCTTCCACCCCGCCAAAGGCCCACGCACCATCATACAAGTAACGTTTTATCAAGGGCCAGTTTGCTAAGGATCCCCCGTTGAGCGGAAGCGTTCCCCACTTGACAACCCTTTCTGATATTGCCACGCATCAAGGGGGATGGGACGGGACTGTAAAGCCGAGCGTCTCGGCTCGGGCAGCCCTTGTCGCCTCCGGGGAGGGCCACCCAACCCATCGCTCGACTTCCGCTCCCCCTTTCGCTTCTCCGGTCGAGAAGCGGCTTGATCGGGGCGGGAGAAGGGCAAACCCTCGTTTTATCGCTTGACGATCGTCACTGAGGGGTTGTTAGAATACTCAGCTCCACACAAGATGATAAAGGCGGAGGGAGAAGGGCTCGTCTAATGGTAGGGGGGAGGAAGGGTCCATACCGATGTCTTCGTCCGCCAGCTCGTGCGAGAGACCTACACGCTGGGGCTGGTGCTTCACCGACTTGCCGTAGACGATGGCGTGCTTGAACTGCTCAAGAATGGAGCGATGGATGGCGTTACACTGTGAACATGTAAGTATGGGTTCGAAAAGTACGAATCATACGGCAGGACTGTTTAGTGTCCCAGCAACAGAGGACTCGTGTGGCGGGAAGCAGGCCTCCCAGGACCGGCATTGAGGCATCTTGGGCCTGGACGGCCTGGACAGCCGGGGGTGGCGACTTACGAAGTCTTCTACGGTGCACTTGTTCGCGCGAAGCACGACGGGCGCCGTGTAGTCGGGCAACCTACCCTTGGGCTTCGTGTAGACACGGACAAGCTGGAGCTTACCCCACCTGCGACGAGTGTTAGTGGCGGACCTCGTACAACGCACTGCGCGCCCTTTCCGATGCGCCTCTCCCAACAAGCGCGCACAAGATATCTGGGAAGCCATGTGCGATGGCGAAAGAGAAAAAAACTCACATAGCCTCCATGAGCTCATCAATGTTCCACCCGTGCTCGGAGCTGATAGGCACCGCGTTGGGGATCCGGTACAGCAGATCCAGCTCCTCGATACTGATCGCGTCAATCTTGTTCAGCACGTAGATAACAGGGATGTAACTCCTGCTCTTCGCCTCCAGCACATCGATGATGTCGTCAACCGTCGCGTCGCACCGAATCATGATATCCGCCGACGCAATCTTATACTCGCCCATGACGGCCTTAATCTCGTCATGGTCGATGTGCGTCAACGCGACGGTGCTGGTGATGTTGAGGCCGCCCTTGTCCTTCTTCTTGAAGGTGATGTTGGGGGGCTGCTTGTTGATGCGGATGCCGAAGCCCTCGAGTTCCGTCTCGATGATGCGCTTGTCGGTGAGGGGCTTGTTGACGTCGAGGACGATGAAGATGAGGTTGCACGTCTTGGCCACTGCGATGACCTGGCGACCACGGCCGCGGCCGTCCTTGGCGCCTTCGATGATACCGGGGAGATCGATGATCTGGAGGGGGGCGCCTGTGCGGGTGTCAGACTGGGTCCTGGGAAGGCGCTGTTTCTCGGTCGTTCGGTCACGTCTGGGAGTCGTCCACAACTCGAAGGGACATTGGCTTGGCTGGTCGTCGGGTCGCCCGAGGAGCTCGGAGAGAATAACCCGAGTCTCGTCCACCCTTCCGAGCCTCCGCTCTGCTACACACGACCGTCGCGCACCCCATGCCGTTGAAACTTACCATTATAAACGACCTGACCCGGAACGGAGGTCAAGGTCGTGAACTCGTACGCCGCCGCCTCGGAATGCTGTCCCGTCAACCGACTCATCAACGTACTCTTCCCCACCGACGGGAATCCGATAAACCCAATACTCGCGACACCCGTCCTCGCAACGTCGAAGCCCGCGCCACCGCCGCCGCCGCCGCTCGAGGGCATCAGGAGCTCGCGCTTCAGCTTCGCGAGCTTGGCTTTTAACTGGCCGAGATGGAAGGCCGTGGCCTTGTTCTTTTGAGTCCGAGCCATCTGGGGGGGGGGGGGGGGGTTGTTAGTTCCGTTCGTCCTCGTCGTCACGTCGCATGTCGGTGTTGGGGGTCGGGAAACCGTGGGGTATCTCGTACTTCGGACTCGATCTCTTTGATCTGGTAGCGGGTTCGTTAGCCGTCTATCGTTCGAGCATTGGGTGCGCGGCTTCTCTCTACCTTATCCACCGTCGTCGACATCTTGGCGGTGTTTCTGAGGTAACTCCTCTAAGTGTCTTTTTCGTTTCTCGCGTTCTCGGTTGGGGTATCTCGCGGGGTCGCCTTTGCGATCGAGGTATGGGCGGGTATAGCGTGGATGTCGTCGACGTCGGTCGTTGAAAATCGAGGAAAAAGTTGGCGGGGTAAAATCGTAAACGCTACTCTAATTACTGGCTAGTGGGTGTGGCCACCACAGAGGCGGGCCCGACTCGGTGGCAACCACGCCGACCGCCGCGATGACTAAGCCGGGCGACCTCGAGCGGCGAAGAGCTTCGGGGACGAGACGAAGCTCATGCCCGTCAGCCAGCTTCATCCGACCCTGTCTACGAGCCGACCGAAAGATTCCGCCTCTCGCACTACCTCCACGTCTGGAATCACGTCCTAGACGACAGCGGCGAGGAAAATGAGCAAGCCAGGCTTCTCGTACGGGCTCACCCTCTCCAAGAAACCCACATCCAAACCCGCGCCGGCGAAAAGGAAACCCGCCGTCTTTGGCGGCGACTCGGACGACGATGACGCGCCCGCGCAGAACCCCGCGCAGGCAGTGGAGGAGGTAACAGAACTCGGTCTGGACCTTCCTCAAGCGCCGGCGCCAGCGGAACCAGCAGAAAAGAAGGGGAGAAGAAAGAATACGATACCCACAGAGCCGCCCACGCTATCGAAAAGAAATGGGAAACCGGCGATGATGTTTGGGGATCTCTCTGGGTCGCTCACGTCGAAGAAGAACGCGGAGGAGGGAGAAAAGGTGGATCAGAGTATCTACGAGTACGACTCTGTCTATGAATCGATACGGCCGAAGAAGAAGAGCGCGGAGGAGGATGAGGGCGGGGAGAAGAAGAGCCGGTATATGGGGGGTCTGATGGCGTCAGCGGCAGTGCGAAAGCGGGACCTGCAGATCGCTGAGGAGAAACGGATCGCGAAGGAGAGGGAGGCCGAGGGCGAGGAGTTTGCGGACAAGGAGAAGTTTGTGACAGCGGCGTACCGGAAGCAGCAAGAAGAGAACAGGATAGTGGCGGAAGAGGAGAGGAACAGGGAAGAGGAACAGGCGAAGAATAACAAGCAAGGGGGCATGTCGGACTTTTATAAGAAGCTGCTCGACAGGGAGGATAAGGAGAGGACCGAGCTCATAAAGGAAGCGGAAGAGAAGATCAAGAAGGGCGAGACGGAGGAGGAGACTGAGGGGGAGAAGACGGACGCGCAGCTCGCCAAAGAGGCGCAAGAAAAGGGCGCCACGGTCGTGATAAACGAGGACGGGCAGGTCGTCGACAGGAGACAGCTCCTCCAAGGCGGCCTCAACATCACCGCCAAGAAGCGCGAGCCGACCAAGCAGCCCTCCGACCGCGCGTCACAGCGCGAGCAGGACCGGCGGCCCCAGGGCCGGGGCTTCGTGGGCGCGGGCGGCGGCAAGCGCGCCATGGTGGAGCGGCACTCGCGGATGCTGGAGGCGCAGCTGGAGGAGTCGCTGAAGAGGTCGCGGGAGGCGGAGGAGGCGGACGCGCGGGCTGCGGCGGAGAAGTTGACGAGGTCGACGAAGACGGAGAAGGACATCTCGAGCGCGAAGGAGAGGTACCTTGCCAGGAAGAGGGAGGCTGAGGAGGCGAAGAAGAGGGGGGAGTCGGGGGGTTAGTCCATGACACCACGGGAAATGTATGAACACGGGTGTTCCTTGGATGTAGCATGATGACGGTGTATGCTGGTTGAGATGACCTCTAAGCTTTTGTATGAATATGGATGTTCCACATGGCGGTCCACCCCTGATCGATGGCCTCTATGCCCCCTGTCGCTACCCCCCCGACGCCGCTGCCGCTATCTTGGGATGTTTCAGGCCATATTATACACGCGGCATCCATCGTACACTCTACATTTCCGGACCCCCGTCTAAAAAGTACACACCAGCACCTTGCCGTTGTGAATCTGACCCGCATCAGCGCCCCCTGAGGAGGCGGCACTGCCACAGGCGGACCTTACACCATGGCGTTGCCCGACTCGCCCCTTAACCGCGCAATGTACGTCGAGTTGACGAGGTTCCACGCCGCCATGTACTTCTCCATGCACCCCGTGACGCACGACTCTTCGGAGCTCGAGAGCGAGGACCCGGGCTTCGGGACGCACTTTTCGAAGCAGGTCGACTTGAGGTTCTGCATCCCAGTACTGTCAGCCTTCTACTCCTCAACGATACCCCTCTCGGGCTGGCTCGTGGCCATGGAGGTCCAGAAAGTGTCGGGTTCGGACGGATAAAGGGTGGCGCGGGTAGAGCGTACGTTCATGAGCTTCTGGGCGTTGGCGACGGACGCCTCCGTCCGCACCTGCTGGATGACGGCGTTCTTGACCGAGTTGGAGTCCATCGTGTCGGCGCGGAGGTGATTTCGATGCTAATTGGAGTCGGGAGGCGGGAGGCTATGTATGGGATGCGGCGGAACTTGGGTGGTGGTCTTGGGGGTAGTTTCGGTAGCCGGAGCTTGGAGCTTCGCGACGGTAAATTTTCGAGGATCCCGGTTGGGCCAGACGTCATTGCGGTCACGTGAGCCGGGCCGAGTCAGCCTCGGATGGCGGCTGCGAGAAGACTCTCTCATAGTACTTCTAGATAATTTGTCTACATCCTCTTTGAACATGCTGGTAGTATTATCAATAGGAACTTTAAGCCCGGAATCGGGGCTATCTAAACGTGGTTGACATGATGTTGACGCCTGGACGCAATTGTCACCAGCTTGTGCAAGACGACGTCAGGTCCGCGAACCAGATGTACCCATTACCAGATAGTCTATGCAGGAACGCATCGGGTATATCCCACACGTCTACTTTAAATGCAAGCCCAGAAACTTTGTCAAATTCCCCTGTTGAAAACCACGAGGCCACCCTCACCGCCCTTACCGTGGAACTCCTCCTCGAGACTATCCGCCGCGATGCTCTGCCTCTGAGGGAAGGCCGCCAGCGCAAGCGGCAGGACCGCAAATGACGTGCCCAGGATCAGCGCCAGGTTGATGGGGACCGTCATCCGCGGCCTAGCCTTCAGCCACTCCGTCCTCTGCAGCCTGACCAGCACCAGCGGCGGGATGACCATGATGGGCGAGCTGTTCAGCACCCTACTGACAGCCGTCTCCCCCACCGCCAGCGTCGCCGCCTTCTTCGACCGCCCCAGCGACTCCACGTCCGCCTCAGACTTGCCCGCCGCCGTCAGCGCCGCCTTGTCCGCCGCCGAGAGCACGGGGAACACGTCGATGCCGGTGCGCATCTCCTCGCCGCGCATGAGGAAGACGTTGAGGGCTCCGGCGGAGGCGACGGCCGCGAAGGGCACGAGGCGCGCGAGGACGGTGCGGGTTGCGGGCGCGAGGGAGCGGAGGCGGGGGACGAGCTTGTTGAGGCCCACGGCGACGGAGCAGGAGGCCGTCACGGCCATGGCGTAGGACTGCGCGAGCTGCGTGTAGGTCAGGGGGGAAGACTTGTTGGCGTTGGCGGAGTTGATGGCGACGTTGAGGGACTGGTTGACGACTTGCCAGCCGATGGTTCCCACGGTCTGTGGTTCAGGGTTAGCTGGCTGCGGGTGAGAAGCGGGTGAGGAAGACGTACGCCGAGGCCGGGCTGGAGCATGCCCGCCGTGACGACCAGGTTGGAGAGGACGAACGAGGACATGCGGAACGGCAGCAGAACCGGTTCGCCAGTGTCTGTAGATGGTTAGTATGCGAGAGTGAGGTGTGAGTCAGGCGCATCCCATACCAGGGTGAAGGGTCGAGTCCACGAGCTTCTTCGCCTTCCACAGGTCCGGCGTCATCTCCTTAACCCGCCCCTGCTTGTAGTCCACGACGAGCTCCTTGGCCCTCTCAAGCCCCGTCGTTCCCGCAAAGAGCGTCCTGTAGAATTCAGTTAGCGACTGAGATCTGACGAATGCGCCGGGGCGGCAAGCCCGGTCCCTGAGTCACGTCTCATGTTCGCGCCGACTTACGTAGGGTCAGTGAGACCCGCGGCATGGCGCACGCGGCCCCAGTACGTCGTCAGGTCATACTGCGACTCGGGGAGCGCCCGGATTCCGGGCAGCGAGGCGGACATGGTTCCGGTATGGACACGGACTGTTTTTTTTTTTTTTTTTTTTTTTTTTTCCACCAACAGATTACCGAGGCTCGGGAAGCTGAGAGGAGGGGGGTTCCTGCGCGGGAATCCCCAGAGATTGCCGCCGAGGTACAAGGGCAAGAAAGAGCCGGCTAATAAATGAGCGTGAGGGACGGAGTGTGAGCCGGGGCGGGGTTGCGAGGACGTTGGGATGCGGCTGGATGCGGGCGGGCGGAGAGAAATTCGGGGACTGACCCGCCGGGAGCCCGGCTTCCGAGTGACCCCAGGGGCACAGCACACCGCTCCACACTCTACGCCCCTTGGCGGGGAACACTAAAAGAGCAGGGTCCTGGAGTGCCACGGGACCAGCGGCACTTCCATGCGCCCCGGGGTCTTTCTAAACGCCGCCTGGACACGCACTAGCAAAAAGAAAAAAAATACCGTGGGAATAGACTTCACATCTTTGCTATGGAAAGGGTCCAATGGCACGTCTCTAACGTGCGGCGCATGTCTAGCCAGGGGCAAAAAAGTCTAACAAACGCCACACGGAAAAGCCAACCAAAAAAATCGACCCCGGTAGGATTCGAACCCACAATTTTCAGAGAGCTTTCTAAGCCGAAATCTGACGCCTTACCATTAGGCCACAAGGCCGTCGATGAGAATTTTACACTTTAACTTGCTCTATCCAGCCTTGTAAACGAGAGCGCGTAAAGGTTCGTTGACCAACCTTCTTTGAGTCCGACGAGTTCATGATAAGCGGGATTCACCTTCCTCGCTATCAAAGAGTAGCACCTTCTTTTTGTTCAAGGCCAGTGATAATTCAATCATTTTTTAGCCTGGATTCACCTTCTCGCTAACAGCGTATAGCTCCTTCCCTCTGTTTGAAGCAACTAAGCTGGTTCACATCGGCCGGGTTCACTTTCCTCGCTCGTGCATAGAGGACCTGCTCGGCTAACCCCCGCTTATCTGTAGTTTTTTTTTTTTTTTTTTTTTTTTTTTTTTTTTTTTTTTTTTTTTTTTTTTTTTTTTTTTTTTTTTCTCTTTCTACTGGAACGTAGTATGCAGAACCGTCTTCTTCGATACTATCTAGGACTCGAGAGTTGAGAGTCTAACTGAATGTCTAACCAGCTCCCTAAGACGCGGCCTTGCCCCGACTCTCGTACGGCAAGCACAAAAACACAAACCCTGAAACCGCGAATAGAGAAGCGGAGATAAAGATGGGAACGCTCGTATCTAGCCCCACGTATGCCCCATAATCGTAGCCGCCAGGCCAGCACCGCGATGGAACATCATGGACAGTCCATTCCCCGTGCCCCGGATTGGCGCCGGGAAGAGCTCAGGTGTGTAAGCATATAGCAGCCCGAGCGTCATGTTCTGGAAAAAGGCCACGCCGCAGCTGAATCCCAGGACTGCGGACTGGGTCCTGGCCTGCGTAAAGACAAACAAGAAGACGCTGTTGCAGATGCAAACAGCCGCGCCGGTTCCTTTTCTGCCAATCCTCTTAAGGTTAGCCGTGTATCCGCCGAGGAAGGATGCGGGGAGGCCGCAGAGGGCTTGGACGACCATGTTGCGGTATGTAGTGTTGAGGTCGGAATTGCCCGTCTTGACGCCCATGTTTTGGAGGTAGATGGGCAGGAAAACGTTATAGAGCGGGAAGCCCATCCCGATGGCCAGCCAGAGAAATAGCAGGAGTGACGTCGAGAGGGCCATGCGGGGCGTGGCGAAAAGCGACTTAAACTTGTCGGGTGTGAACCTGTCCAACGAGCGCCGGAGGATGTTCTCGGTGGTTCCGGTTGCAGCTGCCGCAGTGTCCTCCGGGACATGGGAGGCGAGCCGGGCGTCGATGGCTTCGAAGTGGTCCAGAGACAGCCAGGTTTGCTTTCCATCCCGGGCGGCAATCTTCTGAACCACGTCGACGACTTCGGCGTCCTTCCCCTTTCCGAGGAGGTACTTGGGCGTCTCGTAGATTCTGAAGAAGAGACGGAGCGAGTAGAGAACTATAGTGAGTCCGCCCAGGGTCCAGTAGATGTAGCGCCATCCAAGGTTATCGTGGAAGGTGCACTCTTCGGAAGTGGCCCCTTGCGGACAGGAGTAATTGGCGATAAGGGGCCTTTCTAGAATGTCAGCCTTGTTTGGGATAGGGAGTAGTAATGGCTACGTACCATGCGATTAGGTTGGCAACCACCTGCCCCAGCGACCAAAAGCCAGCCTGGACAACGAGGATGCTCTGATGCGTAGCGGGGATAAACTCCAGAAAGATGGCACTGTCGACGGGTTGATTGCCGCCAGTCCCAAAACCAATCAGAGCCGAGAGCGTCGCAACGGCTGCAAAGTTGGGAGACCCGGCACCGACGAGACCGGCCACCGCTGAGATAATGAGGGTGACGTTGAAGGCGAGTTTACGACCAATAAAGTCGGCAGTCATCGGCCACATGGATGCACCGACGAGGATCCCCGCGTATTTGGCCATGGACAGGAAGGCGATGCGCGCGACGCCGAATTCCCGCTGGACAGGCGGCTGGATGTTAGTGATGGCCTGCATCCACAGTTGGTCGATGAACCAGCCGAAGCCGGTTGTAGCGAAGATCTTCCACTGGAAGGGCCCCATCCCGATATCGATCAGGGCCTCGTTCAGAACAGAGATCTTAGCCTCGTACACGGGATCCGCGCCGGGTTGGACCTCGGTGGTGTCGATGCCATGGTAGTTTGTGTGCCCAGCACCGATGCGCTTATTCTCGCCGGAGTAGACTGAGGCGGTTCTCTCCCTAGTCACTGGGGAAATGGTAGGCACTCCCGTATCAGCAGGTATGTCATTTCTCGGCGTGTTGTTTGACATGGTGAGAGATCTGGGAGAGGATGTGAAAGAGGAAGCATATAGTGCGAAGGAGGGAGCACCGGATTCCACGGGAGGTTTTATACCCTTCCCAAGGGGCGATGCCGCCACTATACGGAGGTTCCTTCTCCATGTCAGCACGGTAGCTCGTCCCCCATGCCAAGACAAGCCTTTTCTGTTCCCAGTCGAGCCACGGTCGTAATCTTGGACAAAAGCCTCACCAACCCCTCCCGCGTCCGGCTGCTCTACGTCGTATCACCTCTACGCTAGCGAATCCACTGGCACGGAGTTGTCGTGAACCGACATTCCGATGAGGTACGCAGGTCTCAAGCGGATCGCCTGGGCCTTCCCCAGAAGCTCATAAGAAGCGAGGCTGTTACGCGATATCTCGGAAGGGGTTGGCAATAAAATGCCGACGCCCCCGCATTTACCCCAGACACTTAAGCACGTCAGTCCCGAATGGGGAGGGATAAGCGGGGCTCTGGCGTCAACGGACGCGGGGAGGGTATGATCCGACTCGAACTGGAATGCTCCAATACTGGATCCGGTGACGAATTTATCAGGGAATGAATACCTGCCCCTTACGAACGCCACCATTAACGATGGCCGCCTTGACGGCAGGGCGGTCAGCGAGTCGCCACCCACCGCGGAGCATATCGGGGCTTTGCGAGCTTAGTACCATGATATTAGTGCTCTGTAGTGTAGAGAGATGGAACGAAAGGGATTGCGAGGAGTTTTCGTCCGGCGCTCCTGACCGGCTCGGACGCGTTTCTGACAGGTTCGGAGACCCTTCGAGTGCGTCGAATTCTTCAAGCGAGGCGACTGCTTTGATCAAGAATATCCGTCGGAACTCCGTCGATCGCCGCCGCCGCCCACAGTGCCTCCTGACACAGGCGTAGGGCTCTCCGAGACGCTGTTTGAGCGGTGGATTGGATCGATAATTCTCGGGAACTGGGCTACTACGATGAGCGAATCGTTAACCTGGAAGGCACTTTATTCGAATACTAGACTGGAGTGAGTTTTTATAGTCCATCTCCCGTTATTTACTTGGAATCTAATTCTCAACTGCGAATCGTCGTCCCCGGGGACCCACTTGCGGCATGCTCCGCTATATCAACGAAACAGGATGTGGTTACGGGACTTCCGATCTTCTTAATCATTGCATCACTCGGATTGAAGGCTTGTGATGGAGGTTGCCCATGGAGGCGGCGGCCATAGCCACGTCCATGCCGTCGTCCAGCCTCTCGAGGATGTATGATACCAGTGTAGGATTCCACCCCCAACGCTCAGGTTTCGGGCTGCCACCCTTAATAAGGAGCGTCAGGAGCTTCTGGTCTCAGTTCAGGCTCAGGGCTATGAGGTGATGAATGAGCCTCTGGGGCGTGGTCGAAGTCATCGAGGCTTTCAAGGTCCGCGTATTCCAACAGCTTTTTGGGAGTGCTAGCACCAACCTCCGGCGCATAGGCTATCTCGAGAAGTGTCGGGCCGCGGCTACTAGGAGACCGCTAGTGTATAGAGAGGCTGTTTCTAGGAGAAGACCGAGGACTTCGATGTTACTTGATATGACGGTCTTAGCCACAAGCTTTGGCGCGTCTGTTCCTGTAAGTCCCAAGGCTCCGGGTGTTGAAGGTGTATCCACAATCTCCTCCCAGTTCTGTTTCAGTAGATTCTCAGTAGATTCAGCTCCAGAAACTTAGATGCTAGGCGAGGTCGCCATTTCTGACAGTAGGGCTTGAAGTGCTATCAAGGGAGCTGGGCTCAAAACGGCTCTGCAGTTCTAGAGCACCCTCGACAAGGTCTCGGAGGGCATCGAGGAGGCTAGGTTTTGCAGACTAGCGGGACTGTGGGCTGGGGTCGCCCATGGTTTGGTATGTAGAACAGCGAGGCCCCAATGGCGAGATTGTCCGTGTCGCAGTTACCGTTCTCCAAGATTGTGTGCCATCCCAACACAGCACAAGCTTGACTGGATCCATTCCCAAATTCATACTCTAATTATCCAGCGATTCGACCAGACTTATACGTGACTTGACGAAGTTGCTTGTCGGATACACGAGCTGACTGCTTGCGTTGGCAATTCGACCTAGCGACCATCTTTCGCTGGGACTGGTTGAACCTCTTAGAGACTGGGCTCTTCTGTAATATGCAACACACGCACGGCGTATATTTCACTGTTCATGTTCCCTACTACGGCCTGCTATGCGACCTTCCGCTGCCGAGACTCATACCTTATCGCCTCTAGTACACCGTGTACTATAACCCAGAAAACGATGACTGCCTATCGACTAACAAGGGTGGCATAGATATGTATTTCACGAGACTAGGGTTAGAGGGTGTGACTAGTCATCTGGAACCTATGCAGGGAAAAAAACGATACCCGGTATACAGCATATCTCCGTAGGTGAAGATATGATACAGTACCTCGTCGACATTATAATCCCGCGAAGGCAGTCGTCTATCTCGATATGCGATACGTCGGCCTCCCCTTCGACTTTTGTAAAACACCCTGCTCCTAGTGAGCCGAGTGTAGCTGCCAGGAGACAGAGAGGGGACGTTACAGAGATACATCTCTGCCCCAGCGACGCAGCACCTGCAGCAGATATAGAGATCAGACAGGCCCAGCGTTGTCAGGGCGCCTGTGTCTACGAACCTTCCGCGAGACATCGTACAAACAGATGAGACACTCCTTGATCTTATGGACGGTGATATGGCTGTGGTCTGAGTTCACTCCATACCAGGATGCAGAGGAAAAAGTAGAGCGCCTAGGCACTATAACTGGCCCCACCGGGCTAGCTTCCGTCTAACTTGCCCGTCTCCGGCGAATCGCTGATACGAGGTCTGCTAGCCTCTTCACGGGTCGGTACTCGGCCTTATCGAAAAGTATCGTGGCGAAAGTCATAAGATACGAGAGCAAAACAACTGAGTACCTGGTAAACTGCGCTACGGCCTGGAAGCGCGAGAAGCGCATTCTAGATAGCCCCAGTCATGTGAGTTTTCACTTTGTCCCCCGCCACGCGTCGTGATTTCATCGGCTATCGACATGGCATCTAGCTTAACTAGGAAAAGATAATAGGAGTTAAGCTCTTCGATGGACGCGTCTTCGCTATGTACCACGAGAGCCTCCCCTCACCGTTCTACCGCGGGCTCTTCTCTCCTCTCGGGTCTTCGGACGCGTATACAACCCTCCGGTGCATGGTATCCGCGCTATACTATCGTTATCCAGGGAGTACTACATAACAATATCAAACCGCTGAATATATCGTACTCGAGAGAGCGCGGCGCTGTTCTCTTGGACTTCAAGCTGGCTACAACTAGTAGCGAAGGGACGCCGAGCGGCTGCTGGCACTGGTACGTCCCCCTTGATTATATTACGGATCATGATAGGGGCTCCCCGGCAGACGGTGCTAGGGGCTACGATGGTCGAATAATGGGCAAGCTCAGGATTACGGAGCGAACGTCGGGGGGCTGGACTATACATAAGGTTAGGAGTATGCGCGGGGAATCGTACGTCAATAACGGCATGGTCCGCCTCTACCGTGCGTGATAGGCAGAGGCTGAATCGAGACGACACGATTGAGGGGCTCGTATATCATATGCTCGACGGGAACATTAGCAAGACGGTCAAGCCAGCGGAGATCACCGTTGCGTTTGGGTGTGCTGGCACATTTCTAGCCGCTGAAACCGGGTGAGAACGAGCCTCATGGGCATCTATTCCAACTAGGGGCGAAAGTATTGGAGAGTGCCTGCGGAGTAATTGGCTTTACTGGTATCCGGGGCGGAAGGAACGCGCTATTGGCCTGCATGTTCGAACATATCTATCGTATCATCTCCATCTTAACCTTGGCTGCCGAGCGTCGCAGGAGATAGGCCAGAGGTTTCGCACAGGCTACCTTAATCCTTACAATAGCACCATCTTTTTCGGTTGACTAGCTGAGCCTGAAATCTTCGCAAACATCTTTCAAGCCCTTGAGGCTAGTCCGGCGGCGAGGCTTGCTCTCGAGCGTCGCCCATGGTGGTGGCCTTACTGATCGATAATGGATTTCCTAGATTCACAAGGAGCTTCTGAATGATTTGGCCGACTCGTGCACTATCCTAGATTGAGTTCGACTCTGTCAACATGGGTACTGGCTCTTCTGATCCACGAATGACCTTGACGTCACAAAGGGGATCCTGTTGGTTTTACGTGATGTGCAGTATGTCTGTATTCGAGTATATTGATGACGCATACGGGGAAAAGATTCATGCACGGGTGCCGCAGACTATCGGGCACGGCTACGGGGGATTGCAGTCCTGAGCCACGCGGGTTCCGGCGTTTGTATGTGTCTAAGCGGCGTGGCCCGACAACCGTATAGGTTCTCACCATTACTTGCGGTCGCTAACCTATACAGTCCAACAGATCCTATGCCAAATAGTGGGCGTGAAAAAGGAGATGGTGCAATTCAAGGACGTGGAGAATTTCCAAGCCAATGGCTGATCACTAGTGTCGACAAGGGCGCTATTTGAGGGCCTTGGACTTTTGCCCCCATGGTGCTCGTCATCTCTTTTCTTCATTGTAAGTCTGGAGTGATGCTCGGTTCCTCGATCTGCAGTCATAACATCAACTTTGTCGTTTCACCGAGAATCTCATCGGCCAATACCTACGATTCTTGAAATCGGCCCCATACGACAATCTACCGTGTCCAATGCATCTAGGGCCCAGTATCGTACCAAGTCTCCATGGAAGTGGATACAAGGCCAGGGCCGTACTAGATCTCTGCTACTTCACGACACTGAGAACATACCGTCCATCGGATATGGCCTGTAGACAGTAAGATATTAGCGAAGACGCGCCGGGCAGCTACATCCGCGCGGGCCCGAGACTCCGGCGAGTCCCAGTCACCCACACCCACACTTCTCATACTTCGACCTCGCCACATGCTTCAAAATTGAGGGGCTCACTGAGAAAACTTACCTCTCTCTCTTATCTGAATCTCAGGTCAATCGACGCGGAGGTGGTTGATTAGCATCGCAGTGTCGGGGGTCATGACCTGCGTTTAACTCTCCCTTCATACACATGCATATACACAGACACAAGCGCACATACATACGGGCACTTACTCTTTTGCAAAAGGAGCATCAAAGTGTCCTTTCTCGTACGTCTCTCTCCTTCTTCTTCGATCTTGCTTGCTTGCCTCCTCTCACTGCGAAGGGAGGTCCAGCTCTCTTATAAAATACATGCAATGTGGGGCATACCCTTGTCTTCAGGGGCACGGCTATCTGGCCCCTTTTCGAACGCGAGAAACCCTTGACATAGGAAACAAAACAAAAACGGTAGAAAAAAAAAACAAGTGACGCTCTGTCCGCAATCAGTGGTCGCCGTCGTCGCTAATCATCATACGAAGTAGACTTCTGCTGACTCATTCCGATATCTCTGTCCGTCATTCCCATTCTTTGTCATGACAGTCCCAATCGCAATAAAACCACCGTTTCAATGTTACGTAGAATCTGTACTGGACCCACAGAGACTCCACACCGCCAAGGCGCTGGTTGCAGGAAAAGCATCTATAATCGCTCGGGGCAGAGCTCCACCCATGTCCGATTAAAGTGTAAGCCATGGCCTGAAGCAAAGAGCACCGGAAAGGGTGGAGATGGCCTACGTAGAGAGCGTTAGCATGGATAATTCTGCACTTTAGTGGCTGCCACTAGCACTAACCGATGTGCTTCTATCAGCGTTGTCAAATATCTGGAGCAGGATGAGAAGTTACGGCTGACGCTGGACGATAGATGTTCCAGTCGCGGTCAAAGTGGAATGAGGGTTGTCCCTAATGAAGCCAAGGAGTCGGTCTCCGCCGGCAGCCTGTCGCTGCCGGCTAACCCTCCTCATATACTGCCCAGCGCCACCTGAAGCACACGTCATACGTTACACGCATGGCCCATGGAAATTAAACGCATCCCAGGGTGCGAGGCAGACTATCGTGGCGTCGACAATGTAAGCTGAGTCCCCAAGCCAAGAAGGCGCAAAACGCCATAGAGCCTTGCGAGCCTTTCGAGCCTTGCAGACGCACTTTCTCAAACTCAGCCTGCAGCAATGTACTTGTACGTGGCAGTATTGCCAGCCAATGGGATTGGTTTAAGGAGTCAGCCCCTCATGTACATGTACACCTCACGGAGCCAGGCTGTGTTTCCATCTTATGTGATGTCTTCTCTTCCCATGTCATGAACTGGAACCCAAAAAGACATCGCGAGAGAAGCGCCAAAGGCGAGGCGAGGTCATCAACCCGCCAGTCGGTCAGCGTGGGCCGGAGTAGAGTAGACTCACTGGAGCTATTGTCCAGGCTGGTACGCCATTCCCACCTCAGCTGTGAATTACGTGACAGCGCAAGGAGAATAAGACAGCTAGGGATGTAACTTAGCTGTCGGATACAGTTAGACCTACGGTCATCACGTATTGGAATGGCCAACGGGATCACAGCCCTATGGAAGGACCTGTAGGAGCGCGCTATGGTCATGTGTACATTTGCTCGTGGACTTTACACATCTGTGCGTGGATAGCTGTATGGAAGTCTGGAGAGACCAGATTCAACTCGATAAGAAAGGCCACCTCTCCAAGAGGAACAGCACAGACAATCCTCGAACTTGGCTCAAGATACACACCTCACTCTTCCTCTCCTTTCAACCGGTGATGCCCATAAGGAATCAGCCGCAAATCAGCAGTAGCTACCTTGAAAAAGAAGGGCTACTCTTTGTAGAGTATTGATTGCTAAGTCGAACCTGCATATCCCAGCCATCCCCCGTTTTGCCTAACCTCCCAACGACAAATGATGGCATAGATGACGGGATAACTAGCCATGATTGAGAGCGGCCAGATATCCAAGGTAACTGATTTACCCTACCCTGCGATCGACAAACTCCTTTCTTGCTAGAAATGCACCATGACCGACTGCTTTTCTATCTGTTCTGCGCCTTAGCATCAATGGTCGACGGGAATATCATGAGTCGCGGACATCTGACACAAGCACTATACCTCAGTAAGCTCTCTCGGTGCAGTGACTTCAATCATATCCTCCTCGACCTGCACTCGCGATATTAGAGGGGCTTCAGACATCCAGGCCTGGGGCAGATTACAGTCATAAGATAGGAGGAGGGATCGGTGAAGACCCGCCGCAGCAAGGCAGATAATTTGCCCATGTCGACATATCTCGCCTCTAAGAGTGTAATCTTGGCCATAGCAGAAGAGCTTGGATGGGTGTGGGCGGGGAGGTTGTATATACGCTGCGAGACGGGCAGTGACCAGAACGCGAGGTGGCTTGGCTTTTTCAGAGCAGTGACGCAGCTGGGCTCGTCACAAATGAGGACGAGAAAGGTGATAACGGGGATGACACACACAACGTGAGCGTTGGTAAAACAACGCATCGCTCGTATCTCCCCAGCCCGAAGGTCTTAGCCCGGTAGTTTTTATACTTTCTTGTCACTTTGAAAGTTGCGTGACAAGGTAGAGGAACTGCATAAATCCTGGTAAATCATCTGCGCTGAAGTAGGCTGAAGATGACAGGGGCAAGAAGGCTGTGGCTGTGCCACATGCAGCTATTATTCAACAAACCACGAGTACGACCGTGGGTTACCGATGGTATGCCTTCCTTGCAGTTAGGCACATTTACTCAATCCAAGGGGCCATTAGAACGCCGATCTGCCCCTCCCACCTTACCTTGTGTAGTTGCCTGAGCCACATACATCCCACACTTGAAACCATCACTTTCGAATTTTCCAAACCAGGCTGTGTACCAGACTGACGGAACGGAACGCCAGGCTTTGTTTTTTTCCTGTCACAAGAGTAAGTCGAATTGGACTGATACGGCAACAATTGATGGCCCATGTGAGCCTCGCTCCCTTACTTCAACTGATTTCACGCTTTCAGACACGGCCGCGCGAATACATCCCCCTCCGCCATAAAAACGTGAAAACTCAAAAAGACTCAGCTATCGTTTTATACAGCCCTTAGTTGTTCAAAGGAGTAGCGACGTTTTTATCTCTCGAGCGACGACATGAACTGCGTTATCGATAAACCTCACCATCATGACGAACCCGACCATGACTGGGGTGAGATTGTGGAAAAGCTCCCCAAGTTATTCACAACTCCTGAGAAGTGCTTCGGACTCGAAGTAATTGAAGGATCGTTTGGCTTATCGCCAAGGGAGCCAGCTGCTGCAGGAGAAGCGCAGGCAGCGGTATGGTGGGTTTACGATTCAGATGGTCTGAAAACAACCCTCAGCGTATGTCCAATCAAAGCATGCTGCAATCATTACCTAACTTCGCATAGGCCGAGGTGCCTCCTGGTCGATCAAGGATATTGTATGCCGACAGCGAAGTCTAATTTATTACGACGGTGTGTACTGACACGAGAGGCGCAGCTTGTTATACCGTCAAAACTCCTGGAGTCAAATTGGAGTCACTGCCGAGATGTTCCAGCAGATCTACACATCTCACAGGATGATACCGAACTATCTCAAGCTCGTTTCCGGATTCGAAAGGAAATTTTCTTCCTTTGATGAAGACTTCATGGCAATTTACAGTGCATCGACTCTCCCGGTTTTTGAACGCCTGGGTGCATCCGACAGGCGCAGTCGGGCGCAGAATGACAAAGAGTTTGTTAGCAGTATGTTCTCAGATACACTTTGAACCATAGGACATCCACGCTAACAGACGTGTTGATAACGGTCTCTGCTACAACATCCGTCACTTCGAACGCCATGGACGCGACCTCGCGGATCCCTGGTCCTGTCGCCAGTCAGCGGTGCACCAGTCTTACTGCCGAGACACTAACACATCGAACTGGGTTGTCATACAACCTCCTGCTGTCTTCTCCAAGGCTGTGAAGAGTGGAAAGCAAGGGAAGGGAAACCACCCAATGCACCTGCACATCGTATATCTTGGGGCAGCAATTGCACGTTGGCGGGAGTATTTCAATCACATTGCCGAAAGGCTCAAGAAATGCGTGAGTCCTCACCTTGTCAAGTCTTTGCGTATTACGTTCATCGAGCCTTCGCAAATCAGAAATACAAGGATCCGCAGATTTCATAAGTTGACGCACAATGTGTCGCACGTAGGGCCAGAAAGTCGCCATCTACAAACCGTATGCAGAGTTCGGGCTCGACTTCTCGTCGAAGCAGCGTATTCACAATATACGCCAGAAGATACACCATGCACACACAATCCTGCTCAACACAGTTCATATAGCTGAAGCAGTTGGCGCGCACGAGAAGAAGCTCTTCAGAACATGCAACTTTGACGTGTCCCTCCATGAGTCATTCCAGCAAAAGATCCTGGACATATCTAATGAAGTCAAGAGCTACGTACGGACATCACAAAAGCTTCTGAGCTTGTCCGACGATATAAGGTCATTGGTGAGATAAACTTTGATCATTCTTCTGCCCTCGGCGCGTGAGCAAAGCTAACCACTGGGCAAGAATGACGATGTCCTTAAATTCCACGGCCAGGAGCTTCTGTATGGCAACGGTGTCAACCTCGCGCGGATTGCTCAAGAGGATTCGGCCGACAACAAATTGATGGCTTCACTCGCGGATAGAACGCAGCGGGATTCTCGCATCATGCGCATCACAACCCTAATCGCCCTATTCTATCTGCCTGCAAATTTGGTCATGGTATGTAACAAACAGTCCGAGTCTTGCAGTGACTTGGGGAAATCGTCATAAATGGAGGCCACAGCTGATCTCGGTTCCTTCCTTGACTAGTCGTTCTTCAGTACAGACTTGGTCGGATACGTCAGCAATTCTGAGAAAAAGGCCGAGCGTGCCATGTTCGTTGTCCATCGCGAGATTTGGATCGCAGTTCTTGCCATATTCTTGCTCACTTTGTCCACCTACTGTATTTTCTGGTATTGGGGGCGCAGGGACAGCAGAACACGCCCGATCCGAGAACCATGACAGATGTTACAGAAACTATGTCCTTAGTCGTAGTTATTTCCACATATCCCATGGGATGGGTGCCTAGCTCCCCAGCGTCTCCCACCTCACTTTCCCCGACCCCGCCGACGTCTTCTCCCCGTGACGGACGTGCCGAGAATATTGTCGCTGGCAATGCCACGTATGAGATCTACGTCAATGATGAGCCCAGGATTTTCCAGCTTCTGCATCCGCTCTGCCCTAGCGAGCGCCCTCCGCTCCCGGTCCCTGGATGCTTGTTCTTGCTGCGGTGTCCTGTTCCGCTTCAACTCTTCGTCCCATGCCAATATCTCGTTTCTCTCGGGGAACGGCGCTGGTGTTATCGCGATAGCTTCCAGGCGACGATTCTGAGTGAGATATGTCTGGAACAGCTCGGCCGCACATCTCTTAGTTTCAGGGTGCTCCAGGCCGTGCGTAGCCTTCGTCTTTTCCAGAGCCAGCTTTTGAATGGTTTCCGCCTCGTCCCACCGTCCCATTGAGCGGTACGTCTCCGCAAGGTTAAGCTCAACTGTCTGTTTGATTGGGTGATCGGTGCACACTAGGCTTGATATCGTCAGATGCCATAGAAGCGCATTGTCGTGGTCTTCCCTCCCAGTATACAACTCGGCCATGTCACTCATGGCTTCCAACGTCAGTGGGTGCCCCGCGCCCAAGGTTCTTTTCCTGGTGTCCACTATTTCCTGTTGATATGCGTCTGCCTCATTCCACTTGGATCGCCTAGCGTATATTCTGGATAGAAATGACATACTCTCCAGAGTTTGTGGGTGTTCGCGGCCAATCTTTTTGCGAGCGTCGACAACTTCGACCATGATTTCCTCCGCGGGTTCGTATTTCCCCTGTTCAAAGTATGACGACGCCAAATCCGTCATTGAACTTAGGCAGACCGGATGATGAGGCGGCCATAGTCGCTTTGCTGCGGTCAAGACCCGGTGACGAAGTTTTTCTGCAAGTCCATGCCGATTCTGCTCCTGATAAATGGCGGCTAGGTTGGCTTCGTAAATCAAGTAGTCGCCATGCTCGAAATAGGATTCTCCGTGCTCTCGTTTTGCTGAGCTCATGACTTCTACCATGAGCCTGCTGGCATCCTCCAGTCTTCCATGATTAGCATATACGGATGCAAGATGAGACTTCATGCTGCATGTAGCTTCGTTCTGTTCGCCGTATGACAACCTGCATAGATCCATGGCTTCTTCCATCAATAGCAGGGCCTCCTCCACTTTGTTCCGGTGTAACTTGATGTTAGAAAGGGTACCCTTGAGAACGATGAGTATTGGGTTATCATCTCCAAAAAAGCTCATGGCCCCTTCCGTCTCATTCTGCGTGAATTCCTCCGCCTCTTCCAGTATGTCGAGCTCTTCGTAGATGTCGGAGACAGATATTTTCGCGGCCAACCCTTTCCTCTCCAGGTATCTGTATAGGCTACCTGACTGTAGCTCTAAAGGCGGAACCTCACAGTCTTCTGCCTCGTCAAAAGCGGCCACGAGTGCATCTCTCGAATAGCATTCGAAATCCCTTCGTCGCTCGGCGACGGGGTTGCCAAAGTTGAGCTCGTGGCAGAGGCCAAATTGGACAGCGACAGGGCTTTTGGGGATTTCCCGCACGATCGATTCTAACTCGTTGACGATACAAGCCCGTAATCGAAAATCGGCAGAATACGATGTGTTTAAGTGAGCCCGAAGCTACGGGTATGTAATGAGACCCAGCACACACATACCAGGGTAAAGGGGGCGTACCTTGAAGTCGTCCTCATTCACTGGATACGACTGGTATTTGGCTCTTGACACCGTCTCAGGAGCTCTAGCAGGGGTCAGCAAATTTTTTTTTTTAAAAAAAAAAAAAAAAAAAAAAAAAAAAAAAAAAAAAAAAAACCCAAGGAAAACAAAAAGAAGGGCAATGCCTGTATTATGCGAGCCGCACCAAAAATTCCTTTAAAATAT